>VZTH01011726.1:6924-143747 GCA_013397815.1 Aleadryas rufinucha
GGTGTTCAGGGTGGCACTCCAAAGAGCTTTATCTCACTGGTGCTCCAAATGAGTGTTCTATGAATAAAAAAGAGGGAATGTTGGGTCAATATTTGGTATGTAGCTGATGCATTACTTTATGCATTCTTTATTTAAATTAGGGCAGCCTTTTTGGAAGGAGTCTATAGATTTGAGATGGCAATGTACTGCCTATTTATTTTTACACACGTAAATTTAAATTAATCTCAACCGTCGTATCCTGTTATCTGCCAAGGAAAACATTTAGCTCCTGTCCAATCTCTGTGGAGTTTCAAAGTGATTTGCTCTTTTCAAACTTGTTAAAGCACAAATAGAAAAGTAAATTGCTTTGCATACCGATCAAACATTTTGCAAAGGAGAAGGAAGAGGAGCTAAGGAAAAATGAATTTATTATTATAATAACCAATATACCTTTATCAAATATTAATTAAGTCATCATTTTCTACAGCCCATGATTGATTGCATTTGAACTGCTGACTGATATTTTGCCACACTTTAGATCTGAGGGACATTTAGCACGTTGCCCATTTATTCAGATACCTTCACACAGATATGTTTGCTGTGGCATTCATTCAGCTCCTGAAGTTCTTTTGTCAATGTAAGCAGACATTTCCAGAGGAGAAGGCAGCTACAATTTCAATAATACAAGAGTTCACATGGTTTTATAGATACAGAGGCAAATATTTTTGGAGTGCCAGATTAGAAAAAATAGCACTATTTAGACTGGTCTTGTTTTCTTAATTTTTCTCTAATTTTTTTTCTCGTTTTATGTAGTTTCAAAAGTAGGAAAGTACACTGCAAACAGCTGATCTCAGGAGCTAGAAAACAAGGAGCACTACTATCAAGCACCACTATTGTTTTAATGCTGGGGGGACAGGCTGTGGAGCTGAGTAGCTTAGAGAAATATGTGAGAGCAGAGAGTTTTTGTTTTTCACAGCCCTGCTAGGCCAAGGTGCTTCACACTGGAGTTAATTCCTCAGAGAGGAGTCAGTGACCTGTGACCTGTAAAAGTGATCACCAAATACTCTTTTTTTGACACAAGTTACATTATTATTTCTAAAGCATTGCTCACAGTAACTGGTCTCATGGTATCGCAGCAGCATAGGTGATCGAGGAGGGGTTATTCTGTGGGAGAGTTCATTGCATTTTCATCTGCAGGATGTAATAACCATAAAGCAGCTACAAATATTGACAGTGTCTCAGATGGACAGCTGTTTCAGTTCAGGCAGTTCTGTGTTGGTGAACACAAAGCTTTGACATGGACTTTTATTGCATTGGCAGTCTTTTCAGAGCTGCTCTTGCTTTTTATTGGAATGCAGTCTGCAAAAGGCTAGGAAGGCTGTTTTGTTGCATCCAAGAGATTTTGATCACTGTATTTGTTTTGCTACCCAAACACAAAGAGCTCTGGTATATTTACTTCTACATTTGTATATACAGCAAGTATTATTTTCAAAAGATTTTCCTCTTTGATAAATCATTCTTTATTTTCTTCTTTTTTTATGTATATATTTCTTTTTCTCTCTGGTTGCAGGGTTGGTTGGTTTTTTTTTTTAGGAAAGGAGAGTTTTCATGATAGTTTTGTTACCTTTGGCAGATAAGATGTATTGTCTAATTTGTCTATAGGAAACAAAATAGTATATCCAGTCCTGAGTCAGTGGAAAGTCTCCCACAGATATCAGAGGGGTTTGGATTGTATTCTCAAACCCAAATAACAGTAATTTAAAAACCTGATGCAGGAAGCCTGAACTCAAATGACTCTTAAATTGCATTTAAAGAACGCTACATTCTGCATGACCTTCGGACTTGGGCAGTGAGCTTTTGTACCTTCTTGCCTTATCCAGTTTAACCCAAGGAGTGTCAGAGTCCTGCTTTCTGGTTTGGTTTTTCTTCTGGTTTAAGAGACACGGCATCAGTATTCTTTCTTCTCCAGCACGCATTTATGAATTGAAGGGTGCATGGAAGGAATTGATCACATTATCCCAGAATGGATGGAAACTCTGTTACAGGCCCAAAGGACATATATAATTTTGCTGCAGGGGTTCATCATGAGGTTTAGTTTTGGTTTTAATGCAGTGTGACATACAGGGTTTTTTTGATTGCTTAGTTATTATATGAATAAATAAATAACATTTTAAAATTTATTTTTATTAGTAACCATTTTATAAAAACAGTTTTTCAACTTGATCTGTTATGAAGATAGCTATTTACCAGTTTTTAATTGAAGGTTATATGTTTCTCATTCTATAATTATTATAGAAGGAAGAATTAACATGATCACGTGGAAATATTGTTTCTTAAATGGAGATTTACATTGATGGATTGAAGGTTTAAGGTGCAGATTTACATTTAAATTACATATTACGTGACATTTACATTTTAAATTATACTAAAACAATTATTTCTACTGTCTTATTGGTACCTTCTGAATGTCTCTATAAAATTATTTCATTTAAAGTATAACCTACTCTACTATATATATGTCTCACATATGAGATCTGAGTATTTTTTGTATGAGTGTGCTCCTATTTGGTGTAAATAAAAGTGAAGTTGCATGTATAATATTCACATGTATACATTTAAGATGCTATTTAGCACTTCACTTAGAGTAATGATTACTTCTCTATAGCAAAAATGTTTTTGAGGGTGGTATTTAAGAGCATAAAAATGGTATTTATCTGATGCTTGCATTTTGTTTTCCCCAAAATGCTTTCAGGAATCAAAACTCAACAGTGCTGTTTCAGAGAAGATTAAGGATTTCTATTTAATTATTTAATTAACATCTATTAAGGAATAGCACATGGCTGTAGGTGCAGCCAGCTGGGAACAAGGTGGCTCGGAGTCTCGAGGAGAGGGCTGATTTGGGACAGGAAAGTCAACTGGAAGGTGGTTGTACCTGTTGTAAGGAGCAGGCCAGAGTGGAAGTCAGGAGTGAGCACAATAATTGTAATTTTCTAAGGAGACCTTCATGTTTGTGGAAGGTACCACACGTGTGTGTGTCCTTGCTGGTGCAGGTCCCTTTGGTCAGTGGCGCTGCAGGCCACACCTTGCAATCGGTTTTATCAAGTTGGAAGGAACTTAAAGTATGAGCATAATTCTCTTCCCAGAATAGATTTCTTTACACTCTCAGTTGGATATGGCTGGTTTGCACCCATATAAGGTTCTTGCCTGGACACAGAAACACTACAATTCCATTATTGTTGAAATAATTGCTGCAAGCCTTTTAACTTTTGATGCCTGCTGATCTGAATACACTAAAGAGTCCACATAGGCCTGGTGGTGGGTTGGATTTCACCTGGAAAGGGGGGAGTGAGTGTGCCTGTATCCAGTCCCTGAATTTTGTAATTTTCGTTGTCATCAGTATGTTCCTCCTGAGATACATATCCAATCTAAAACTAAATTGAAGAGCAATTGAAGGATCAGCAGGAAGTGCTAACAAGTTCTCCTGAACATTAATCTGTGAAAAACTAGGCCTACGCCTTAACTGTGTATATTAGTTTTAAGGTTGCAAGTAGTGGAAGAACAAATAGAAAAGTCCCACAGTTCAATTAACACCAAGAGATCAAGCTGAAAAATCACTTTGCCAGTGCACTTGCAGCCTCTGTTCCAGCTCTGTATGAGCATTTCTGTAGAGCACTCAGGAAAAAAGGTTTCCACAGGTGACCAGTGGCTGTCGGGTGGGTATTGCTTCTGATGGCAATTTAAAAAAATAAAGCCATTCTTCATAGAGTGAATTTCATCTTCTTGCTGATGACTAGTTCAAGGCCTACATAGAGTTTAAGTCTCATTCAAACCACTTCAGACAGCCCCCAGCTTTTTTCTGTCATGTTCCATGAGCTACTATTGTAGGAGCCACTGGAAGAAATAATGGGTACAAAGAATAATTTGTATTGTGCCATCAAAATCACTGGAGTTAACACTTCTCGGACTGCAGATTATTTTGATCACAGTTTATTTAGTCATTCTACTGTCTTTTCTTATAATATCCTTTAATTTCAAAAATATGTGTCTAGGCATGCTGTTGTCCAGAAATTAGGCCTCGATGAAGTGGGATGTGGGAATTGTGGTGCCCTTGTCTGGAAAAGTGAGAAGTTGGAAGATTATTTTTCACTCAGCCTTGGGTGTAAGAGTCAGAGCCTCTTCAAGTTTCCTCCTCCTTCCATGCCTCAGCACCTCCCCTTGTAAGTTGGAGATAAATCTGGTGTTGCCCATGAGATTTCTTCAGTGAGAAACAGCTGATGTCTGAATAAACCATGTACAGCAAACGCACAGCATAGAACACCGATCTAGGAAGGGAGAGTTACTTGGAATGAAGAATTTGAGGGGTCCAGCACTGCCTTGCACAAGGGGCATCTCATGCTCTAGATCTGGGATGTTACTGCTGTTCTAGGCCTTGACTGCTTTTGAATGGAGCCTTTCTCTGATAGCTTTGGGAGGCCTTGCCTCCCAAAATTCAGTAGTATTCCTTACCAAAGTAGAAAGGTTATGTATTGCTTGCCATGAAGTTTCTTTCATCACCACCGTCTTGTAAATTCATCACGCTGTTTTATGCATTGATAAATAATAGGATAGACTAGCCCACTCAGCATCTGCATCAGTATACCCCAAGTCAAAGTCCAGGTTTGATCAGAACAGCTTGGAAGAAAGATGCCGTGAAATTGCCTGATCTCTTGTTCTTCCAGTTTAGGATTCTGCTGTGCAAGTAATTAAAATCCAGTATGTTGATAGCATCTTGAGATTGTATGGGGAAGTTAGTTAGATCATTGTATACAAAATCCACAAAACAAAACAACCCCCCCAAACCTTTACAGAATACTAAACAATGACCATGAAAACTAAAACTTACAAATCCCTGCAGAACAGAAAGCTGGGAGGCAGCTTTTAAAAATAGAGACACAAGCTTATTTTACATGTTTTGTTTGCTGGCTCTTCTGTTGTTTTTTTTTTCTATCTGACAATTCTATTCTTTTTATCCTACTGCTTGCCTAAGTGTAATTGAGTTTAGGATTTCTTTCTTTTTGCAGCAGCCTCTCCTCTGTTTGCACTAGGAGCTTGTTTTCTGGGAGCCAGGAGGCAAGTTTGTCCACACTGGCACTGTGGCACTGCAGTGGCTGAAGCAGCAGATGTCCGGGTCACTCTGTGTCCAGTGTCCATTTCCCAAGGGCACGGCTACCCTGGAGTGCCCCAGACATACATGAGGTACTCAACAAGGAGCAACTGAGCACACGGAGCCACATTGGTTCCACTATGTGGACGGCTCCAGCAGGCCAGGGTGTTCCAGGAACACTTGAAAAGCTGTTTGGGTTTAGTTTTCCTTCCATTTTTAATAAGTGTGCCTGTGAAAACCAAATCCTGCAGGTGCTTATGCATAGGCCTGACCTGTGCACCAACATGTAGTCCCAGACTGGGACTCTATGTGTCCTCTCTCCATGTCCTCTCCACCTCTCCACATCCCCTCTCCCTTCATCTGCAGCTGTTTAGTGCTGAGTGGCAAACCAGTGCTTTGAACCAAAAGTAGGAATATAGGAGTTCTGCAGGCAGACTTCTCTGAAATGTTTCCTAGTACTCCTCTGCCCAGTTTGGCAGCTTTATAGTCTGATTTTTAATGGCTCTGAAAATCTTCGGGTGAGTGCTGCCAGGCCCCTAAGTTGTGGTGCTGGTGTTTATTTTGGTGTCTCCAGCTGGTTCAGGAGTGCTTTTGGTAACTGGTGGTCCTGGACTCTAATTCCCACTTCCAGGCCCAGCTGCATATGGATGTCCTGAGCACCAGGGGAGTGTAAGCTGGCCAGGGCAGGTGGCTCCCCTCCCTTGTTTGCAGTATCAGTTGAGATCAAATGGGAGAAATTATTATGATAAACCTAAACAGAAAAAGAGGAGGTGCAGATGTTCCAGTCTGGACTGTGGAGCTGGGCAGGGTTTGTAGCCATCTACAGGAAGTGAGTGCTCCGGGTTTTTTTTATGCTCTTTGCACAAGACTTCCAAACTTCTGTGATTTTTTGGGTGTTCCCCACTCTTTCCTTCTTTACCCTTTAGGTCAATTGACATCCAGTCTTTCCAACATTCCTGGCAGGCAAAGCTGTGTTTTCAGGCATTGTTTTGTTCATGCACCTCCTGTGTGGTCGGTGCCTGCCTTTGACTGATACACGGATCGCAGATCGGAGGAAGGCAAAGGAGCTTCCCTGTTCTCCTCCGTGAAAGGTGTGCTCAAAGGGATGAGCAGGTTTCACCAGCCTGAAGCACAGGCCTGGGAGCTCCTGCTGCCATAGCCAGACTGACATGATTTCAGTGCACTTCTTGAGAAACAAATGTGTCAATTGCTCCAGGAGTTCATTGTCAGAGATAATGAGAGTTGCAAGTTCAAGAGAGATCTTAGCAAAAAAAATCAATGGTAAAACAATGTTTCAGTCTATAGCCTCAGTAAGTCATTTGCTTTTGAAATCTAGTCTGCTCAGAGGTGAAACCTTTTCCATTCATGTTTTGTTGAATCACATTATTAGAGTAGTAAGTCAGTGTTGGGAAGGTTTTGTTTTGTTTGTGGAAGAAGCCCTTCCAGTAACGCCTCAAACTCCTCACAGCTGTTTTCTTTGTGTCTGATTTTAAAAAGTGGAATTTTTTACAAGATACATCTAAATTTCACTTTGCAATCGGTAAAAGGCTCCTCTTTATCATGAAATATACACATTGCAGACTATTTAACTGGAAGCCAATTTTTGTTATGAGCATATATTTTATGAATAAGTTACTAGTATCACTTACTCTTGTTGTAGATGTACTGCTGCAAATAATGTGATGACTTGTGTGACTTGTACCTCTGTAGGAGTTTTGCAGACTTACACCATGAGACATTAAACCTCTCCCTAAAATATATGAAAAAACAAATGACATAAAAATTTTTCTTTGAGAAACAGAGACAGAAAAAAATAAAGACAGCTGGGTGAAACGTTTCTGATGATTTGAAAATTCGTATTTTATTTTGTCTAGCGATCAAGATGCATTTTTTTTTCTTTTTAGAAAATAAAAATTCATCATTTGATTTCCAGTTTGAAAAAACAGAAGACCTACATTTCCATACTCCACACGGTTTCATTTTGCACTCCGATTTTAATTTTGTGGTTTTGTGTCCTATTTTCAAGACAGACTTCAGTGTTGAAATCCACTGCTTTTGTAAATTTTTCTTTTAAAAGGAGAAAGATGCTGATTTCAGTTCAGATATGTAAAGCAACAGACGTGACTCTGTGGCTGCTCCTGGTGAAGGAAAAAGCATGGTAGCTTCTGGAATGGCAGCGTCAGACCCCGAGTAGTTGTCTCTGCAGTAGCCCTGTGCTGGTGCTAGACTGCTGGGCAGGCTGATCTTCAACAGCACATGGTGCTCTCCCGTTCGCTGTACCTCTGTTTAATTTGTCTCATCTGTGGCACAGTCTCCTCTAAGAGCTGGAACTTCAGATGAGAATGTAGTTCTCAGGCAGAAAGGAACTGCTGTAAAAGAGTTGTACTACTAGTTCATCCTATGATTAATAGTAAGACTTGCTTAGAAGTTAGTCTTTGATTTCCTCTGTTTAATTGTAGCCCTAAGTGAAATAGGTTTTTGATTTATAGAAAATGCAAAATTGGGTACAGAAAGTTTTAAATTACAGTAACAGTAAAAAATTTCCCACAATAATCATCCCATATTGTTTCAATTCAAAAGAGCTAGGGCTTGATTTGTATGGGAAAGAACCCATAGCAGCCAAGTTCCACATTTGAAACTGGGGAGAGGGGAGGATCAATTTGATGTCTTTTGAGAGTATAAAAATATGCCTGAACTTCACTATGTAATACCTTTATTATATATTCGCTCTCTGGAAGGGTGTGTTGATTAATTAATTTAGAACAGCTCTTTTCTTACACGGATACCATGTAAAAGCAAGTAGAAAAATTGTGTTTGAACATACAAGAACGTTGGTTGAAAAAGCAGAAGCTTGAGGAACAGCAATGGCTTGTAATCACGATGGAAAACTGATCTATTCTGTTTTATGATATTTGCATTATGCAGAATGGTTCAGTAAACTGTGAAAGTTCTAACAGCCGTAGTTCAATAACAGTAGCTTTAATAATGGTAGTTTAATTCCTAAGCTACTTTTTGGAAGTCCTGCATGGCTGATCTCACTGTTGCTGCATCATATTTATGTTGACTTTTTCTTTCATTAGACCGCAATGCCTATGTGTGTTTACAGCACTAATCTGAGATGTTGAAATTCTGGAGAGTTAAAATATATTAAGTATCATTGAAGCTATTCTGGAGTAAGTGACCTCACTTTAACATATGAGACCAAATTCTGCTCTGTTTACTGGGGCAAATGCTGAAAAACACTGATCTGACCTATGAAAGTTTGCATGCGTGTTCCTGAGAATAGGAGTTTTGTCCCTTTATATTTGCTTTTTTGTCTACCACAGCACAGTTAAAAGTAATTTTGAAAATAATAATGCAGTTGTTATTCTGTTGGCCAGCTTGGTGGTTTTTAAAATCCTACTTCACAGTCTCTCCTCACATACAGTTTTATTTGGAACACACTGAGTTTACAGTTTGAATATAAAATGCTGCTTCTATTCCATTTGATTTGGCATGACCGAGATGTAAAATCTAAACATAAAGCATAGTATTGATCCATTTATAAGCATTTTGAAATTGTACTGCACTTCTTGGATAATTTATTGTTGTAGGATTTTAAAGTCAGGTGAGCTCTGCATTTGTGCTATAGCCTGACAGTTTAATTAAGATACAAATTTAGAAACAAATCAGCACTGTCTTTTATATAGTGCCTCTAAATCCATGGTAATTTGTACCAGACCTTGGTAACAGGAAAGGATCGCCGTTTCATGCTACCAATACCAGTGGGTGTTGCTCCCCAGCTGCATCTTATGAGAGAAGATGCAAGAGAAATTAAAGGATCCCCACATGCATTTTTCTGTAATGTACCTTCTGCAGAGTACGAAGTTGATGGAAAATTCCCTTGAATTCAGCATGCGAGCCGGCTGTAAATAGTGCCATATGTTCTGCACGCCTTAACTCCTACTTTTTGAGAGCACTGGGCAGTTTTTAAGTCAGCTTTCTTTTCTTTGTAGTTTTGAAACATTTAAAAAACCTAAAAGCTTGTACTCTGTAAAGTTGAAACAGGGAGGGGAGAACTCAAGTGCTGCTGGTGCCTACCCTGGCTGCCTCGGGACTCTCTCAGAGGCCTGTTTTGGGGAGCTCAGCCATGCCAGGACGTCCCTTGCAGCACGAGCTCGTCCCTGCACGCTCAGCTCCAGCGTATCTGAGCTATAGGCTGAGGCTGTGTGTGCTGGCAGCACAGATGGAGTGTGCTCTCATTAGGACTGTTTGTTGCCTGTTGGAACACACAGCATATTTCTACCATGGCATCAACAGTTTCTAAGAACTGAGGTCAAAATAAACAGGTTGCAGTTGGATTCAGGAACAGTCTGGGAAACAAGTTAAAATTCCCTGCTTAGGCATAACCATATTCCTAGATAGGTGGATAAAAAGGCATTCTCATAGCAAGGGCTCATCTGAATTGATGCTTAGTGTATGCAGACCAGGATGGAGTTGCAGGGGAATGGCCAGTAAATTTTCTACAGATATTGGCACGTGCATGCAAAATTTACCTTATTTTAAATAAATGAGCAAATTTAAGCACAACACTCCTGCACTGTTTCTCCTGGTCTTTGTAGTGCTTGAGCAAAGTGAAAGCGATGTCCTCGTGCCCATTTGGAAAGCGCCAGTTTTAACCAGGCCTCAGCCTCCTGTGCAGGCGCCGATGTCACTGGAGGCCTCAGTGTGCATGGGCTCTGTGCAGGAGCAAAGCTGGGGCACTGGCAGACAACCTCTGACAAGCCTCCTGGAAGCTGCTTTGAATTGCTACTGCCCCAAACTCCCCACCCCACCCTTTCCCTGGGGATTAGTGCTTCCTCAGCAGAACCCACACCTGAGCTGCCTCATTGCGAACCCACAGGTCCTGCTCTGGCCCTTGGAAGGGCATCGCTCACTGTGAAGCTGCTGCAGCACACCCGAGGTCTGAGGCCGTGGATTCAGCGTGGAGAGCCCTCATCTCCAGCAGCCAGGTGGAGCAGACTGCTGGGAAAAGGGACTTCAGTGTGTGACGGCAAGATTCGCCAGTGCCCTTTCCACCACTGGTAAGTATTTACAGGATCAGCCCGTATACACACACACACATTCCAGGTGACAACCTGGCCCCACAGGCATGAGCTGAGTTTTAGCCAGGGATATCAGTGAATGCAGGGTTTAATTTGTAGTTTTTAAAAAGCCAGCAAAATTTTATATAACAGGACAAATACTTGTGATGATTTTGGCTTGAGTAGAGACGTAAATAGATTTGCTTCCTGACAGAATCAGCAACAGTCACTTGTAAAGGTTTACTCATATTTACCTGGTCACAGTTAATTTACAGCCAAAGGAACTATCCTGTTTGTTGAGCTGCAAACACACAAAGGCATAGCAATCTGCTAGATGTCAGAAAATGTTCTCATGGGATTTGGGGTTTTTTGGATCAGGGAGGGTTAAATGTAACTCTAGTTTCAGTGGTTAAAATTAAAAAACAAAGTTATTTTTTCCTTTTCAGAAATGAAACATTATTGAGCTGTATGGTATGCATAACAGTAAATGGCTGATACAGATGTGTGTAGTGGAGTTGTGAAAAGAGGTGTCAAAAGAACTATGAAAATTTTGAAGACTAATATGGAAAGATGTGCATAATTCTCTAAAAGAAAGGGTAAAAAAGAAAGCCTTCCCATATTCTTTGCTGCTACCAATTTACTGCTGTTGCCATTCTTACTTCCCATGTCATGAGGCGTTCAGTGGTCTATATTACAAGCACAGGAATGATGTTATCATCCCTTACTTTTCTGCAGTGACAGGGAAACAGCGCTCCTAGTATACCTTGTTTATGGGGCGATTGTACTGTCTCCACTAGGTTTTCTTGGTTCTTGCTGCTGTTCTCCATAGGCCTCTACACGCAGTTTGTGTGTAACAATGTGCCTTTCCATCCTTGACCCTGGCAGGTCTTGTGCACCTTCATTCATCCTGACCCACCACCTCTTCCCTGCTCACAGACAGCTGCTGAGTCTCAAGTTCTTCACTGACTGTGAATGCAGTTGGGAACACTCTCCTCCCCCCCACTTTTAAGTTGGCTCTCAGAGCCCATCGCAGATGGTCTGTACCTCATACATAATAAAGATTTTTTTTCCTTCTGAGGCGGGTTTCTGTGAATGTGAGAGGCAGACAGTCTGGCAAGCTTAGACCTGTGTTTCTGTATTTTTTTCTAAGTGAGCCATGAGGGATTTGTTTGCCATACTTTGGAACCCCTTAATAGCTTATGGAGCTCAGTAATATCTTGGTTCCAGAGGCTGGAACCTGATTTGTCCATTTAATATTTTCTAAGGGGAAATTATACACATTGGCAAAATGGAGTTAGGGCCCAGCTGGACAAGACAAAGAAGTTAGGCAGAAGAATTCCAGGAACTAAAGCAGTTGCTTTAGGAAGGTGATCTTCTAATGTGAGTATGATAGGTTTGTGCTGTGTGTGCGAGTTGCTTTGGGGTCACCTGTTATAGTTGTTTATTTTGTGCTACTTGTAAGACTTTTTTCAGTGAGTTCCCTCTGTCCTATTTTTAGACTTGAGCAGTAAAGTCTGTGTACCAAAATGTCCCCAGGACCTCATGTAAGAGCCTAAGGAGCATTTTCAAATGTTAGATAGTTTGGGTTCTAGGTAGCTCAACACTGCTGCTTCCTAGTTCCCTTGTGTATGGTTGTATTGGTGGTGTTATGCTCAGCATTCCAGGTCCATGTGAGGAAATCTGCTTCATGGGCCCGGCTGTGAGAGGACTCTTGGTTTCGGTTCTGCATGGAAGCTGCCATAGGGCTGTTCCTGATCTCTGCAGTATGCTTTGGGAGCTGAAAATGTAGAACATATGTGGGAGGAAAGTAAAGGAGATACATTTATACCAACAGTTTCAGCAGCTGTTTTGACCCCAGTGAGAAAAGATACGTCAAGGTGAGATATGGGGTTGTATGTTTTAAAAGACAAGGGAAAAATGTCCTAAACTAAATTGAATTTTGTTCATGATGAGGAAAAAAAATTTTACAGATATTTCACTCCTCTGTTGTGCATGTTAAATGTTCTCTGTGTATGTTGTTACTCATTGTATAGGAACAATTAAGTCCAAAACCAACCCGTGAGCTGTAGAGTATTTGCTAAAATACTTTGGGGTTCAATTGTCTGAAGCTGTTGGCTCTTAGAAGGAAAAAAGTCTCGCTGGTGTCAGATAAGACACTTTTCCAGGGCCTGAAGGGTGTCATGAGTTAGGGTCTCTAAGAAGTGAACAGAGCAAATAAAGGCTTTTGAGAAGAGATGAGAACATTCCAGTTAGGCAGTAATGGTCAGCAGCACAGGGCAGTCATAGGCTCATCCTTCAGAGTGGAAGGACCTTGGCAGGCATCTAGTCCAGCCTCCTGCTCAAAGCTTGGCCAGCTCTGAGACCAGGTGGCTCAAGGTTTCATTCAGTTGGGTCAGGAAAGCCTCCAAGCTTGGAGACTGCACAGCCTTTCTGTTGCAGGGCCTTCCACTGCTTGACTGACTTCACAGCAGAAGGGTGAAGTTTCTAACCTGAACCTTTCGTATTTCAAATTCTGTCTGTTGTCTCTTGTTCTCCCACTGTATCCCACTGTGAATAATGTGGCTCTGGCTTCTCCTGGCCTCCCCTTGGGTGTGGAGAGGCTGTCACCAAAGCCTCCTCAGGCCCCTTAGCCCCTTCTCACAGGGCTAATGGCCATTGTGGGGGTCCTTCTCATTCTGCCTACACTGCAGTAACACTCAGCAGGCTGAGGAGTGGCATAGGAGCCTTTCGGGACAGTGCTGGGGCTGACCCGTGCTGTCTCATGGGATGTTGGCACCAGGACAGGCTGGGTGGCTGCCTGTGAGTCGTATTGCTCTTGCCCAGCCCCCTTAAGAGGTGTGGGTATTTTTGCTGACCATCAGCTGGAAGCAGTGCCGGGAGCTGATGCTGTTGGCTGGCCTTGGCCTTCACAGCAGATTCTTGGGTTAATAGTGTGGCATTACTAATTTCAGGTATTAATTTAGAAAAATATTAGCTTGGATTCAAAAATCTTGTCATAGTTTAAATGCTAGAAGATGTTGAAGCACTGTAGAGTTTCTTTGCAGAATGGCTTTTGAGCTGCTGTAATACAGGTTTTAAGCATAAAACATGAGGGTTAGAGATATACTTAGTCTTAAAAATTGTTAGGTGTCATGTAATTGCATAACTCCAGAACCCAAGACTTTAAGAACAATACTGAGTATCATGAAATTGTGATTTGATTTTAAAATTAAGCAACATCGATAAGATCAAGAGTCTGCTGCTTTTGTAAAGCAAATGTTCATCTAAGAGGGTTTTTTTCAAATAGTGAACCACATCTATAAAGTTCTGAAATGATAGCTGCTATTATGTGCTCATCTGCTTGGCACAGTAATTAAAGTATACATTAATGCTCTGAGACACGTGTTTAGAAATATGGATTGAAATTAATCACCCTGCCCCTATAGAAATTGCTTGCCGAGTCTAACAGCAAATGCATTGCTGTAGAAAGTTGTGTTTGTGTATTGTACATGGGTACAGTTACATTTAGTATTTCATATGTTTTATTAAATATAAATCCAAAAATACATTTAATTTTATTAAATATATGGAGCGGGGTTATTTACATATTTATCCAGTCTAGGACAAGCATTTTTACAGGTAAAACTTGCAGTGTAATAACCACTAAAGATGGAATTGTCAAGCTGCTCAAATACTGCTCAAGGAGTCTTTGAGGTATCTGCAAGCTTTGTGTGAGCAGGGCAGGAGGAATTCCTGCCTCTGTGAGGTGTGGCTCACCCAGGGCCAGGCTGACACATCCAGAACGGGTCCCTCATGGAGCATCGGGTGCAGGACGAGCTTGTGCCGACCTGAGCTGTGTGGAGGAGGCCCTTGGCTGCTGGGAGACAGCAATAATTCTGCAGCCACTGATGGGTTTTATCTTAGATTTACGCTTGCAGTGTCGATTCCACCTCTGACTTCCTGGACACAGGACACAATTGTCCTTAGGAAGTCTCCAGTGTGAGTTTACAGCCTGTGCAATTACCAAGTGAGGTGCCACCTCTGCCTGTACCATGGTTACTCTGCCTGCCAGAGAAACTTGGTGATAAATATTCCACAAGATGCTTGTGATGCCATGATGTCGCCCCTACACTGGACAATGCACAGGGTCAGGTTTGCTGTCACTTTACAGGCTACATGATGTGTAAGTCAAAGAGCAGGTGCGGGTCCTTCCCGCAGCGTTGTAATGCGTGTGGTGTGCAGCTCAAAGCACTGCTTCTGTCCCACTGCCCAGTGCAGGCAACTGCTTTGCTTCCACAGCCTGTGTAGGGAGCAGTTGAAGAGCTGCTGCTTTTTCTGGTGGCACAGTGCAGCATCCTGACAAAGAGCACCGCTCCGTGCAGTGGCATCGTGAAGCTCATGGATTGAGAGACAGAAGCATTGAGCAGCAGGTTGAGAAGGACACAAAAAGAACAAAATCATTGTCTGGGGGGATTGTTTGAAAATCGTTGCCCTTGCAAACTAAAAATGTGTGCACAAAAAATGTCTCGTTCTTCCCTGCCAACAACTCCGACATAGGACCCAGTTAAAAAAAATGGATGTTTTTACAAAACTCTGACTTCTATACTCTCACTGGTCTATGTAGCTCTTTGTGTATTCAAGATCTAAATGCAGTGTGCAGGCAGCCTTTCTCTTACTGAGAAAGTATTAGCTGATACTGATATCCTGCCCCAGAGTTACAAAAGCAGGGAAAAGAAAACCCTTACAGCCATTTACTGCTTCAGTTGATACATATTTGCCTGTTTCTGAGTGGTGAAAGTTGTTATTTTTATTATTTTTGCAGCGTATCCGCCTGGATGTAGTCAACCTGTCAGGAGTGTGAAATTTACAGCAGAAATTATTTTAATGTGGGAAAAGCTCTTACTCATCTGAACCATCATTCAAAATGCATGATGAAAGTCACCAAGCAGAAGTTTTCCATCCCATTGTCTGCAGGACACCTGCAGGTCTTCTGAAACTTAAGGTAAGATTAAAAAAAAAAAGAACAAACAACTTAGTTGCAAAGTAGAAGCTGGTGCAAAGCATGAAGGTATAATTCTAGGACAGAGAGGATCCTGCTTGTGCATTGACCCCTGTCTATAGGAGCAATGGCATTGTTAGAAAATTTCAATGCAATATTTGTTTGAATAATCAAAGCAAAAAGAACAATAACCCCAAGTTTACTAGAATTAAATATATATAAATGTATAGATGTCTATATAAAGAAATTGCTTAGTATTAAAAAATGAAAGGACGTATTATGTTTTCTTTATTCTTTTGAAAATATGTGTCAAAGTACAGAAATGTTAAACTGTGAAAAATAAGCGTTAGTGTAAGCAGGGAAAGTAGGAACCACTGAGTAGGACAATGTATTTTGTCTTTCTTAGCTCCTGAGAAATAGCTGCAGTATTTGTACTGTGTACAGTTTATGCATTTCTTGTCCTTAGTGCTTTTGGTTTGTGTTCTGTAGTGGTGTCCATTATCCTACATTTGGTGAATTAAACTCTTCCAGTGTATCTCCTTATTTCTCTGTCAATATAGTACAGGCAGCTGGGGTATCATCAGGATCCCTTCTCCATGACTGTAGTCATAGGATTTTATATAAAGGGCATTTTCCAGAGGCTATCAGTATGTTCTCTTACACATGACTTTTTTTCTCCGGCTTGTTTCAGGTCATATATATAACTAAAACACATTCCAGAAACCTTGTTTTCTAAATGCATGTTGGGCACAGTTGTTAATGTTGCAGGTGTTCACATTCAGGGCAATATAAAAAGCTGTTTATGACAAATGACAAATAATGGAATGCTCACTTTATAGCCTTAGGAATTTGTCCTGGGCCTACAAACAATTATTTTTCATTTGTTTATAGACAGGCAAGTTTATAATTAAGACAGTAATGGGCATGAGCATTCTTGTAGCCTTTGTAGCTCATCTTTCTTGTGAGCATCAAAGAGAATATTTGTGGTAGAATGAACAGTAATAAGTGTGGGGGAATCAACAGCATGGAATTTCATTTGTTTATTTATTTATTGAATCTGGTTTATTTATTTATTGAATCTCCTATCCTCCCGTCATCTGTGCCTCTACAATAAAGGCCAAGCAGGCCTATTTTCTCTCTTTGCTATCACTCCAAATGCTGTGGATAAGAACGATAGCTGGACACAAGTACCACACTGCACCCCAGAACACCAGAGGTATTAATGAACACAGGCAAAGACTTGTGTAACCATTACATCAGTGTCCTATTTCTGGAAATGACTACTGTAAATTACCATTTGGCTGAGGAATCCATCGTGCTGATCTGGAGCCTGCATAGCCCAACTGTGGATTACATCAAGCACATGAAAAAGCTGCCCAGGAATCCTGGCACAGAATGATACTATTTTTTTTTGCATAGGAAACCTGCATGTTCATGCATACATGTGTATAAATATGTAAAGTGGTTTGGATTGCCTGTGTGTGAGGGCAAAGGCCTGTATGTGGTAGACCTTTTAATTTCAGGGGTTGTACATCCTTTATGTCAGCTCTGAGGCAGTTGAGATGAGCTGAAATGTTAGTCTTGTGGGGTCACTGGTGTGTGAGAGTTGCCACAACACAGTTTCTCCAAGGGGCCTTGGAATGTATGATTTGATTCCTCTCACAGCTTGGTCCAAACCAGCTTGTGTTTATTGGCTGTGAAGCCCATTTATCTCTGCAACACCTGGGGACACCATTTTGGGGCTGTGTATCTGATGAAAAGGTATTTGGGGGTCAGGAGTTTTGAGGCATTAAATAATTATCTAGAGGGATGACTTCTATTGAGGAAATGTTACCAGTTTGCTGATTTTTGTCTTGGTTTATGTCTTTAGTTAGTGCCAGTGGTGTTAAAAAGCTGAGATTTGTGTGTCCATATATTTTACACTGAATTTAAAACACAAATAGCTCATCATAAGAATCTTCTTTTTAAAAATGGAGAGAAAGAAGAAATGTCAGTCTGGTTAAAAGGTGGTTGTTCTTATGCAGAAAACAGTGAGTTATTACTGCTACCGCTGATGTATCTACATCTAGTAATACATGTATCTCTCTAGGACTAGACCTCAGAATAAATTGCAAGATCAGAAACTAAATTAAAATCTTGTAAAACTTGATCCTCATGTATTTTTAAGGAAGTGGTCTATTCCAAGAACTCTAATGTATGAAGTCTTGTTAAGGTTAAAGTCTCTGGAGGCTGAAGTTCATTTTTTGAGGAAGAAACCCAGTTAACAATAAAATCAGGTAATGCCCGATGCTATTTTCACAAATAGTTAATTAAAATAAATTTGTAGTCAGGACGTCATCAGTGTGTACAATAAATAAGAGCTGAGGGGAAGGGCTGACCCCATGCTTGTTAAATTGCTTGAAAGTCAATTCGGATGGGTTCAGGTGAAGAAAGAGGTTTGGTTGTGTGGGATTTCTTTTTCTCTCAGCCGCAGTTTTCTTTGTAATTCCAAAAGAAATTGAATAATTTGGGCTTATCAGACCCACCTGTGAAAAGCAGATGCCCTTGTACATAAGCGATCTTCACTCAGCTGGTGAGCAATGAATATAGAGAATGGACAGTGCAGTTGCTCCAATATTAAATTGCTCTTGCAAGCCTTTCAAGCTGTATTTCTTTCCATCCCACAGGAAATGACTGATAATCCTTTTTTCTTTTCTTTTTTTTCCCCAGAGAAGGAATGTGCTGGGGTAGAAATACAGTATGGAACATAAAGATTAATACATGTCCTAAAGTTAGGTAATTATAAAGGTATTGACTTTCTGCAACTGAAATGAGAGTAGTAAAACCAGGGAAGTTAATTGTGGGAGAGCCTGGTTGCCTCTTAATGTCATTGTTCTCTGCTCCTTAGAATATTGCCAAACTTAAAATATTTGGGGTGAACTTTCAGTGCTGAGTATATTATTCAGACTTGCTGTCATAGGCAAGTTCAGTCATAACAGTTTACTTTTCCTGAGCAGAGGCAGCCTTTCCTTTGGCATCTTTTAAATTCTGAGAACTTTGTGCTTTAACTATAATCTTTTACTTCTCTAAAGAAAATCTTCATTTGTACAGTCAGCTGGCTGATTCAATCTCCAGCTGAAAAATGATCATGAGATGAGTGTATGTTCCTTAGAATTCAGTCCTGTTTCTGATGGGTTTTAAAAAGCACCGACAGCTTTAGTTAAACACAGCAGTGGTTTTCAGTATGTGGCTCTTTGTCTCTGTACAGGATTCCTGTGCAGGAGGTCCTGTGAGAAAAAGCTCTATCAAACATTGAAAAAAAAGGCATTTTATTTTAAGATTTTAAGGAACAAAAAGATCTCACAAGAAATAGCATAAGAGAATGCTTAAACTCTCTGGGTAACCAGGAGAAAGGAAGAACAGCAGTAATGTTAATTTAGAGTATTTGGGGTAAGTCATGATCTTTCTTGAAGATTTTGGTATGTCATGTTCTTAATTTTTCTTAAATACCATATTTTTTAAATTACCAAACAGGTTAACAAGTACTTTCATAGTCTCATAATATTATTTTGCTACTTCCAATAACTTGCTTATATTAATAATCAGTTAAACCAAATTTTTAAATTAAAAAATCATTAGCATATATGAATTCTTATCCCTGGAAGCTCCATACCCAGCTAAAGCAAAACATGAGAAAAACAGTCATCAAATAAGTTGATATTCCTGTATTTAAAGCACCCAGAAGCATCATTTCTCTGTAGGTGATGAAATGAGATGGATGGGTTTCCCCACCTATTTTACAAACCTGCTCTGGATGGAAGGGAGGTTTCTGGAAATGCCTGTATCCTCATCAGGTATGGTGAGTGCCCACTCCTGGGCATCCCATGGCCAGCAGGTTGAAGTCCCAGGAGATGACCCACACACCCACATTTCTTGGGACTGGAACCAGTGCCTGTTAAACTGGCTGGGAAGAGGTGGGCTGCTTTTAACAGGACAATTCAGGACACCTCTGGTCAGTCTTTAATTTTTCCTTTACAATGAACCACCGAATCACAGAACCATGGAATGGGTTCGGTTGGAAGGGACCTTAAAGCCCATTCAGTTCCTCCCCCTGCCATGGGCAGGGACACCTTCCACTATCCCCAGCTACTCCAAGCCCCATTCAGCCTGGCCTTGGACACTTTCAGGGATCCAGGGGCAGCCACAGCTTCTCTGGGCAACCTGTGCCAGGGCCTTGCCACCCTCACAGGGAAGAATTTCTTCCCTAATATCCCATCTAACCCTGCCCTCTGTCAGTGTGAAGCCATTCCCCATTTTCCTGTCACTTCTCTGTCTTCAGGTGGCCTGAGATGAGGGACATCGGCTTTTAGGAAACCCAGTTCAGATGCTGAGTAAAACCCCATGAGTTCTGAGGTCATTGTCTTCCTTGTCTCACATTTTCAAAGACTTCAGGCACTTCCAGCCCAATATGTCTGTCAGGGGATTGTAGCAATTATTGAGATGGGTAGCAGAATAGGATAAGGTAGAATGTTAAAGGGAAGTAGTGGAGCCCTTTTGCAGGTATATCTGGTATTTGATTAAACCTAGGCATGTGATACTCAGGATATGATTCTTAAAATTTGTTGAAGGTTTTTAAATGTTTTTTTTATTTTTTTTGTGGGAGGGAACTGCTGCTCTGTGAAAACTCCAGAGTGCACACTGTTGTTGAAAAGTAAGTTTTAAGGACAAGTTGTTTTCAGTGTAATTGTAGAGCTGCTGGTCACAGGCACACAGACTGCTTAAATTCATAGGTTCATGCACCACTACTACAAATACTGCTTATAGGATAGTAGTTTAAAGAAAGTGCAGTGTATCTTTCTCCCATTTCTAGATATGGTTTAGCAACCTAACATGATTAATCGATACCATGTGACCACTCATCTCTCTTTGGAAGAGCTTCACAAATCACAGGCGAGTTTAGGGCTCCTGAGCTGGTTGATGTAATCAGGTCATGCATCTATAAAACTGGTTTTGTACAACCTGGGTTCAAGCAATTACCTGAACTCTCTGTTGTTTGTTTGGTTTTTTTTAATTTCAGTATTATTGGACAAGGAAATAGTGTGTCCACAAAATTCAGATGTAGTAAACTGGCTACAATAAACTATCATTAAAAAAAGGCATGAAAGACTAAATAATTTTAAGTGTATGTAGATTTAATTGTAATGGCTGTGCCATGTATTATTCTCAGACTGGAATGAGGCACAGGGACTGACATAACTTGCTCTGAGTGTTCCCTAGATTAAAAATTCTTGCTGTTTGGATTCTGTCATGAAATGGTTGGCATCCCAACAGTCGTGACAAGTGTATATGTTGGCAAGGAATTAAAAATGGTGGTGCCTCTGAAGTTTAGCAGGAGGTTTCTTGCCTGGGGATGGCAGACAGTTGTAGCTGTTACAAATGCCATTCCCTTGTCTGCATTGCGGCTCATTTCTGAAACAAAGCAAGCTTGGGCACATGTTCCACTTTGTAATAGGAGCTGCTGCATTTGGTTTCCTTTGAGTCTTTTCTGACACTGGAGTTTTCATGTGCCCACTTTTTTTTTTCTTGTTGTTTTGTTAATAAATCAAATCTGACTACAAGATCTCTCTGCCTCTAAACCACAGTAAGGGCTGCTTGAAAAAGTGTGAGCCTCCCAAATTTTTTACCCTCAAGAGGAAATAACTGATCTTTTTGTCTTTGATCCAGTCTCATCAATGCAATTTTCTTTCTTCAAACAATTGAGCCTGCAGTTCATTATAGTGCAAGACCGGAACCCTCCTATTACCTTATTTTTAGCAACAATTAAATCGAGCCTTAAAATTGCATTTGCAAAAATAAAAGGCCTGCACCCATCCCAAATCTTAGAACTCAGCTCTTGAAATTTGCTCTCACTGAGGCTTCCAAAAGAGGCAGCAGCAGATTGAATCCCAGCACTTTGCTCTCCTGGATGTGAGCGTCATTTGGTGGTGTGGCTTGGTGGTATTTGTGGCCAAATGAAGCATACCGTGACCCCACAGAACTATTTAAATTCTGACATCCTCATTTGCAGGACTTCCACTTGCTCCGATAAAGCACTTTAAATGAGTTTTTATTCCTTTGAACTGTAGCCGTGTTGTGCTCGTGTCCGAGACCTGAGGGTGCTGTGCCTCTTTGGGTGTGGCGGCCCCCTGGGCCTGCCTGGACGCACTGCCTGTCCTGGGAATCCTTTCTGGCCTCCTCCAGCCCCAAGTTGAGGGTGCAGGGTTAGAGAGCACCAGGATGCCTCAGGCAGGTGCATCTGTGTTGGAGACTCGGTGAAGCTTCTCAGCCTGGGACAGTGAGGAGCTGCCACCTGCCAAGCCCCCTTCCAGCAGCAGGGACACAGGGTGCTCTGCTCCTATGGGATTGAGCATCTTCCCAGAGCACAGCCTCCGACTATTTATCAAAGCTTATGTACCTGATTAAAATGTAACTTCCCTTCAGCTTATGGAGGTTAGAAGCTCTTAGAGGCATGAATTAATAGAGACAGGTTGTGTCTGCTGCAGAGTCAAGGAGCTGTGCTGCAGGAGAGAGGTCATTCTGCCAGGTGATTTGTTAGATTCAAGCATTGCCTCCAGAGTTTTTCAAGCAAGAATGTTTATATGCAGTTGGGACTGACTGACACCATCACTTCTTAGGAAACTTGCCATTAGAGAATGTTGTAGTTTTCCTAAACATGGCTGTTAGTCTAGGAAAAGAAATTCACTACTTAGGCAGGATGGAGATGAGGAGATTTGGAAGTGTCTGCCAAACTTATAAGAACAACCTCCTGTCACAGTGTCTGTGGCAACCCAACTGGAACTTAGAAAGAGGAACATCATTTGAAACACTGGATATTTTACTGTTGTACCCGACTGAGATATCCACGTTTTATAGGTAGTTAGGCTCTCTGAATACCCATATTAAGTTTTCTGCAAAAATATGAAACCCTTGATGTTATTTACCTAGCATGGTGTGCCTGGAAACATGGTTAGCATCAGGCAGGCTGAGAGACCCACAGAGAGAAAAGAATCTGATTAACGGCACCTAGAAATGGGCAGAGTAAGCCCCTGCAAGGAACCAGACCCCTCAGAATGTGAAACTGCCAGACCAAGAATACAGGCGCATGTGGAAGAGCTGTATCTGTGCATGAGCCTGACAAGGGGGATAAAAATGACAAGATGAAGGTAGAGCTTTCTTACGCTTTCACCAGGCAAAATGAAAGAGTGAAATAAAATTGCCAGGAATGAATACACAAACCCTGGAACAGCTGGGAAAAATATTTGAGGAAGATGTACAGGAGGTAGCAGAGGGATACTTTTCTCTAAATCCCAAAAGCAAGAAGCAGAGAAGAGGATAGAAGCTTGCATCGTGTGATGGAAAATTCTGGCATGCACATGTACGTTAGAGACATAAAAGACCTCCTAATTAGAGACAGGATCATTTGTGGGACATGTGATTCCGGTTTACAGGAGGAATTGCTGAGAAAAAAACATATAACCCTAAAGGAATGAACCAAAGAACAAGAGCAGCTGAACTGTCCAGGGAAAGGAGCAAAACGATGGCCACTTTTTCAGGACACAGCAGAGTCCAGGAGAGAGGGAAGAGAGGGATGAACCTGTGAGCAATGCACAAAAGTGACGTAAGATTTGGGGCTGGTGGGAAGGGAGCCATGAGGGTTCCTGAGTTCAGCAGTGGGCAGTGGGGCTGTGTCTGGCTGAGCAGGCTCTCACCTCCTCGGCGGGGATGCAGGAGACAGAAGAAAACCACAGGGCAGTGACGGGGCATCGGTGAGGTGGACGAAGCAAACAGGCAGTTCTGGAGCTCAGCGTGTCTGAAGGAAAATGGAATCAAAGAGGCAGCTTTTAGGTGTCTCTGGGTTATCAATCTCTAGTTAGTCACCAAGTGTTTGCGTGGAAAGCACAACTGTCAAAAGGAAGGTTGGGGTGATCCATTTGCATTTCCAAGAGAGGAGAAAGAAGATAAGGTTTGAAAGAGGCACCAAGAAGTCAATCTGTCTGAGCGTGACCTGAATGTTACCCTGGTTTTTGTGTTTCTCTACACCATTCTCTAAAGAAAAGCCAATTATATTTCAGAAGAATAGGGACCTCTCATATTGTTATTCATCATGTGGCACATGAAACACTAACACTAATTCTGAAACTGTGAGTTAACCTTGTCCTTTCATCACGTATGGTCATCTCATCACTAGACTGGTGACTGCTCAAAGCTGCCTGAAAGTGGTTGATCCCCAGACAACTAAACTTTTATACATCAGTACAAAAGCAGCAAAGAAGATGAGAAGGAGAACTGATTGTCCCTGGGGACACAGCATAGTGGTTCGGGTAGTCCTGCTTAGAAAGTTACTTGTGGCTTTTATAATGAGGAACTTAAGGTTTGAATTTTCAGACTTATTAGCTGTACATTTGTTTGTTTTTTATTACGTTAATATACTACGTGCCACATTTTCCTTGGGGTATTGAGTCAAGTGATGGATTCATCCAGTTTAGCTCTAAATGCATGGGCTCTCTTTTTCATAAAACTTTGAAGAGATTTGGGTCTCAAATTTCCTGAAGGGTTTTATTTTATGCCTGTATATTTTGGTACAGCAGCTAATGTTTTCTGTCCTGTTTCCTTTCTGACAATATATGCTTCTGGCTAATGTAGAGAGGGAATGTAGTTTTTGTTTGTTCTCTTTCTTGACCCGTGAGAATTAGAGTTGTCTTCTTATATGAGCAGACAGAGTTAAACCACTTTAGTCTACAAAAGAATCACTGGAAGTTTCCAATCCCCTCGCTCTCTGCTTCGATGGAAAGAAAAACAGGTTTTAAAAAGTCTGAGAAAGATATGGCTATTAAGCTAATCCAGTATACTTCATCTAGCTGCTAAAAATCTTGACTCTTAACAGTGATTAAATATAATTGCATCAATAAAGGTGGTGTAAAAAAACCTTCTGGCTTTCATTAGAAGCTATCTTTAGGAAACCATGATTCCTTGACTTAAAAAGTTACATGTAACATCACTGTTTTATTTTGGGAGTGCTTTGAAGGTTTCCTAAACCCAGGGTTATGTAGAAAGAATAAGTAAACCCCAGCAGAACAAATACACAGTTCTGAAGTATTCTTCTGTATTTCAGTGTATATCCACAGTGCATGCTATTTATTCAAAAAGAAAATTGGGCATAAAACTGAAAAGTTAGTGGATAAATAGTCAACCATCTTAAAGATCTGGTCAAATAGGAAAGATATTTGGAAGAAAAAAACAAATTAACAAACCACCACATATGTGCCAGATAAAATTGTCGTAGTATGGATTGTAAGGACTCCCAGTAATTTAAATTAAAGCTGATGAATTAATTTTTTTTCTTTTTTTTGCTCCGCTTCAGTTTGGAAGGGAATCTGTTCATTATTTTAAGAGCTGAAAAAAAAAATATATTGCTAAACTTTTACTCTTATTTTCACACATGTAAAATCTGAGCTGCATCAGATCCTTAACACTGCACAATCTTTATAGAGAATTTAAAATTTAAAATGTGATCTGAAAAAGCTCTTCCTAGACAGTCAGATGTTTATAAATTCAGCAGTTTTGGTGTAATGCAGAACATCGCATGCTGCTCTGTATCCTTGGGCTGAACTGGATAGTTGCACTTTTGGGTTTGTTTCGTAGATTATGAAAAATTGTGTAAACTGAAAGAGGACTGTAAAACCTCCTGCACTGAAATACTGAAAAATACAAAATAATCTAGTTCTTACATAGCTTTGTCACTGCCAGCGTTAAATGTTATGGCAAGTATTTGTTGCACGAGCCTGAGTTACTGCAAAGACAAAAGCACAATAGTGAGCCTTGTTTGCTTAGAGAAATCACATACTCCCAATGTGTTCCAGGGGAATAATCATCCATTTTTTGTGGGTATTCAGGTGAAGTGATAATTCTGAAGCAGAGAATGCTATTGATAATATTTCCACTGGGATACTCAGTAAAAATATATTTAACTGTTTCCATAAGCAGAGTTTAAACAAAGTTTAAATCCAGATCATAACTGGCCTGTGGTGAGATGCTGAACTAAATGCTAATGTGTCTTCTCCACATACTTTCTGCTTTTAAGTTATTAGAGATATTAAAACCATAACGATATGTTGATATTTAAGGTATTTAATGAAATATTCAAAACATAGGCATATATAGGTAGATATGCATTATACAAAAGAAGATAGTGTGGATGATGAAAAATGAGTCCCTTTTGAATTCATTATTTCTTTTCTGTTTAACTATTTGACTCTTACTTTGAGAATTCCAGTGTGGAAAAATATTTTTATAATTTGTGTATGGCATTTTGGCCCTCGTGCAGTTTTGATTCACAAGTTGAAATCTTGTTTCCTTGGAAATCAGCTGAATTGTTGATAAGCTTTGAATTTCTCCCACAAATTAAGGCAACTGGGGAACATCATCTGGGCTGGTTCTGTTGGTAATGTCAGCCATAGTATTTTCCCTTTTATTCCATATGAATGGAGCTGTATTTTGATGATGATTTAAGTCAAGATCCCCAAATGTTACTGCAACAAGTTCTCTTGTATCAAGGGAAATGAGGGTATTTGATAGCATCGAGTTACTTTTTGTGTGACAGCCATCCATGACTTCCTCAGCAGGACCAGCAGATCTGCCCCTGCCCCATACCATAAACACAACAATGGGTGGAGTTTTTCTCTGATTACTTTCAGAACAGCTGAAATAAAAATAAACACTATTTTATAAGGAAGTAAAAAAAAAAAATCCAAACCTATAATATAAGCTTGATATGTAGCTTGAGAGAAGGGGTTTAGGCTAAACTTCCTTTATTAGAATAGTCAGGAGGAGTGAAACTCCAAGAGCCACCTCTTGTGTTTGCTTAGCTCTAACTTGTAACTGGAAAAGGTGGATGGGATAGGAATTGGCTGCTATGGGCAGGGTGGGACAAGAATGCCATCATTTGCTGTTCTACAAGTGTCTGTCCCAGGCCCTCGGATGGGAGGGTGGCAGTGAAAGCAGACCCTTCCCTGCACTGGAAATGCCAGGTAATGGACTTGAGCAATATTCGCATTCTGAGTGTATTTCTGGCTTTCCTAATCTTTGATCCTGCCATTGAATCCGCGGGGGTGCAAAAATCCACCTACTCAGATCCGATGTCAAAATCCTGGCCTTAATTATTTATGGTTTGGTTTGAACAAATTACTGTTCTCTGTGCAATAACCACAGTTGTTAGCAGAAATACAGAACAATCTAAAATGTACATATATACATTGCATAGGCATGAACCTTTTTTTTTTTTTGTAAAGATCATACCATTTTTAATGTGTTTTGAGGCTTAACTGAAATTCTCATTTCTCAGTCTTGCCCTGTGCTGCTTTTTACCTGACCAGACTGGCCTGGATCTATGGCAATTAATCCTCAGAAAAAACGAGTCCATAGTGTTTATAACCTGAAAGTCAGCCTAGAACGAAAAGAACATCCAGCTTTACACACTTTGCACTAAGATCCTACTGGTTTGTTAAATTGCAGATGAACTGTACCAGTTTTTTGCACTAAAGAGGCACCCCCTTTTTTAAATGTCTCTGGGCTCTGTTCATGAGTCTAACCATCTCAAGTTAGATCATTTTCGTCTGCATATAAATAGAAGATGAATCTCTTAGGAAAAAAGACGTTTTAAACAGGAACAGTAAATTTCATGAAACAAAAATAAAATCAGAATTATACAGCAAAATCAGACATGCCAGAGCCCCTGCAGAGCTTGGCAATGCCAGCCAGCACCATTCTTTAATTAAGTAAAGAAAACTTTGTGAGTTTTATGTGTTTCCCAAAGTCTTTCTTTCCTGCTTTTCAACTTCCTTTTTCCTGAATTTTTAATCATAAGTTATTGCTGATATAATTGCTGACATAATGCTTACAAATAGGTTCCCAGCAGTTGAGTATTGCTTTAAATTTGGATTTTTGTCTTTTGTTTTTTCCTTTCTAGAACTGTGTATAATAATATACTCTGTTCTAAAGTTCATAGGTAGGACATGGCAGGCCCGGTCATTTCACTTCTTGCATGTTCTCAGTTGGAAGTCAACTGAAAATCAGCAGAAGCTCCCAGGTAATTCCTGTGCCTGCACAGAATTAAAACAGTTTTGTTTGAAGTTAAAAATCTGTACCCCATTTTTAAGTGAGGTGCCAGCCAGGTGCTCTAAAACATGTTCCTAATTATTTGCTTTTGATCTGATGAGAGAGTAGCCTAGTTTTGATTTTCATGTTCATGTATGCTTTTGGATACGAGATTTCAGTGGAGTATTTTATGGATATGGATTGCAGTCCCAGTCTCGGTGTCTGAAGCAGTTCTTAGAGTCACAGGAAATACTTGTTTTGCACGTGTTATTATTGAGGAAAAGCAAATGGCAATAAAAGTATTCCAGAATGGAAAAAAACTTTCTAGTAAAAATCACGTTTGTGTGAGTGGTCTATCTGAAAATGCTAGAACCTCACAAAGCACATCATATCTGTCTCACCAGAAGTAGTATACTTGCTTTTCACTAAAAAGTATTTGCAGTTTTCAAAAATGAAATACTGCATTAGCATTTTTCCAGGTTATTAAATAATGCAAAAAACCTTTTCTAGTTTGGTACAGTTCGTATTTCCAAGTCATGGTTGTGTCTGGTGCTTCTTTAAAAAAAATGTTTTCAAGCTTTCAGAATTGCATGTTCCAGAGCTTTGGTTCTCTACAGTTTGTGTTGAAATGAATTGTTTTCTAAGCTTGAACTAAATCTCTTGAGGGGTTCCTCTGTCTCTTCCTGATTGAGAAGAATTGTAAGTTAAGGCTGAGGGTCCACTTAAGGCTTTTAGTGATGAAAAGCCAGTTTCACAACAGGGAAGAATTTTACTTTTAATATATTTGTACAATTTTTTCTTTCTGCAGAATTACCAGATTCTATCGTGGATTGTATGGATGTTACAATTTTTTTTAAAAGATTGTGAGCCAAAGTTTAAAAATCACTGGTCATTCTGGAAATGACAGTGTTGGAGAGCCAATCTAGAAAACTTGCTGATAGCCCTATCCAAGGTTTCAAAGCATTCAGCTCTGTGGAGGAGATCCACCTATTAAACTGTCTCAGGTTGGGACACAAAAGCCCAAACTTACCACCTTTCAGTCTTTGACCTACTTCAATTTTTATAAGAAATTGCTGTAAATGTGTACTTCCCAATTAATACAAAGTGATATCTGATAGTTTCGCACAGTAAAAAATTGTCTGTATATATATATCCATATGGGAGTCATGGGGGATGTGATACAAACAGGAAGTGTGTTTCATCTTTCAAGCTACAAGTCGATTGTGGCTTTTCAAAATCTGCAGGTTTTCTCTCTAAATTAACCTTCCAGTGTCTTTTGTTGGTGTCTTTCAAATTCTATCGGCTTCCAGCTAGAATACTAATGATAAAGTATCAGAATTGCACTCTTTTAAAAGAAGAAAAGCAGGCATCTGTAATAGTAGTGTAATGACACCAAATCTGCATGTACGGTTTAGAATTATTTGCCTAAATGCTCATTCATTGGCACACAGACATTTTCTTCAGTGCTTTATCTACATATGATGTTTTGCAGCACCAGTCTGGCATCATTAGACATCTACCCTCCAGCATTTTAAAGATTTTTCTGCAGAGCCATGAAATTGCACCTTCCTTGTTGAATCTAAAATCCAGCCCACCTGTAATAACAGAGCAGTGGAATGGTATGGATCTCTCCTGGATGTCTGCAGTGCAGTGAGCTGGGGTGGCTTGCCTTCATACTGAAATGAAGGTCATGTCCTAATGTTATGCCTTCCTGTTTAAAATGAATGGCTTGTAAATGTTTATCTCAACTAAAAGTGAGAACGTGGTCTACGTCTGTGCTCTCCAATTCCCCCTTGGAGAAGCCGTGCAGCGAAACAGCTGCATATCCCTTCACATCCTTCTCTTGCTGTTAAACATTTACATCTCTGGCTTCAGCTCTTCACCAGGTTTCCTTCTGCTTGCGTTTGGATTCCTGGTTGAAGCTTGCAGTAGTGTTGTCTGGATTTATAGTGGGTTACATTGTTTTCTCCAGGAAAGAGCAAGCGAAAGGGATTGGCCCAGCGCAGAAGGACTGACAATCCATGCACAGCGTCATGCAGTGTAGAGTTTCCTTGTGTTCTGCCAATAGGTATTGCAGTGAAAAATGTCTAGAGGCTAGCTGGGGCTACTTCTCTAGAAAGAGGACCAAAGTATACAGTATACTGGCTTTCATTTTGCTGATTTTGGACAGTCAGGGCTGCTTTCCATTTCCTACAATGTTCCAATATAACCAAGTCACATATGCTTGGTAATGGAGGCTTCTGAGACCTAGAGCTTCTGTAAAAAAGGAAAAGAGCAAAGTAGTATTTATATAGTATAATATTTTGATTCACTAATGAGCTGTGAGGTGGCTGTTATCATGAACTACTGTGCAGCAAGAAAGGTTCCTAAACCACATATCAGCTTACTCCATCTCCAAATCATTGCAGATAACACAGTGTTTAGTTTCTAATTAGACTTGTGTTGTGCTAATTCTCGTAAGCAGTGCAAGTGAGTGACGTGCTGCATTTTAGTGGCAAGTAGCAGAGCAGCTGAGTGGAGCTTGGCACTGAAGCCAGCATCCAGCTGCTGAGGAAAGCACGCTGCTCCCAGAGACTGATTTGCAGGATAAACACACGCTAGTTGATGTGGCCTTGCTCCGAGGGGAAGGAGGAAATAAAGGCACATAGTCTTCAATTAGACTAATGATATTCTAGTCCTAAAAGGATTAGGAAAGAAATGTCTAAATGAAAATAAAAGCCCAATGTGTAATAGTTCACAAATAATGTATTTACTTTGGATAGTTTTTTGCACTGTTTTTTAGGAGAGGATGGGCGTTATTCTTTCTCCATGCCTCAGTCCCCTGTATTTAAAATATAGATAGGTCATCCTAAGTGCTGGTTTCCGTACATGTAAGTAATAAGTGTAACCTTCAAGGCAGAGCTCTTTGAACTGTTTCTTGATGGGAAATGCCAGAGCAGCATAGGCATTTTATGTAACTAAAATTGTTTCAGAATCGTTTTCGCCAGCACTTTTCTTTGTGGCCAGCTCAAGTCAATATGTTTGGTAGTGCAGTTCCACTGTGGAAATAAAAATAGCAATATGGATTTGATATAGACAGACTCATTGAGCTAGATTGGGTTACTGTAAGGAACATCTCCTATTTTAAACCCTCTAATCAGGTCCAAATCCCTTCAGTCAGATTCTTAATGTAAAGTTTGGCTTTTTCAAATCATCATCATCATTGCATTCAGCACTAACAAAGGCTGTGCCTGTGACTCTTGGATGTCATTCATGTAGCATTTCATTTTTTCACAGCCTTTAAAGCCCCTGTGAGGCCGAGCAGGGCTGTTCCTCTGCTTTAGGGACTTTTTGGGCCCCCCATACGTGTGTTAAAGGAGAGGGGCTGGCTAAGGAGTAGCGTTTTCTCAGGATGATCAAGCTGTGGCTTGCTGCAAATCCCATCTGCCCTCTCCACATGCAGCATTAGAGGCCCTTCCTGGAACAAGCTCCTCGGGGATTTACCTGCATGAGGTTGCCAGTACAAGGTCACTGGGAAGGCAGATGGGACACATGATGACAGACTTGGACCAGTTGCATTTGGCAGAGAACAGACTTGTGGAGTAGGATAGTGACTTTATGGGTCAGAATTTCTATTTAAATGGTATTCCTTGTGGATCTCATCCCCCAGTCAAATAGCAAATATTGTGGTACAAATAGCAGTGGTACCATGCAGGGGTTGGATTTTCAGAATTGCCAGGTGGGCACTGCAGGCTGCAAAGAGTGTTTGTGCAAACCGTGGAACAGATAAAGGTATTTGCTCCTGTCTGTGTGCTTCAGCCTGCCAGGGATACTTTTTTGCAGGCTGTGTAAATAAAGATCAAATTTTGCTTTGTCAGTTGACATTGGGGTAATTAAATTAGACTTGAGAGCCACAACAATATCCCAGGTAATAAAACTTAATCTTGAAGTAAGAATGATACATTTGTCTTCTGCTTGAGGAAGAAAGGTGTAGGGCAACCCAAACTTCTCATTCTGTTTTGTCTCTCTCGGAAAATGCAAAAAGAAGGCTCTCTGGACTTTGTGAGAGCTTTAGGAAACTTGGGGGGAAAAATCACGTGGCATAAACATTCACGTGACTCAATTATGGGCAAAGTGTTTTAAGTATATGAACTTGCAAAGTGCTCATGCTTTGTAATACTGAGTAAAAACGTTCTGCTACTTGCTGTGAAGATGAAGCTTGTCTTGGACTTCACTGGCAGTGAAACCAGGCTTGCGACAGATCTGTGTTGCAGATTAGGTCATTTACTCATATTTCAGTTACATTTTTTCCAGTTTCTCTTCCTCCACTGCTCTGTTAAAGTAGTGCAGCTGCCTGGAGGGCCATAGACATTGAAAAGGCTTGAAGCACTAAAAAGAGAAAATTTGGGTCCTTTTTCTTAGTCAAACAGTTTTTTATATGCCAAGTACAGTATTTTATGCTGCCCAAGGAAATGGATATTTTTTGCTACACTTTAAACTAACACAAAAGCCATTATGGCTCTCCTTGAAGCCAGTGACAACATTCCACTTCCTTTCAGTGGGAATTTGCAAGCAACACATGATGCAGTTTCTGTCAGAGCAGGAGAAAGCTGAGAGTCCACAGTGCTATGCAAATGTGAAATGAAAGAACTTGGTGCCATGTCATTTGCACATTTCAGAGAGAAACTGTCTCAGTTTTAGAGGAAGAGTCCCGTAAACTTGTTACTCAGGCATTTGCACATCATCCAGAGAAAGAGTCCAAACAAAGAAGTATGCAACTGCACTCCAGCCTGGTACTGTTTTGTTTGAGTGTGTATTAGAGCATGGGGAAGGAGTGACCACCACCTTGTCCTGGGTGTTCCCTTCAATCTGGAAGGTGAAGTGTCAGCTACTGTTTGAATGTGTAATAATCACCAGTAAATCTCAAAGTCTGAAATACCTGCTTGTGCAAAGCAGAGATTGAAATGGAAGAACTCCAAAGAAGACATCTCTTTTTTTAAAGAGAGTCTTCCCCTGGGCTTTTCCCACCCCAAGGCAGCAGAAATTTGGCTGCCCCAGAGCTGTTCGCTGTGCACCTGCTGCTCACTGTGCCTGAGCAGACCTGGAAAGGGGAACTCAGCACTGGGCTATGTGTGAAGGGAAAGTTATGGGTAAATGTACCTTCCAGACACCTGCATCAGCAGCATGGCAGCAAAAAGAAATGTCTCATGTTCCCTCCGTGTGAGATCAGCCTTAAAATTCTCCAGAACAATGAGGCTTCACTGCAGCTGTGGGGACCCTGGGACCTCGTCAGGCATTCTTGCACTTCTCAGCTTATTCTTGTTGCACCTTGATAGAGATAAGACTAATTATTAGATTCTCAGCTTTAGACTCCCTGCAGTTACTCAGTGCACAGTTTACTTTGTCTATCATTTTCCACTCTAGCCTTACAGTTTACTTTAGGGAGATTATATACTTGCAGCTACTGGCAGAATTTGCCTGCCAGGAAAGGACATGGTTTTGAACTCCATGGGATGTTACTGATGTGTAAATCTTGTAATCTCTTCCTAATAGTGGCCGCTCCATCCTTCTTTGCAATATAATTGCCTTAATATTGGAAAACAATCAGTGACTTTGGGTAATCAGGTTCAGCAATCTTCAGAGGGATCCAAAATCTTTAGAAACTGCTGTTAGGGAAGATTGTATCTTCTAAAATCTCATTGCCCCGAGTTTGGAAAATGTCAGGCTTGCATCAATATTCGTAAGAGACCCAAGCTCAGCGATATTTAATGAAAGAATACCTTTATGGAAAGTATTTTACATGAACAGTAGATGCATTTTAGAACCTGTTTGAAATTGTTATGTAGAGCTTTATGTTCACATAAAGGCAAAAACTTAACAAACAGAAGCATTTGAAACTGGGAAAAAGCGCGTGGGTCTTTTGCTACTGGATCTGAATTTTAATTAGACCTCTGTGTTGCTCTCTGACCTGTGATGAGGTGACACATCAATCTGCCATGCAGTCCTCAGGATAGAATGGTGAGGAGAGGCAGAGACCTGGAGAACCAGGGGTTAGAGGAGATTTGGACTCGTGCCTGATATGACCCATGGCAGTGTCTGGTTGGTGTGGCTGCCTGGAGTTTTGAAAGATGAGCAGAATCAAGGAAAATACCAAAGAAGGAGAAAGGAAGTATACTCTGGGCATTCTGTAACATTTCTGTTCTCACCCAGGTCTATGTGAAGTTGCAATATATGTGTACTTATGTTGATTTATCTTCATATTAATGTCAGTGAACCAACTTTTCCACTAAGGTAGAACACACATTTTCTTACTGGCCTCAAGAGAAAACAATTCTCTGGTGTTTATTGTGATGAATTTAGAGGTATTTCACAGGGCATTTTCCCAAATTCTCTGGTTGTATGAACTGGTACAGCATCACTTTACTCAATGCAAGCTTATGCCAGTTTTTGTGGCAGGTGATTTGGCCTTGGTGAACAACAAATCACTTGTCCCCAGTTCCTGAGTAACCACGAGAGGGAAAGTTTTCATTAGGTTTGGATTGTAGCTTTCCTATAATGTGCACACTCCAGGTGAGTTGGCCTAAGCCAGTGAGGTGTCTGTGTATGCAGATGTTGAACCCCAGCTAAAACACATTTTTGGTTCAACTGAAGAAGGGGAGGAGGAGAAGGGTTGGCAAAGTAGTCACTAAATCCAGCAAAGCTTCAAGCACTGCTAATAGTCTTGAGGGTGGTTCAGTTCAGGAGGTTCAAAACAATTGCTAAAGGAACAGTGCAAATGTTTTCCATTCTTTCCTATGAAATAACGTGGTTTGTTTGCTGTTGCTTGTTTATCTGTTCTGCATGGTATGTCACATTTATCAGCCAAATAGGTTGTAGGGGGTAACAGTACTTTAATGATGATGTTTTGACTTTTGCTGTGTTTATTCTGTGTTTTCTGACTAAATTCATACTCGGGTGGCTTCTTTTTCTGCTGTTCCAGCATATCTGTCTCAGGCTGCCCCTAAAAAGAGGCAGTAATCTGGCAAAATGAACTCAGAACACACAAAGAGCCACTGGAGACTAATCTGCAAGGTGTTCAGGTATTTGCACTTTCATATCCTACACCAGTAACTGGTGCACACATGTGCTGTGCTCTGCAGTTCTTGTTAACTGACACAAAGTGGGTGAGAAAATGACGTAAATAAACAAAAAGTCATGTGAAGGATGAAAGTTGTTTAGTCAGAATGCCCCCATGGAACTTAAAGTTGGAGCCAGGTTTGAAAAGGTAAAGTTGCAGCTCCAAGGTCAACATGTTGATGCTGCTGTCCATCACATCTGTTAGCCAGGTCTGATTTTACCATCTGTTGCTGCCCAGAGCACTGATGGCCATCTGAGAAGTGGTGGAGAAAGAGGATCCTTCTCTGACATCCACTGGAGCAAAGCGAACAGCCCCTCCTCTGCTGATGGGCTAAGGTGCTGTAACACTCCCAGTGACCTCAGGAATTCAGTCCTGGGCTAGGCCTACAGTGAGGAAGAAAATCATTTTGATTCCCAGAGGTGCCAGAGGTCCTGTGTCACTTGCCAGGCCTCAAGGATTTTTGTGAGCTTTAGGTTGTATATATGTCCTGGATACAGCCGAAAGAAAATAAGGCATTTACAGTTCTTCTCAGTGCAGAAATGAGACTTTCTAGTTGGAAAGCAAGAGCAATCTAGAGAAATGTTGTCATTTTCTAGATAATAGGAAAATAGATTTTTGTCTTATGAATACATACAGGAGAAAGTAGCACAGCTCTGTTGAGTCTATGTTCCATGTCTGAAGCAAGGAGAACACTTGTGTGATTCCTTTTCCGTGCTCCTTGCGAGCAGGTGATGACAGACAAGCTATGGATGTGCAAAGTGACAACTTAATGGCAGCAAGTAATTACATACATGTTTGTATGATGATGTAAGTGCAGAGGTTGGCTGTACATAGCTTTGTAGCTGATTAATTGGGGGAAGCAAATGAGCTGCTAATGGGAGTAAAGGTAAGAGTTGTGCTTACAGAGTGCACCAATACTGAGGTGCATTCAGAGAAAACATTTTGTTTGTACAGTCATTGCAGTCTTATGTTATCTCATTGCAATGATTAAACTGTTATAATTAACTGTTGTTCATAATTAAGTATTTTAAATAATTCCACAAAAGCAGAGGTAGCTCCTAATGGTATATATTTAATGGTTATATCACTGATATGTGAAAAATCACTCTTGTTGAATGTTATATCATATGTGACTGAAAAGCAAATGCAAGTAAACAGCGAAGTCACTCTGGATATTATTTTAATTCCTGAACTGCACACTCTATCAGCTTCCAGATATTTACTCAGGTTGGTATTTTTTATATGTGTATTCCCATGGTTTTGGCAGTGTGTTCATAGACACTGTTGATGTACTCTTTCAGATTCTGCTACCAAACTGCTTCTGGGAATTCTTGCAGTTCGCTTCATCTGAGAGAACCTCAGATAAGTTGTATGGAAAATTGATAGTAAATCCCAGAGCACCAGGTTTTGCTGCACATAATGCAGCTGTAACACATGGGACCAGTGAATGATGGTGTAGTATTATTAATACTTTTCCCATCAGTATTTTTTCTTTTTTTTTTTTACTTCTTTTTTCAGCGTTGGATCTTCAATGCAAGTAGTTGCTTGCTGTGGCGTCCCAAATAAGTAAAGTCAGTGGTGAAAATTCTTGGTTTTCTGCCAAGTGTTTTAGAACCTTGAGCCAGCTCATTAGCCTTCAGAAACATCCTCAGTCCCACTTTAGAAGAAACATCCTCAGTCTCACTTTCGAACTAGAGTCTTCTCTGTAAGAACAGGAAACTGCTGTCAGAATCCCCTAATGTAGATTTAGGAAATGTTTCTATTCAGCTTTGAAGAGTGATACTGTTTTCTTGCAAGAAGATTATTGTATCTAAATAATTTAAACTTTTAATCCTTTTGAAAATAAGTACACTTGAGATTAAAAAATGTTTTACCACTCAGTTATGCAGTTCCTTCAAAAGAGTTACCACTTAAAGACAGGAGAAACAAGCCTTACACAAGTTTTATTGACAATAGATAGGAAGAATAGTACCTGAGAACATTCTATAAGCTGAAATTATGGACTCATTCTGTACCCAAAGGTGGTGGTCAAATCAAACATCCAGTAGCTTAGGTGAGAATTACTGACCTTCCTTAATATTCTGAAAACTCATCATTATGGGGAAAATAGACTTTGAATTTCAGATTGTGATCGTTCCTCAAAATAAGAAAACTCTAAAAGTCAGATTTTCCTCTTAGAAATTTCAGACTGTATATGATTTGGGTAACCATGAGTAACAAGCTATTTTAGAAGGAATTTTTTTTCCTTCTTTGGGGAAAAAATGTACTTAATGCTTTTTGCTAGCGTTTCATGTTTCTAACACTATCCTGATGTACTATTTTCTAAACAGGTTTTCTAAACAGGTAAATCTAACCTAAATTACAGGTATAGCAAAGCTGCTTACAAGTGTTGCTGTGTTTGAGAGATGCAGATTTTAATTTGGTTCTGTTTTTATGGAAGGAGTGCTTCCATTTCCCAAATTTTCTGTAATTTGGGGTGCTGAGAAACTTGAAATCAGTATTTTATCACAGTCAGTATTTCTAGAAGATGATGGCATTTTAGAAGGAACTTTTCCTAATTATAAAACTTTGCAACACTCTCAAAACCCTGGTCCTTGTCGTTCCAAAACACACTGCATTTAGCACAGGAAGAATTAGTATCGAATAACTAATAGAGAATGTGATTTTTGCTGGGTCTGGTAACCAAGGCAATGGTTCCAGACAGTGCAGGAGGGTCAGTTCCTTGTTTTGAACTTTGGTTCTGCACTGAGTGGTGACCACGATGTCAGAATGCTAAGTTGTTGGGGAGGTTTGGATGCCTTTGTTTCAAAACCATGGCTTTGCACCTACTACACTGCCCAGACATGAGCAGTTCCTGATGCAAAATGAAGACTGGGGAGGAGTGGTTAATTGAATGTCAGGTGTAAAATCTAAGTGCAATGATGACATCGAGGAGGGAAAAAAAATTAAGGACAGCCTTAATTTTTAAAGTTCCTGAACTTGTGGTCTGTAAGTTTGGTTTCCTTGATAATGTTCAAAAACATTATTTGGATTTTTTTTTTCTTTTATTTTTCTTTTCTGAAGGCAGGGCTTATGTTGGACCTAAGTAGCATTTATTGACAAGTAATATGGAGAGGGAAGAGAGTTTCAGATATGAATTAGGTCTGAATTATAGTGACTCATAACTGACAACGGAACACCCAAGAAGAGCCGTGAGGCAGGATGAGATTAAATGAGACAAGCCATGAAAGAAGGGACAGATTTATGAGTTATTGGCCTACAGATGGGATGAGAAGATATGAGTGGAGAGTGAGATCATCAGGCAGAAGTCTACTAGGGGAAAAGGAGGGGGTTCACAGGACACATCCCAGTAGCCTCCTGTGCCTACTGGGAGGATTGATTTAAGCCACAGGAAAATCAGTGTTAAAAATTATACAAAGATGGGTTAGATACCAAACCTCAGAGGGGCTAGATTTTTCTCTCCCCACACTTAGAAAAACAAAGACACAACAGTTAGGATGAGCCTGAGCTTGCAACAGTACATGGAGACCACACACTCCAAGGGTAATCTCACCGAGTGAAATCATATCAGCCTGCTTTCAGTGTTGGTAATGCAGGGCACTTCTCTGCAGTTTAAGTAAACTGTCATATTGCTTAGAATAAAGACAGGAGGCAAAATTTTTGCCTTCAATCTAAACAATTCAACAGTTTTCTTAAAACATTAAGGTTTGCTTTTCATCCCTGAAACTGAAAGCATGTTTCCAAGTAACTACATCCTTCATGCTAGGCTGCAGCCAAGGTGCTGCATATGAACTCTAATTGGTGGAACTGATTGCCAAGTGTGTTTGGGTGAAATTTCAGTTGGCAAAATTATAATCCATTTCAAGATTCAGTATCTTAAAATTCTCACCTGAAAGATGAAACTAAGACCTTGGCTGCTCACAAAGGCCTGTACGTATCTGTGAAGTTTCTGTGTTACTGTAGTCATGGCCCCTGCCCCTTTTCTAGTTTTGCTCTTGTATTGTGTACAGAGAGGTGAGGAGAATCTGTTTGGAGAAATGCATTGAAGTCTGTTCTTTAGCCGAATCTGCAGAATCAGTTGGCAGCCTCTTGAAAAAACTTTCCTGGTGGAATTTCTTCTTACATCTGATTCTGATAGGAATAGATAGGAGTGGGAAAGAGGCAAATGTGTGTTTCTCACAGATTCAATTATTTTTGCTCCGTGATTTAGCTAAGAATACTAAGGACTCATATGTGCAAGTGGAGAGGTTGAATTAAAAGTCATTAAACTTGGTAATGGATTGGTAGAACTTGAGGTGATCAATAGAGTAGCTTTGATTTGGTGGGATATATGAAATTTAATTGGGAATATAAAAGTGAACTGCATTAAAAATTCACAAAACTTCTATTATTCTTTAATTATATTTGGAGCCATTTAGTTTTGGGTGGAATTGAAAAAATGGGTAGTTTTTTCCTTAAAATGGTAAAGTTAAAAAATTGTGAAACTTTTTTGCTCAATTTGAGCCAGTGGGCTGAAACAGGATTTGGTTAAGCCTCGGTGTGTAATACTGTGCATTTTGTTTAATTCTTGCTGATCACTTGCTCCACAGCAGTGTGCACGGAGTCAGAGTTCCCTTCAGGAAGGGCTGGAATATTTGAGCTTAGTGCTGGGACTCATCCTGCAGCAGAAGGACTTTCCAGCTGCTCAGACTGGCACCTGTCCTCAGCCCTGTCCAAACCCAAATGCCTAAGGAAGTGTGTAAGGACAAGGAAATTGTAGATCATATTTCAGCTGAGTGATCTCTTGGTGCTCCCCCACCCCAGAGAAACATGCAGCCAGGCATAGTTTATTTCTCATTAGCAACTGAAGTGGATTTCTCTTCTGTAAACTTGTCCGACCTCCCTCTGAGCCTTGCAGCCTCCCTCTCAAGGAGTCCTACAGCATAACACACCTGTTGTGAAGAGCCAGTTTGTTTTTGTTTGGTTTGAAACTACCTCATGCTAGTTGGAGATGGAAGGATGCCTTATAGAGTCTGACAGTGAAACTGGAAAAGGATTTTTAAGATTGTATTTTTGAAATGTATTTAGTGTTTAGGCATTAGGTTAGTGTGGTGGATAGGGCACAGTTAAGTAATCGAAGACCGGGTTGCCTTGTGAGTGAAATAACTAGTAACCTAAAGGGTCTGTGCTTCAAGAGAAGTTAAGTCTTAGCAGCCATATCAGTTTTAAGCGTGGGCATATTTGGTAATAGCAGAAAAACTCCTGATGGGTTCCAGTTAATGAAGCATTTGAGCATGCATTTAACTCCTCTGTGCGTTTCAGACTGAGTTGTGCTGGGCTACTGAGTCTGGGTGTTACTCTGGAAGTACCTGTCTGTTTGTAAAATTTAATCCTGTTGCAACACTTACGGTGGGTTTTTTTTTGTTTGCTGGATAAACACTATATGCTTTTGACTTTGCTTTCCTGTGTTCGTTTTGTGTAGAGCCCTGATTCTGATTGGGAGCTTATTGAGATCAATGTGTTCTGGGATGTTTCTGCTTGCCAGTGATAAGAGGGATGAATGGTAGAGAGAAGTAATAGGAAGAGAGAGGTAAAGGTGCATGAGGAACCCTGACATCTACAGAAGATAGGAAGAACATAGACCATCACTCTGTTACATATTGAGACACAAGAGCTCCTTAGGATGGGCTAATAAATACTTGAGTAACTTCAGCTACCTGAGCTGCTGTGTCTGCAGACATGGCTTCCCCTTCATAGCACCTTCTATGAAATAAAAACACAGTAAGAGCTTCAAATGGAAAACAATGAAAAGATAAAAGTATTAAAATTACCATTTTCTCACCAGGTTTTGTAGACTAATAAGATTATTCCTGCAAAACCAAATGACCAGCCAAACAAACATAGAAAATCATGATAATTGAGAGACTGATTTTAACTAAATCACCGCAGGGACTTGTTGTCTGTGGGAATTTTTCCTTACTAGATTTCATTTTGAGAAGGTTTCTTAATGCAAATGGGCTTTGCAAATCTTAGTCCACTGAAACTAAGCTGTCTTAAAAGTCAAATCTTCTCTTTTGGCAAAATATAATAAATATAATGCATGACAGTACGTTACATAACAGTGGTATTTCTAAACGAGTAGAGTTCCAGGTTAAAATTCAAGACAACCTGTGTACAGTACAATATTTGATCCACATATATCCTAAATTCCTTAAGCAAAGATAAAGCCTGGGAGAAGACAAAATACCTTCTTTTTTGTATGACATGATGGGGCACTGAAAGATCACAATGTCAAAAATTCTGAAGTCCTATTTAGGCTGCAGGACTGAAGACTGGACTTTGAAAAATGCTTGGCTCTATTGGCCCTGAGCTATTCCAAATGCCTGATCATAAGAATTGGAGCAGGAACAGGTTGATGCTGTGCTCGCTTGAAAATCTGACACCAGTGGTGTCACTAGCAGTGGAAAATAGAGAAGCTGTTTTGAAAACCTGTTTCAGTGCAGGAAATAAATGTGGATGCTGACATTAACCCAGTGTCTAAACAAAACATCTTTCTGGGTTTTCATAAGTATTCCTGATAGGCAGAGGGTAAAGGGGAAGGAAACAGAACGAATGAAAAGTCATCCTTAGGATGGAGAGGAATGAGGGCAGCAGGATAGCAGGTGTAGGAAGAAAATACCATGGACATTGATGGCAGCGAAAGATGCCACCCATCAAAAGCCATGCCAAAAGTAGCAAAAGAGATGCTGGAAGCGGTAAAAAATGGGAATTATTTTTCCCACAGGTGTTGCTCTTGAGCAGAAATTGGAAGGAAACTGTGAGGGTCAGTAGATTGAGAAAATGGTCCTGCCCGTCATCACAGGAAACCATAAGCCTTGGCACTGTTGGACAGGAGTAACCAGCAATGACCAGCTTTGCTGCCTTAGGAACATCCTCATTAGCTGTATTTTTCAGATAAGGTAAGAAATCAGTTAATTTCTGAACTGAATTGGGAAAATACTGTTTATAATCAAACTAAATGCAGCCTAAGCAAAAAGCCTGAATATAAACTTCTAAAATCAGTGACTTTATACATCTTCCAGAGGCCATATATGTCAAGTGTACACCCATCTTTCAGACTGATACAGTAGAAGTGTCTTAACACAGAATACTGAAGTAATTCTGTCTGTTCATTTTGTTTCTTGAAGCTGTTTGCTGCATTTCAGACAGGTTAAAATGGAATGTTTTTCTGACTCTTGGGACTGACATTCAGCTTGCCTATTATGTCTTATTAAAGGCTCTGTCAGGTTTGAAAATCAGAAATGTTCAAATAAAAACAGTGTCTGGAGAGAGAGGCACAATATGCTTTCATTTTCCAGCCTGTTAGTAAGTGAGGAGTGGGAGGTAAAGCAGGGTTCACTACAGGACGGGGGGCTACTTTTGTCCTTTCTTTAACTGAAAAGAGAAAAAAATGTTTATTTGTTAGAGAACAGCCTATGTTTGTATGCACTCAAAATACTGACTGATTTGCTGATCTTACTGACAGACACTGCATGCATTTAATGTCCTTGGATGAGAATTTGCAGTAATTGTTTCCCTTTGTGGAGATAATTAAGGCACACAGCAGCTGTCTGGCAAACATTAGCACTCTACTACCTGGTCCCAGGGGAGCAGAGGCAAGGCAGAAGTGATTTGACCAAGTGATTGGCAGGACTGGGGTGAGAATCGAACCTTAACCAAGCCCTGCAGCCCAGGGTGGACGCATAGCATTGTACTTGTAACATCTACAGTTGCTACGCAGATCATGGAATTGTTTAGGTTGGAAAAGACCTCTAGGATCATCGAGTCCAACCATCAAATGCAGAGGAGAAGGTAGTTTTGTGTGTAGAGACAAAAGATACAGCTGTGCTAAATGCTCTACAAATACATAGTCAGAGGAATCCTCATCACAACACTGCTCAGTCTATCTAAAAGCGAAGGAATCTCCTGTAAATTTCTTTTAAATAGTAAGTCAAGGTAAGCTCTGCCCCAGCTGAGCAAGGTTTAGACATGTGTCTTTTCTTCTCAAATCAAAACTGTGTATTAGTTAAAGGGGACACCTTTTAATTAATTTCTCAAAATGTGGTGTATATTGCATTATTTCACAGAATTATTTAGCTTAGAAGCACAAGCTTCCCTAAACCTCATGGTTTGTGCAGTATCCTCCTTATCTATAATTAAACAATATATTACCTTTGTACTCTAGAAGCCTAGTAAAGACCCTGGCAGGACATCACACAACCTCTTAATATAACTTTCTAGCTGTTTGTGGCAGTCTACCTCCATGTCACTGACAGAGTTGGAGGTGACAGTTCAGATTTTGTCTCCTCCTTCCGGAAGCCATTTCAGTCATGCAGCCAGTTATGTATCTTACCGTGCATTTATAGCTTAAGGAGTCATTTCCACTTGGAAATAGTCCTGGGCACAGTGAAGATGGACATAGAGTGGAGGCAAAGGTACAGCTCTGTTACTGCTTTAAGGTACTGAGATTAAATGTATGTTTACCAGGTTTCTGTTTCAGTGAAAATTACAATAGTAAATTATGTACAGTTCAGTAAAGATGCAATTTAGAATGTTAAAATATTTATGTGAGCTCTCAAATGCCACCCTAAGTAGGTGTTATATTAAAGTTGCATATTAAAACAAAATACAGATTTCCCTTCCCTACTTAATGTCAGTTACTTCATTTAGATTACTGAAAATGTTTTGCAATTGTTTTTAGTTTCCTGTTTTTCTCTGCTTACATAAATAAACTTACAAGTTTAATGAATTTTTGTTTAGATCCTTCAATATTTAAACTTTGATAATTAAAATTAAAAGCCAAATAAAATTTAGAAGTGTAGAATGCAGGCATAGTGTTTCCACATGGCCAGAATGTTTTCAGATATTCATAGATGTTGCACTGTTCTGGAGCGTCGTATTAACATTTGAAGGAAATACGTGTTCAACTATAGGAAGGCTTTCTTAGGTCTTTTTTTTTGGGTGTCAGACCTCCAGTAAGCTGTTTAACATGAGGGCTCCTCCAGTGACACCTGCTGAAACAGTGTTTGTTGGAGTGCATGTGGCAAAGCAGCCACTTGATTCCAAAAGTCTGGAAAATGCAGTGATATTTGAGGTGAAAGCAGTGTATTTCACTAGCAAAGGTGGTGATCTTCTTGTAAACTGAAATTCTGTGAATGTTAGACAGAAGTTGTGATTTTTAAGGTTATGCCTGCATTAGTGGTATGTATTAGTTTGTACATTGTTTAGTTTACATATTTCACCTACATCCTTGTAGCCAGATGCAGAGCTGTTTGTGTCTAGTAAGTGTCTACTCTGAGGATATTTTTATCAACGATCACAGAAAGGAAACTGAAATTAAAGACTTCCCCATAGACTTTGTGGATCATCCACTGTTTGGTTGTTGAATTAATGCATGTTCAGTACAAAACTACGAATGGAAAATGAGCTGCCATTGCAAGGGAAATTCAGATATGTTTTATGGGTCCTTTTTTTCTCTTGCTTCCTTGTGATTGCACAAACACTGTATTTTAGGGAGAAGGAGAAAGTCCTAAGGGCAGCTGTCAGAACCAGGACAGAGATTTGGTTAAGTCACTGGTCTCCGTGCAAAGGGACTTCTCTTCTCTTTCCTCCTTCCCTGCTGCTGGACCTATAAATGGATTTTGGAGAACTTGTGCCCAGAACTTGTGGCCTCAGTTACGTGGGTATATGTTGTGAGAATTAGTAGTGCCAGTGGAACTCAGGGTTGATAAATGCTACTATTATTTTACAATTAGGTATTAAATATTACCTGTATTACCCTCTCAGGACAGCACACTGCAATTCAGGGAAGAAATGCATAACATGACTTGAAGAAAATGAGAACATGTTTAAACAGAATGTCTCCAGGATAGTCAAGGGAGAGATTAAACTGGAATTCAGATGAAGTCTTTAGTAGGTGCACACACTAGTGAGGAATTATCAGAACAGGAGAGCCAAAAGGGGGTGCTTAGCTTGCCCTTTTTTCCTGCAGTAAAATCTGGGAAATAAGATTTCAAATGTCATGTGAATATTGAGCCCTATTTTGGTTTACTTTTTGTTTATTGCAGAAAATAATTCCAAGGCTTCGTTTTTTCATCCTGCTGTCGTTGGACAAGGGTTCTTTCAGCAATGTCAAGCTGGTTAAATTACAATAGGAAAAAGTGTTGTGAAATAGTGATAAGTAAACAAAACCAGAAAGGTTTTTTTCTGTGTTTGTTCCCCACTAACTTTTTACTGTGCTGATACTCTCAGTGATTGTTTATAATTGTGTGAAAACTGTGTCTGTCTGCACGAATATGAGAAGACACACTTGGTTTAGTTGTGCATATGAAGAAAAGGAACTGCATAAAATATTTTTCATTCCACTTGTTAATTCTTGATTGAAATCCATTGAGCATTGGTATTCTTTTGCTGGTAATGCACAGACAAAAAAGCAGACTTGTCACCAAAGACAATTCCTTAATTCGTGTTTCAGAGGATAAAAACGAAGAACATGTTATTTATTTTATGGATATATATGTGCATAGTTAAATGTATGTCAGTTATAATGGGCCAAGGAAAGCAGAAAGGAATCCTTAGTGCACACATGGAATGGGAAGGAGAGAACCAGAACGGAGCTGGCTTTGATATTTGAGGCAAAGGAAGGCATTTCATGTGCAAAGGATCAGGCTCCTATTGGATTCCCAGTACTGGGGGCATAAAACTTTAATTTCCTTATAGAAGCAGAGCAGTTTGAAGTGATAGGTTTGACAGTAGAAGCTGAGTATTGGTTTTCTTTTTAATTCATTATTTATAATTTAAGAAGTTGTTATAATTTATTGTATTTTATTTTACCTTGTCTTTGAAACTACTAGTTGTTATTTCAAATAATAGAGTAAGGTTTAGAATATGAATTTGCACAAATACGTATATATTCATTGTAGACAAAAAAAATCTGTGAAGGAAAGAAAATCACTTCAATTTGACATTGTGTGTGTAAGAAGAGTTGGGAGCCTAATTTGTACTGATGACAATAAAAATAAAAATTTTGATGAGGGAAATGTTATGATCCACCCCCAAAGGTGGGGTAACTGAGGTTCTTGTTAATAGATCCCTTGGGGTGGGTTAGAGTGAAATGACACTGTGTTTTTAGAGAGAGAGCTAGGGAGATAGATAGCGGGTTTATTTTAGAGCCATTTGGTTGCAATGGAAGTTTGTAGGAAGCTGCTTTGGTTAGTATCTACAGAAATACAGCAATATAAAAGTATAAAGATACCACTTAAGAAAACATATAAGGAAAAGAAAGAAAGAAGAAGAAAGGATAAGAGTAGATAGTGGGGAGGAAAGATATCGCCACCCATGGATCCAGTGACAAGACTTGATTGTTGCAATTTCAGTATCTGTTGGTTGAGGTGATGGTCTCAGTCTTGATCCATAAAACACAAGGTTCAGTGGGTTCAGTGTTCAGGTTCAGGGGGGAATGCCCAGGTACCTCTCCTGGGGGGAGGTGTGGGAGGTGTTACACTGTCTGATACAACACTGTGGATCACGCACAGGTCTCTGGTGGAAGGCCACAGAAATGAGTCTGGGAGCGTGTCAGGGATCCTCGATGGTTTATGATGCCCTCTAAGACATGACCCTGCCTCTCACATCAGTGCAGTTAAGCCAGTTATGCCCCATCAGAAGGGATGAAAACTCTGAGGCCTCTGTGTGAATGTCCTGATGCTTCCTCAAGGTCAGGTGCAGTTTTACACCTGAGCTATTTGTGTAAGGGAGGACATTGCCGTGATCAAAAGCACTATTCCACCTCACAGGATCTGCTTGTTATCGACCTCTTCCCTTATCTGGCTCAAAACCAGCTTGTTGCTAAACAAAGTTCAGTTTCTCTTGGTTACCCTCCGATGGTGGGTACTCACCCCCTCTGTCCCTGGGCGGTGCTTCTGCAGACCAGAAATTTCCCCACCACACACCCAAAACCTCTCCTCCGCTCAGGCTGGGGGGCTCAGCAGTGCACCTGCTGCTTTGGCAAATGGCCCATCATTTGAGTCATTAACCCTTAACATTTCAGTCTCTCACATGAAAGAATATCTCTGAAGCAGTTCCTAGAAAATGTCATTAGCAAGATTAAATACTACTCCTCCCTTAAAGATTAAATCACAGTAAAGCACCCTGTGGAGAGTTTTGTTCTTTGTAGCCAGACCATGAGTGTTATCACAACTGTCACAGCCCAGGCAAGGGTTCTCCTCATCTCCCTGTGCATGGGGCAAGCCTGCTTAGGCACACAGACATCCTGGGGTATGATTCTTCCATTCATCTGGGCATTCTCTGTGCAGTGCTTTGAGGAGTAAGCAGGGCTGTGCCTGTTCAGTGTCTGCGGTTGCAGGTGCTCACTGAAAGCTGCGTCGTGAATTACACCTGAAAACCTTTCCTCCTGGTTTGCTTCCTTTGTCTTGAAGGATAAAATCACGTGAATTTTGAATGGTTTTAATTTTAAGCTGTGTCTGAGCATATTTTTTCTGGTATTTTGGTGAGTACTTGCCCTAGCTTGCCCTCAGAGTATTTTATTAATACCACTTTATGTCATTAGAAATTCAGGAATATAAGAAAAATTATATTTTGTTGCTGTAATGTTACAGAATCATAGAATCCTTTAGGTTGGAAAAGACCTCTCATATCAAGTCCAGCCATTAACCAAACACTGCCAAGGCAACCACTAAAACATGTCCCCATCTACACATGTTTTAAATCCCTCCAGGGATGGTGGCTCCACCTCTACCCCAAGCAGCGTGTTCCAATGCTTGACAATCCTTTCCATGAAGAAATTTTTCCTGTTACCCAACCTAAACCTCCCCTGGCATAACTTGAGGCTGTTTCCTCTTGTCCTGTCGCTTGCTACTGGGGAGAAGAGACGGACCCCTACCTGGCTACTAGCAAGCCCCATAAAAACTCCTTTAATCCTTAAAGAATAATGAGCCTCACCTTGGGCAAGGTGAAAGAACATGTGAATAATGCAGCAGCTGCTGCAGGCTGACAGCAAGTTAAAAAGCTGGTACTTGCTTACCAAAATGGAGGCCGATCTCTTCTTGGAATTAGGACATTGTGAAGTTTTAGAAGCAGTAAAGCACAGTTCAGATTCCATTATGGGTGTGCTTTCCTTCCGAATGAAAAGATATTTTGCCAGTGACAGTTTTCAGGTTGGATACCTGTGTTATCAGACCCGAGGATGACAGAAAAGACCATGATTATAATGTGTCCTTCTTAATAAGAGCAGTGTCCTAGGCTACAGTGTAAGACGTGCTCAAAAGCATGTATTCTGTAACCATCTGAAGCCCGGTGGGGTAGTGTTTTCCCTGCCTCCTCCCTCCAGGAGTTATCTTTGTTTAATGGGCAATCAAGGACCCTGCCCATGGCTCATAGATAACTGCCTCTGGACAATCTTTTGTTAATGGGCCCATCAATGCCTTGCCCTGTGACTCATCCTCCCATGTGAGATGCTCCACACAGAGGGAGAAACCAAGCATTCCATCCTGGATATAATCTGGGATTCCAAACACCACAGACAGCCTTTTCCCACTGGATTTCCAGAGGACAAGAGCCACAACACAGCCACCACTGGACTTTCAGACGAAGACCAGACTCTTTTTCTACAGGATCACTGCTTTAACAGGACCACTTCATCTGAACTGCTACCAGCACCCTGACCGACAGGGTGCCAGGTTGTATTCTGACTTTGTCAGTGGTTCGCTTTTTGTACTATTGCATTTATTTTACCTTTCCCCTATTAAATTGTATTTCTGACTTGGAGTCTCTCACTGGTTTGCTTTCAAACCTGCACAAGCAGTCATGGTTTCTTGAAGCTAAAACTACCTTCTCAGCAACTTTCTAGCAGAGAAAGAGGGTGTGTGTTCTTGCTTTTGTTACCAGGATGCTTGCAGTAATTCCAGATACAGCAAACATTATTACATCTACAATGGGATTTTACAGCTAAATGATGTAATCTCGAATGCTCTGAAAAACTCTGGTACAACCTTTGAACAGTCCTGAGAGGCAATTTGGGATTGTTCCCAGATAACAAAGCATAATGTAACAGGTAGATGATTTTTTTTCCACCAGTTAGTTTCTTGCATTCAATGCAACAGGATTTTTTTCATCCCATAATTTGTTGGACCTTATGGCAGCTGAGAACACAGTCAGTGTTGAAAGCCCCAAGGTGTAAGTTACACAACTGTTGCAGAGCCCACCAGAATACTGTGTTCTCTATCTCTGTCATTGCCATGCAGTGATAGAGATTTGTTATTACAATATCAGCTCATGTGGACTCTTTTTTGGTTTTGGTAATAATAGTGGTCAAATTATTAATGTATAAAATCAAGGCCATGGACCAAAATGAGATGGATACTTTGGGTTGCTGTATTGCATTCTGACAAGTTTCAGCTACAAAAAGCTGAAGATTTTTGCTTTTAATAACATATTGCAGTCAGTATGAAGGTGCATGAGCCATGATGTTCATAAATACAAATGTGGCATTTTTTCATAAGTTTTTTAAATGGTCACAGTGAAAATCTTGAGAATCATAAGTAGAAAATTTTCCAGTTTTTTTAAGCAATGATCATATTTTGAACAGCATGCTACTAAAAACAGGCTCCAGACTTACTCTTGGACATCAGCTGAATAGTAAGTGTTACTGATTAGAAGATTTCATAGATGAAACCTTTTTTTAAAATTGCCTTCATTTAGGTCCATCTTGTGTGGAATCATTTGGTACTGGCTTCTGATGAGTGGGGTATTAACAGCTCACTGGGATTTTCAAATACGTCAGTACTGAAGTTTGACAGTGCTTATATTCCTTGAAGCATGGAGAAAAAAAGTAATTCTGAACAAAATTCTGTTCTTTATTTTAGTTTCACTGATAACATGCAAATCAGAATCTGTTAACCTTTGGCTGTTCCAGATATGATGTAAAAACCAACAAGGGAGACTTGATGTAATATGACTCAAAACCAGAAGTATTTTGGTAAGTCACATAATGTGCATTAAGAAGTTGAGAAAGTGATCATTCGTGGTAACAGATATTTTTTCTGCTCTTTGTTCTTAATGTGTACTTTCAAGAAACATTGCTAAAAAGCACAGTAGACTGTTCACATTTTGGAAAGTGTTTCTTCCTTCAGAGGGCTAGAAGACCAAACCTTCATACAAGGAAGGCTTAGAACATCCTACCACAGCCTGAACTTGTGGAAAACTCCAGAGTCCCACAGCGTGGCCTTCTGATTTTGGTCAAGTGTAACACAGTGCTCTTCCTATCTGTGCAACTTCCACCTTCTTTCAGGGTTATTAATTCACCTGTTTTGGTTAGAACATCTTTCTTGGTAAGCCTGCATTACCTCAGCACATCAAGAGGAATATTCTCATATTCAAACAACATTGAAGAATATCATCTGCTTGAGGAGTTTTGCATTGCTTTCCAAAGTATGTATTGATTGCAGCAGAATTTAAATAAAACAAGTCCCAAAACAAAATATAACTCTTGTGTATTCACTATGTAAATATGATTTACAGGGTTTTAATCTCTTTCTTGAACCCTTGAAAGCTTGGTTTTTAAAGTGGTAACCACATGGCTTTAATACTATTAGTTCTTAAATGTACTGATGCTATCATTCTGCATGCATGGTTCTTTTATACCTAGAGGACTCTTTAGGGGTGCTAATACAGCTAACAATGTCACTTGACTTTATTAAAGCCTACTAACATGTTTACTTGGGATTGAGAGGTCACACATTTTCCCTTCCCAGCAGTAGCAGTCACCTCTGATGTGTATTTTTTCTTTCATACTTTAACAGGTGTGTTACAGAGTATCTGTGCAGGTGATTAAAAAAAAAAAAAGGCTGCATAGCTCTTTGGTGTCACTGGAAAGTAAATACAGGTGTGTGCCCTACTCAGGTGAGGCTCCATGTGAACGTGTAGATATCACCTAAAGGTAAATTGCATACGCATCTAATTTCTGAAGAGAAAATTACCTTATATTGCCGTGGGCTCCCATTTTTATTAATGTCCCAGATTTGAGAAACAACTGAAACAGAAGCTGTATCATTACTCATTGTGAGACAGAGAACACCCTTTTTGAAGGAGTAACTCCTATAAAGTCTTATTTTTCCACTCCTAGAACTCTTGTATATACCTCCCTGTACAGGTTTGAAAGCAAACCAGTGACTCCAAGTCAGAAATACAATTTAATAGGGAAAAGGTAAAATAAATGCAATAGTACAAAAGCGAACCACTGACAAAGTCAGAATACAACCTGGCACCCTGTCAGTCAGGGTGCTGGTAGCAGTTCAGATGAAGTGGTCCTGTTAAAGCAGTGATCCTGTAGAAAAAGAGTCTGGTCTCCGTCTGAAAGTCCAGTGGTAGCTCTTGTCCTCTGGAAATCCTGTGGGAAAAGGCTGTCTGTGGTGTTTGGAATCCTAGTTTATATTTAGGATGGAATGCTTGGTTTCTCCCTCTGGGTGGAGCTTCTCACAATGGGATGATAAGGCATTGATGGGCCCATTAACAAAAGATTGTCCAGAGGCAGTTATCTATGAGCCATGGGCAGGGTCCTTGATTGCCCATTAAACAAAGATAGCTCCCAGAGGGAGGAGGCAAGGAAAACACTGCCCCACCTGGATTCAATATTTTATGAAGATGGTAAAAGAATAAATGCTTTTGAGCACGTCTTACACTGTAGCCTAGGACACTCCCCTATCCCTGTTTTTCTCCCCAGAGTTTATTATCTTCTATTCAAGAACTGCTGTTCTTTATCCCATTTTGGCCCAAGTAATAAGTAGATAGTAATGACTTTCCCTTAATCATTGTGTCTTGCGGCTGACATCTACATAAGGAACAGATGATGTCCAGTGTTGTACCATTGTCAAGGCATGGAAGAGTCTTTCTTCACTTTCTGGCCTTCCTGATGTTGTTCCAGTGAAACTGTTCCAATTCTGGTTGACATTACATGTCCTCTGGACTGGTGTGCACGTGCTGTTCCCTGCCTGTACATGTTTGATCTGTTTAATTAGAGCCATGGAACGCATCTTCTGCACCTCAAAATAATGCTTCTTGGCACTACAGCTGGAGGAACAGGCATCCACCATAATCTGGGATATGACAAGAACAGCAGAGGGCAGGTGAAGGAGAGATTCCCAATATCTTGGTGTATTTCTCATGGTACTTGCATGAGAAAAAAGGATCTGCAAAATGGCTCCAAATGCATTTGTCTTCTGCAAGCGCAAAGCCTGGGACAGAATTGGAAACAGCTGTAACCCCTGCCTCAACGAGGTACAGTGCAGATCCATTTATTTAGGGGTGCTATCCCAGCAAAGTTAATTGTGCAGCTCCTGATCTAAGGTATTAGTATTTTATTATTATGATTTTCTTCTGACAACCACATGTGAGCATTTGTCAAAAGAGGTCATAGTTACTTAAATAAATAATGTTGGTATTTTGTAAATGAGCAATTAAGTTATGAAAGAAGCCTCTTTTCATATAGCTGCTGGCTTTGATCCTTCTCTGCATTATTTAAGACCTAAGGCTCCAGAGTTAATTTCTGGTGTCAGATACAGAGTGTAGCTCTGCTGTGGTTAAGTGATGTGTGACCTCTTGGACCAGGGGCAGGGCAGGCTGCAGTCTGGTAACAGTACGTCCTGCTTTTCCCTAGGGTGGAATTCCGTGCTTGTCTTTGCAGCCTCTCTGTCTGCTCGCTCCCATCCTTTCCCACACCATCCCTTTGGCACTGGTTTCTTCTGGTTCCTGGCACAAAAGTCTATGGTCACAGCACAGTATGTGCCCTCTGCAGTGTCCAATTTCTGTCTTGATCAGCTTTTCCAAGGCCCTCAAAACATTTGCTGCCTCTCCTCCACCTCCTCATCTGTATCTCCAGGTCTGAAAACTGCCTGCACAAAATACGTGACTGGATATAGGTGCCACCACATGTGACCACAGACAGGGTAGTGGTCAGCCTATGCTCTGAGACTGTAAAAGCCAAGTGGAAATCTGCAAGTGGGAATGTCCCTTTATATTGCAGTTTATCAGAAAGGGATTCCAGGAGTTAAAAAAGAATTCCTGTGAATTCAGAATTACATTCATTTTTTTAAAAAAACATGAGTTAAAGTTTACTGTATAGTTCTTTTTTGACTACATACTAAGCAAGGAAGGAAACAAAAGATTTGAGTTCTCTCTCTAAGGCAGCTACTTTCTCTGTGCCTTTTTCTTTCCTCTGTTTAATTTCCAATACCTCAGAGACACAGTTTTCTCCTTTAGCAGGGACTGTGACCTTAAAAATAGCTGGCTCTAATGTAAACACAGAAAAAACCCACTTCAAATACGTGGTGAGTAACCTAAACCGTGTCCATGCTAAAGCTGAGATTCACAGTCTTTTGGAGCTGCACTGGGGCTTTTGCTTCCCCAAGCCTTTGCATGTTCACACTGCACACCAGCCTCTGTCTCCAAAGACATTGGTAAATCTTACAGTGTCATTTTAAGTAATTTGTCACTACTTTTACCACTCCTGCAAAATGTTTAGAGGGGACACCTTCTGTTTGGATGAAGGCCAAATGTGGCACCCAGCACCTGTGGAAGTGGTGATCCCAGGCTGCTTTCATGGTGTTCTGGTGAGCGGGACATCATAGCTGCCTAGGCCAGCTGGAAGAGTTGGTGATTTATCGAACAGAGAGCTTGTTTTGTCACTTCTGCTTCTAGTTGTAGGCCTCCATTCTGTGGTACAGCTGCAGGAGGAGGGAAGCAGGACCCTTCTGCACTGGGCCCATAGTGCAGCCGTATCCATAGCGCTCTTGCTGCCACCCCTGCCACTGTTGCCCTCACATCTGCCCACAGGTGGACCAGAGCTTGTAGTTCCTACAGAAACTTTTTCCAGGAACAGGACTTACCATAAGATTATTACCCACCCCACGTTTAGTGAGGTGGTGAACCAAGTCCCAACCTGTTCCAATAACAAGGCTGGTGTCCATGTGTCAAAGCAGCTGTGAACAGCTGTGCTCTACATTTCACTGAGGAGCCCTTGGTATTGTGTAACTAGTAAGGACAGAAGGACAGGAGAAAGGACATTCAAGTCTGCAAATTAAACCCACTATGACAAGCAAGTATTGCAAACAGATATTTTCAGAGTCTGGCCAATGCCCTTGCGTGGAAAAGTTGGTCAGGTCTTACAAATACCTCTCACTGGGCAGAATTAAGACTGGTACAGAGTCACAGTCCGCTGGATCTCTCACAGACACCAAGTAGTACTTGTGCAGACTGTTACAAAACACAGGTATTCCCTTTGCTTTTCGTCTTGCAGCGGGGATCTTTCTATCTCTGAATATACCAGCTATATCTGTGTGGTGTAGCACATATATAGTCACTTGAGTATTTTCCTCTGAATATAGTCTTAAAGTCTTCATTTATTTAGAAAAAATATGTATGACAGTGTTTTGAAGCCTCAGAATAGGACTAAGAAACTTTTGATTAGCATCAGCAGCTTGATCCTTTGGTGTAGGGGAAAGAGGAACAGTTGAAAAAGGAGCAGGGAGAAACTGCAAAAGAGCGGTTTTTGTACTTTTCCATCTAAGATGCAGCAGGATTTGGGAAGGTTTTCTTCATCCGTTGTGTTAGCCTGATCCACAGGGAACTCATTTTGAAATTATATATACCAAAGCATTTATGATTTACGGGGGGGGCGGGGGGAGGGGGGAAGGGAAGCCTTAAAAATATCTTGTGTTTGATCTATTTGTCATTATGAAAATATTGACCAAAGGCAAAAGAATGGCCTTCATTTAGCTTATTATTGTTGGTTTGTTTTAATGCTTTCTTATTAAGGGCAAACTCCCATTAAGATTTGATATTTATTCTTTCACAGTTGCAAAGGCATAAAAGATGGAAATTTTGAACATCAAACTGTAACCTATTCTAAAGTAGGTAATTCCTACTCAAAAATGCATAGTGTGGCTGAGAGGGATGCTTTTAAAAGTAAAAAACATATATGGAATCAGTTGTGCAGAATTTATGTTGCAAAATATGTTCAAAAAGCAGCTTCTATGTAAGATCAGAAACAGTGTTAATGACACAGTTCTGAAAGGATTTCTGAAAATAAATACTTTATGGGGGATGGGGGGGGGGGGGGGGGCGGGAAGAGAGCATGAAGTGTTAACTGCAGACCCAACACAAGGGTTCCTGGGACCTTAGCTTCATCCTCAGAAAGCTCTCCATTTGTGGAGCATGCTTTCCAGGGAAGTTAGCGAGCCCTCTGGGAGCCTGTTCTGAAGGACAAGTGCTCCCAATGCTGAAAGGGCAAAGCAAGGAAGAAACTAGAGTTGGTGCAGCACAGCAGCTGCTGATCCAGCCAGGCTGTGCTGCTGTCAATTACCCTGGGAGCCCAGGGCTGAGTTTGGGGGCAGTCACTGTCACGTGAGTAAGAACTAGGTCGAGGTCTGTGTCAGAACTGCACTTTAGAATGTACCCAGAGTGGGGTCCAGGGCACTGCCTGGATGTGGCAGCAAAAGAGATCAGGTCTAGGGCCCAGCCTCCTGCGCTGCCACTCATGCTACCTGTGCTCATTAGTTCAAAGCACGCTTAGGTAGCTAGAAACTCATTAAGGCTGGCAGGAGAATGATTACCTAGCTCTGGGTTAGTAATGCAATGCCTCATGTTGCAGAGCAGGCAGACCTGAAGTTTAAGCTCTCTGTTGTCACTTCAGAGAGACAGATGTTACTACTGCCAGCCCAGAATTCCTAAAAGAAAATACTAATTTAAACTACTTACTCCATTAAATTCCCATTGAATTAGCATTAATAATGAAAGTAGTTGCATTGTTATCGCTGTAGTATCTGAGGAGGCTGTTGGCCAGAATGTCATATGAACAGGAATGTCTGTTGGGATATTTAATTTTGTCTCCCATGACAATGTGCGATTGTTCTCTTTTGTACATTTTCTGTTAACTCTTAGTGGTCTGGGTGATGTTTTAGTGTAGGCAGAAGTCCCTCCGGGCCAGCAGAAAGTGCACAGTAGTGAAGTCCCTGTCTGAAGAATGGCAGTGTCCAGAGTTAGCATTCCACTGCAGTGAAACAAGATGTTCACATTTGCCTTCCCAGAATTTCCCACCATGCTCTGGTTATATCTGCAGCCAGAACTCCTCCATGTCTCTGTAACTAGGAAAGAACTTGAGGATTGCTACTCACCTGATCCTGCAGAGACATCCCTCCTTTGAGGCTGTTTGCTCAGATGTGCAGAGGGTCCCTCGTGAGCCTCTCTCAGCACATTTCACCTGTTCTCAGGTGTCTCAGTGGGTGCAGAGCTCTCAGCACTTAATGCTGTATCCTTGCAATACTTACATTATACATCGTTATGCTTTCATTGGAGCCCAATCAGGAGACACAGGTTTGGATTGGTTTGCCATGGGGACACAGGATGAAGTTAGAGATGTAGGAGGTATTGCTAATAAAGCTTATAAAAGGCAGCAAGCTCGTGCTTGGAGTTGTGAACCAGAAATACCACCTTCCCCACAAAATTCCTTTGGTGTGCAGGATTCTCCTTTTTTTTCCTTTGGCTTCTTTTGTGTTGTATTATTTTGCATCTTTGGAGTTATGGGGTGGATTTCTTTGTCTCAGGAACCAGCAGTATTTAAAAATAGGGGGACATTGCTTTATTAAAGCAATTCTTTTAGTTGTCACAGCAACTGGTCTTACATAAATGATGAAGAAAGAAGGAATGTATGTAAGAGATACATTAGGTCATAATGGTGAATCCAGTATTTCTTAAACTAACAAGGAAGCATTCTGGGGTTTGTTGCTGTAGTTCATTTTATCCAGGTGATTTTTTACTTTACTGTTCTCCAGGTTTGCAATCAAGAACTGCTGCCCTTGTATGTTCACAGCTGTATCAATCCCTGTTTCTCTTGTCTGTGTAACCATTAAGTTCCTCCATGAGGTTATCTATTAGTCAAAAACAGACAGAGAACTATATAATAAAAAAACCAGATGTGATACTTTGTGATTTCCCTCCAAATATTTTTCTGCTCCTCCTTTCCAAAGCTTCTCTCAGTCAGATAGGCAGAAATGGCAGCATAGTGGGAATGCTGCCACGCCCCTGACCATTTTATACAAACGGCTACTTTTCTTGCAGCTTTGTTCAATTAAAGGATGATTTGAGACTAGGAGGGGCAGGGGATATTATTCTAGAATCAGCATATGTGATTTCCAGCATTTCCAAGTGGCTACGGAGTAATTCACCAAAGAAGTGGGACCCCACAGAACAAAAGTGTGCTGACAAAATTTAGGATTTTTTTTTTCACATTCTCTAGGGATTTAACAGTAGAATCAAAATTCTTTACTGCTCAAAAGTTTTCTACACTTAAGAAAAAAAGCATGTCAAAGAAATGTGCCATAAGTAACATGCTGTCTTTTTATTCCCATTCCCTGATTTTTCAGAATGATTTTTAAACCTTTTTTCCAATTTTTGCAGGTTTTTAATCCTTATTCTCATCTGTCTGTAATCATCTCACTTTACATTTCTCTTTTTCTGCTTACAGTCCTTTTCTTTTGTTTCCTTCATGCCACCTGTCTTAGGTAAGTCAAAAATGTAACAAATGTGCCTCTGCCAGCCCTCCCTACTGTCTTTATTTAAATTGAAGTGAAACTGGAGGGTGTGTAGACTTCTGCTTTTCCAATATCAGCAGGTGAAAGTTAGTATATTCTTCCCAGGAGCTCATGCAAACATTTTTTTCTTAATCTTTTTCTTGCTGTGTTTAAGTTTGCAGCTGCTGGATTCCGCTTTGAGTTTCAAGTTCAAAGGCGTCCAGACAGTCATTGTGAAATATCACAGAAACCACTGAACTTCACCTGTGTTTGCAAGGAAATTTTTTCAAACCACGAGTTTCCCACACTTTCAGTGTAAAGCCTTGTGTTAATTCAGAGCTCTTTTCTCCCAGTTCAGATTAGTTATCTTAACTCTGAAGGATCACAACCCAAAAGGAACTTCTTCATAAACTTTGACCTGCTTTCAAGTTTGTAACAAAACTCAGAATTCTTTCCACAATTTTGGGGGTTTGTAATAAAAGCAAAGGACAACTGTAATCTGGGTTGGTTTTAAATCCATGGCTTTAGAGATGGGTTACTGGGAAACATGTCACAGTCGTATGTCAGCTATAGGCTAAATTCTTCCCTTTTCTGAGAACATTTTACCCTGTTCTCCCTGGGGGCTCAGTATTTTTCTTTCAACACCATCAAGCTTTCTGCCATTTCTTCCAAGAGATAAAGTTTCAAAATACGCTTCTTCTGACTGTTTTTCCAGGTAGCTGGTTCACTTTGCCACCTGCACTCTAGGAAGGGTCACCTATCTTTGGCTTTTGAAGGCCAGCCCTTCCCATTCGATCACCTCTTCCTGCTTCTATGAATATCAAGTAGCAGCATGTCACTGGAGCACGAGTGGAACAGAGGGAACAGAAATGCTTCGGCCTAATTTCTTCTGGCCTCAGTGTACCTGTGTAACCCTGTGTATTCAGCATGTCTTTGTATAGGGATGTGTCTCCCTTAGCTGTTTTGTTGGTTTCATTTCTACATTACAAGTCCCTCAAAATCAGAGCTGCATTAAAATTAATAATGATGATTTTTTTTCATTATATAATTCCAGGGTGATGGGGGTTTTTTTACACCTTATCAGCCTTTTCAAATACAACAGCAGCTCAGCTGCTTTGCTTATTCTCTGTCATTAAAAAAAAAAGTGAGAAAAATCCCCTCAGCCATTTTTTATTTATACCATAGTTTTTCTGTGTTAGAAAGTTGTAGGTTTTGGGTTTTGTTTTTTAGGTGGTATGTGGTTTCTTCCCCCCTCAGGAAACACTGTGAAACACCTAAATCTCTAAACTTGGCAGGTAATTTGGCAGGTACCTAAATCTTTAAAGCATGGACTTTGCAGTTTTTCCTGAAAATTTGCATATTTTTTTCTTAGCATCTATCAGGTGCTAATACTTTTACAAGGAGGCTAGTGAACACACACTTGAAGAAAAAATGTTCTTATTAATTCTTGGTGCTTTTTGGTTTTATCGGCTCTGGTGTTACTTTGTTTGGCTTTAGCTGTCCCTGGCTTATTACACACAAGACAGTGAAATTTCAGTCAAAAGTCACTTGCAGAGATGGAGGTGTAGGCTCCTTTCTTTAAGTGTCCGTTTGCTGGTTATGTAAGTATGCAAGTACTTTCAGAGCTGTGCTGAAGACCGTGAAGTTCCTGGGGCTGTAATAGAAAACATTGGTGTCTGGACTTTCAAGGGAAGAATGTGGTTAAGATTACAGTGACTGAGTCAGTGTCAGTGGGTGGTCCTAAGTCCATGTGGCTCCCAGGAAAGAGTCCCTGCTCACATGGGTGATGAGCTACGCTTGCCACAGTGAAACGGCTGGGAAAGGGCTGCCCTGGACTATATTTTTGCCTGCGCCGTGGCCAGATGCTGTCAGGTGGCTTCTCAGCGCGGCTTGGCTTTAACTTAGCTATAAAATAAGATAAAGGATTTGCTTAAAAGCTGGGCTGTCATAGAGCTGCGTGCTCCTTTCGTCCCCTTGGGTCACTGCCTTTCCCTCGGCGCTTTCCCATTGTCGTGTTTAATGAGACAGTTACAAAATGTCTGCCTCACTCCCACCGCCATTTTGTAGCCTGATTGTTGGATAATGAAGACTGTGAGAAGTAGAAAACAAACAGCATGGTGTGGGAGAGATTTCAAAAGGAGCACCAAATCTGCATGTTTTATTTAGGCGTTTAATTGTTGCCGACTGGCTGCATTTAAACAAGTGACTTTACAGTGTCTGGAAGAAAACCAGCTCCCAAATTTGAGAAGCTGACCTTGGGTAGATGCCATCAACTGTTCTTTTCTATTGGCACAAACGTGCTGCTGGCAGGGTCTCCCTGTAGCTACAGTCGCTCACCAAGCTCTGAATCAGAACCTGCTTAGACTGCACTGGGCCACCAAATTACGGCACTGTTGTGGTTTAACCCCGGGTGGCAACTCAGCCCCACCCCCTCCCCTGCCATAGGTCTGGGCAGAGAATCGGAAGGGTAAAAGTGAGAAAATCTGTGGGATGAGATAAAGACTAAAACATAAAGCAAAAGTGTGTGCACAAGCAAAGCAGGACTAGGGATTCATTCCCCACTTCCCTTGGACAGGCAGGTGCTCAGCCATCCCAGGAAAGCCGGGCTCCATCATGGGTCACAGTGACTTGAGAAGACAAGCGGCATCACTCCAAATATCCCCCCTTCCTTCTCCTCCACCCAGCTTTGTGTACTGGAGTGACACCGTACGGTCTGGGATGTCCCTGTTGCCAGTTGGGGTCAGCTATCCTGGATGTGTACCCTCCCAACTCCTTGTGCCCCCAGACCCGTCATGGGTGGGGTGGGAGAGGAGCAGAAAAAGCCTTGGCTCTGTGCATGCCCTGCTCAGCACTAACTAAAACATCCCTGTGCTGTCAGCACTGTTCCAGCACAAATCCAAAACACAGCCACTACCAGCTACTGGGAAGAAATTTAACTCTACTGCAGCCAAAACCAGCACAGCCATTTATTCCAAATATTATTTGTAGCCCCTTCAATAACCAAGATTTGATCAAGAAAATATAGGATATTTAAAAATAAGAACCTCCAAAATAGCTGTAATTAAGCTTCTCCCATAGAGCAACACATAGCATTGTTCAGGAAAAAAAGGCAGCAGGGTAGACTACAAATATGGTGAAAGCAAACTAAAAATGCGTGACAGAAATTGAAGGGACACTGTGGAGTTGTTCCTGTGGTCGTAGGGATGCAATACTGGCCATGTGAGGAGCAAAGTTAGTGGCATTTACTCATTTTCTCTATGAAATGCTCTGGTTTGTGTGTGTAGCACGGCCAAGGGGGATGGGAAGGGCACTTTACATTCACAGGAGGGTGCAGATTCAAAGCTGTTTAAAATTCTGCCATATCTTAGTGATAATAGTTAATCCCAGTATCAGAACAGTAGTTCTATTTTTAAAATGCAATCAATCAATCATTTTAATACATTGCACCCTTAGTGCCAAACACCTCAGAAAATTATGTGTACGGCAGTAAAAATAAAGCATCTGAAACTCCTTCTGTAGAGTCATTCTTCCTTTCTTTCTTACCCATCTAAGTACAGTAAAAGCTCACTGCTGCAAGAAATATCTGAAATTACATAACAAGCAGTAAATCCTCCAAACAAGACTGATTAGCAGGCAGGGATTGCTGTCATGGACTGAGCAAGGAGGGACAGAGAAATTGCCCCAACCTGACTAAAGTACTCCCTAAAAATACAGCATGTACTGTTTTGTTCTTGGGGTTTGGTTCTGGATTTTGAGATGGGAGTGGTATGCTGCCTTTTAAGAGGATTACACTGAAAATTGCTCCTTTCTGTTTACTTCTCAGGAAGGTGTCCCATGTCTACTATGCTTTTTCAGGAAGCTGTTCACGTAAAGGTGATTGAGGTTGTACGTAATTCAAGTTCAGTTTCTGCCTCTGCTGCAGTGATTCACACAAAAACACAAGAGAGCCTTGTACATCTGTTCCTCACCTGCAAAATAAGGATTAATGCTTCCTTAGCATTAATGCTTATAAATTACTTCAAAGTTTCTCCAGTGTGCTGCAAATATACCTGTTACTGTTGTTGGTGATAAAAATGTGAAATACATAACTTAGTCATGTTAACAGCATATTAACTGAGAGGATTTTTAACACAATTTGAATATAAAAGTATCAGCACGATATTCCAGCGAATAATCGGCTACAGTGATAGCATACCTTTACATCACCTCTATTTTCACTTCCACGTGGGTTTTCTCATGAGTGAGGTTTTTTTATGGGTCACTTATTTTCTGAGACTGACCCTCAATCTTGTATTGATCAAAGGCTTTGCTTTTTTATATAGGATCAGCAAGAAACAGTGTTTTCAGTCATGAAACTGGTAGGACCACTACATTGGACCAGAAAGTTATTAATTAATTTCAAACATTCTTGTTGTCTTAAATAAAGAGGGAAGTTTTGAAAGAGATTTTTGGTTTCAGTTTGTCTTGGGGTGACTATGTCATGTGTATCCCCTACCATCGCTCTACGCCCCAACACGAGTCCTGTGCTTTTAAACTGAGCCTGGGAGAGGAGAGAGAAGCGGCCAGGCGAACTTTTCAAAACAGTCTGTGCTTCAAGGNTGAACAGTAGTCTCCACAAATAGGTATTTATATAACAAAAAATAACTCAATGAAAGCAAGTTTAGTTGGGGTGAAATTGGAGCCAAAAGCACAGATGATCTGGACACAGATCATAGGTTACAGAGTTAAGACATCTGGATTTCTATTCAATTCTCTGAAGGTGTAACTAGGAGTTAATAAGGTTTGCTTTCCTCTTCCAGAAGAGCTTTTTTTATGTGGTGTCTGAAATCTGGCTTCCTTAGGGGATTAATAAGTGTTTTTACAATAATTCCAAATAACTGCCTTGAAAGTACGAGGCAGCTTATGATAGTCCTTCCTAACCTTATGTATTCACAGCAGCAATATTGTAATTTGTGATTTGCAGATGTGAGTGCATCCTTCCTATGGACAGCTGTCCCAGCAAGCAGGATATTTGAGCCAAGACTTCTTTAAATCATTTGCTGCTTTGATATCTTAGGCAGTATCTGAAAGGATTTTTTTTGAAGTAGCAGTAGAGGGCTTGTATTCTGTGTTTGTCTGGTCCACTAGGTCTCCTCCCATTACGTGTTTCATTTTGATGTTGATACACATGCTTTTGTAAATTATTGCACATTTTTATGTCAGATACATTTATAAGTATATATGGGCTTAGTTCACTATACTTAAATACCTATGGCACAAACAAAAGATCCTCTTTAGGGTTTGTGGTTAGTGGATGTTGAATTCATCCTGCAGTTCCATGCATTGCTTGCTTGAGTGGTAGAGGACAGAGTGCCACAGTAGGGAATTATCAAGTATCTGATTCTCTTCTGACCCTTTTCTGAAAAGGAGATGTTGGATATAGGAAGGGCATGGCACTGAAAAAACTTCAGTTATATTTTAATATTTGAAATACCATTTGTGCAAAATACACTATATATATGTATGTGTGTGTATATATAAATATACATACACACAACACTCTTGTTTTAAGCTCCAAAACACATAAAGAATCTCCATAAAAAATCTCCTTTTTTTCATGAAGTTCTTGAGATTCTTTTTTCTAAATGATTTTTTATTATTATTTTGAAGTAAGACCTTTCTCCTCTGAATGTAGATTGCAAGTTTTTGCAAGTAGTTCTCAAGCGCTTGGTTTGCCCAGCGTTTGAGTACCCCTAAGACTGTTACAGATAAGCAGCAGAGATACAAGCTAGTGCCAGATGAATGAAAGCTTTCATCCCTTTACCAAAGTTAACAGCAAAGGTTCAGAAGTTGTCATACCAGCTTTTTAAATGAAATTGTAAAACTTGCAGTGCCCATGTTTCCAGAAGCAAAAAGGCTTGCTGATGTTCAGCTGTGTTGGGCTTCTTGTGGTGCTGACTTTTTACTTGGCTACTTTGTGTCTGATTATTGATTCTTGTCATTACTTTAGCAGAGTCATTCATTTAAAAGATCTCAGGGAGAAAACTGCAAACAAATGCCAGTATTTTAAGGTCCTTACCATTGTGTCCCTTTGATATTAGACACCCCTGTTTTCATGGAGAAAGAAGAGGTTTTTTGCTTCTAATTTATTAGGTCGCAGTTGCGATAACATTAATAGATCTACTTAAGATTTAGTCTGGTATCCTGCTCCAACTATAGACCTTTAAAAATTACGTTGCACACCATACCTGTCTTCCTATCTAAATTGATCATTCTGGGGGGACAGCCCTTCCTGAGAGCACATGTTATTAGAGAAGATAGAAATGAATTATATGTGTAGTCCCACATGCCTTAGTAAAGCAGGCCTATGTATTATGTTCCCATCTTACTCTAGCTGTTGCAAAATACTTAGTCTGCTTACTTCATCAGTTACCATGCCGTGTGAATAGCTGAAGTCATGATAATCCTGTTCATCCTTTCAATTCCAATATTTGGTAGTAGGTTATGTTTATGTTAGAAAGATCATAATTTTTCTTACATGAATTACCAAGTACATGAATGTTATAATTGTTATTCAGAGCCTAGATGATTCATTATTGATAGAAAGTGGTGTTCCTTTCTTAAAGGAATGGGCTGCTCATTTGTAATGTTCAGTGTTACAGTTGTCTTTCCAATGCCAATGATTTGGAGTTTGGTTTCCTTTTCAGCAGCTAAGGATCATTCTAGCAAAAAATATTGCTGAATCCACATCAGGGCACTCTCAGTATCCAATATCTAGATTAGAAAGTGTTCTGGGATTATCATACCCTCGTATGTTCTTAGAGGAAAAATTACTACCCTGTAGACTTGATGTGTCCCAGGTTATCATCCACATTTTATTTAAGAATGTGTGGCTTTTTTTGTTTGCTTTTGTAAAGGTGCTTTGTATGCACTGTTGATGCTGCAAGACATAGAAATTGGGAGACTGGTATACTAGCACTTCCACAGCACCATAGGAGATTGTGGAAAATGTGTGTTTGCCAGCATAACTAGTATCCACAACTTATGCATGTATAATACATGGAAATACAAGGCAAGTATTTAAAATACAAGGGAATATTTAAATGTAGGAGGGGAAGTTAAGCTTTTGTATTTCTTAGGTGTTATATCTTTAAATACTTGACTTGCTGTATAAATTCTAGGGGTTTTTTGTTTGTTTGGGGTTGGTTTGGGTTGGGGGGGGTTATTTGTTTGGGGGTTTTTTTTGGGTTTGGGGTGGAGGGAGGTTGTTTTGTTTTGTTGGTTGGGTGGGTTTTTTTCTTCTTGTACGTGCTTGAGTATGTATTTTACAGGCTCTGACTTTCTGGCCACAATAGAGCAGACAGAATTACTTGATGCTGGGAACCTTGTTAATTTTATGGCCCATTTTCACATGGAGCTCAGCTTTTATTTCCCCTCTCACTCTTTGTTCTTAATTCACTTGTTAGTAAGGTTTACTGAGCAAAAACACTGGGTGTATTATGGGAAGAAATCTAATCAATGCAGCACCAAGGGACAGTCCTTCAGAGTCCTCCCTGTGCCTGTGAGCCAGACTAGAGGTTACTATGAGGTTACTCTGTCTGACTTTAACCAAAATACCCATCTACTTCTGAAAAGGCTGCCAGCCGCTCCGAACATGTGTAACAGAAGCCTCATTAATATGAACTCCCAATATATATATATACACCTGTTGTACCAGCCCCCAGCACAGAGCCTGTGCTTCCTATTTTAAACACTTTGCATATCTGTCTGCATTCCCTGCTGTCTGCAGTTGCTGTGCTGTGGTACTGCAGGGCAGCTCGCAGGCGGTACCTTTGGGGAATGCAGGAGGCTAAAGAAAGTGGTGGCAGATGTCAGGGGACTTTGCCAAATACTATTTTTCAACTTAGATTGTTTGAAAGATTCACTGGCTAATCCAGACTTTGTGATACAAAAGTATCCTCATTAGTCATGGCTTTAAGTGAGCGTTTCTTTAATGCCTGCTCCTTTCTCAGGTGTTGATGCAGAGAATTGCATTGACATATGTGTAGGAAATCTTTATTTGTTTTGCAAGACTCTGCTTCCTGGCAAACCCCAGCCCTCCTGTATGCGGAGTTTAACTCTTCTTAGAGTTGAATTATTAGAAAGATACAGCACTTCCTTAGGGCTTTTACCTGTCTTGGCTCTGAGTTCTAATAAATCATTTGGCAGCAAAATGACTCTAAGATAAACTTTTCCCCTTTGATGAAATATTTGTTCAGCATGTTCTACAATATAGGTTTATGTCAAGAGTTATATTTCTTCCTTGTTAAAGACAAAAAAAGAAGGATCAAAACTGTTATCAGACACAACTACTGATTCAGCACAGGCACAAAAACTTCACATACCCAGTGAGCTGTATATTTTCTGGCCACCTCACTTGGTTTTCCTGACAAACACATTGGGAATTGCCTGCCAGTACTTCTTCTAGCCCTTGTCTTATTTTGTGTAAAAGAGCAGTAAGTTCTTAAGGAAAGTATACTGTTTCCCAAGCAGGTCCTGAGAGCCTCAGGTTCTCTTACCTGCACACAGGTGGTTTCCAGGGAGCACCCTCCCAGTAGCTGTGTGGCTCCTGTTACACTATGAGTGGACTGAAATATCTGCAAGCAGGCACATCTGCTGTTGCATTCACAGTTTTCATAATTGTTTTCACAAGGCCTGGTTGATAATGTCTGCATTTTGGTTTTGTTTATTAATTTTTTCCATGGAAATTTCCAGTAAGCTATGAATCCTCGCACCAGATATTGATGGCTAAGAGGAGGCTGCAGTTTTACTGGCAATGAGCTGCAGTGAATCAGAGACTCTGAAGGAACTGAATTAGCTCTACTTCAGTTTCAGCACTTCTCTATCTGTAGTGGTGTTCTTCCTGCCCATACTATGTTGTTGTATCCTGCGGGGTAGCCCCAATCCTGCAGCACCCCCCCTAGCTCTGGCTGGCCAATGGACCTGCCCCTGTTTTCTACCCCCCCCCCCCCCGCGNCTATCTCATCAGAGCCACGCTGCAGCAGAGTTAGCACTATGTTGCAGCATTTGATTGTGAATTGTAGCCTCAGAAGCATGTGGCAGTTTCAATATGCATGTATATTAAACATCACTTTGAGAGAAACAGTCTCCTCAGGTAAAAATCGTAAGAATGTATGAATTCTGGGCCAGAGAAGGGTCTGGCTGGCCTACTGTCTTGTTTACAGCAGTGATTACTACTCTGTGCTTATGGAAAAAATACAAGTGCTAAGTATATGGAATAAATAGGCAGAAGTGTTGTGATTATTGAACTCAGTCACTGTATGTGGAAAATCCCCCTGGACTGTAGGTACAACAGGTCAGAGAATTCTTAGGCAAAAGCCTGGATTTGTGTGGTTGGATCCACAATCACGTATTGGACATAGGGACTGGCACAGCACAAACACTAGACAAGTCTGGGACTAAGCCCACGGGTTCCAGCCATTTGCAAATAATCTATTTGTGAGGGCATTCATCTTCAGTGACAGTAAATACAAGAGTGTTCAGATGCAATTAATGACTAACTTACTCTTAATTACTTTAGTAACCTGCATCTTTCAATAATGGATTTGATTTGCCTGGGTTGTTTTCATATTATTTCAGCATAAACCCCATTCCCTTAGTCTTTGTTGGTGTTGGGACTCGATGATCCTTGTGGGTCCCTTCCAATGGAGCATATTCTGTGATTCTGTGTTTTGAGGACTTTGACTGAAGAAGTTATTTTCTCTTATTAGTTGAAGTGGCATCACGTCACAAAAGTTTGCCTTTTACACAGAAGTGTTTTAGTAAAGTTGCAGTCAGGCTGTAGAGCTTATGGGCACAGGAAATAACTGTAGTTATCACACCTAGGATGTCTTTTGCAAATACAAAGTATTCCAGAAAAGGTTAAAAGCCAACACTTTCCTAAAATGGGATTAGTGGTGCCACTTCGTGGAGATCCTGATTCAGTGGGGTTCCAGTCAGTCATGACGTTGGGATGAGGGGGTTGATCAATCAGAAGGATAATTTCTCCTTTCTTCCCACAGAGTAAACATCTTGCATTGCTCTACAGTAGACTGAGGCTTTTCCATTTTAGCAGACACCAAGTGTCTGTTCTACAACATTTGATGTTCTATATTGCAGTACTGTCATGATGTGTAAGGGTTCGGTTTCAACAATCATGAGTTAAAACAGCAATCCTATTGTATTGCAACCTTCCATGGAAAAGGGTAGCTTATGCCATTGACCTTCAAAAGTACATACCCAGGTTAAGCTAAACCAAGTACACTGATTTCCAGTGTCAGCCATTCATGGCTGAGGTTATCATTAGTACCCTTTTCTTCGTGCATTGCATTAGTGAGGAACCACGAGCTCTGCAGCTTGGGCAAAACCAGATGTAGACTTAAGCTTAACTGTCTTAGTGTGTAGATATCAAGTATGAAGGAAATTCCACACTCTTTTCTAGAGCTGCATTATCATTAGTCTGACTCTGAGACTGGGTCACTTGGCTGCCTCGAAGACTGTCGTTAACATACTCCTGCTATTCGCCTCTTTCTGCTTTTACTCACAGTGTTACAATACAGTTCTTGCTAAAGAAGATCGTGTTTGTTGTTTGGGAGCAATATCCCTGATGTTCAGTAATGTCCCCATTCAGAATAATACATAAATATATCTTTGAGTTCCATATTTCAGTAAGCCCTTGAAGGTCCTGGAGCGCAGGCATTGTGCATTTCAGGATGCAAGTTTAATATGATGTTTCTTGTTGTGCATTCTCATGTTTCAACAGAAATATATCTGGCAACTGTTGCTCTTCTATAGCCACTCTAAGAGCGAGGGCTTTCTTATTAACTCTCTGGAGAAGAAATTCAAGACCCAGTCATGAAAACACTGACATGACTGAATAAAGTTCTTCATGTCTTAACATCTGCAGGATCGTAACCTAATGTAATAATGGAATGGTCTGAAAACCATGTCTATAAAATCTCAGTGTGGCACTGTATCAACACATACTCTTTATACAGCCTTAAGGCTGTCAAGTTTGAAGAGTTTCTTTATCTGTACAATTTCTATCCCATCTTGTGTCTGGACTTTTCTCTGCCTGTGGGTTCCCATTGGCCAGATGTCTGACTGAGGCTAAGGATTATTTTCATGTACATTTTTGTACAGTACCTATATTCTATTTTAAGGAAAAATATACACGTGCATTTTTCTTCTTTATTAATAAACTGAGTGACAATTTAAAATAAATTCTTTCAGCTGTTCAGAATGGTACACAGATGTACTGGCACATTTCAGAGTGAGTTAAATAGAGAGCAAAACATTACATCACCTACAGAGTTGAGGAAGAGGAGCTGGTCTCTGACCACTAAAGCAAAACAAAGCAGTGCCAAGGTGGTGGCTGTGAGAAAGATAAACCAAGACTGTTACTTCTCCTTGTAGATTGTGTGGGGAACTCTGATGCCTTACTGCCTTTCATTCCAAGGCCAGGTATCATCTCACAGTGGGTAACCCAAGCCTAATTTTTAGGATGCTTAAGTTTTTCTAGGACTTTGCTCTCAGACTTGGCAGTGAAGAGAACATTCACTTGCATTAAGATCTAATTTAGGTGCATGTGTAGATAATTGTTATTCCTAAGCTGCTGCTATGGAGAGAGAAAAGAGAGGAAAGAGGTTGGGTTGCTAAGGGGTTGGTTCAGGGTACATATGTTAGAGATGTACTACAGATCTCTCTCTGAAGGACCCTGTCTGTATCTGGACACTCTGTACGATCCTATCACCTTAACTGAGACAGTAAAAGAGAGCTGTATCCTCTCCCTGTCTCTACCTTTCTGTTCTGTAAACAAAGGCAGTAATTTTTCTCCTGTGAGATTGGAGGTAACATTCAAAAGGAGTTGTGAAGCACTTGGATTTTATGGTGGTCAAAGACCGAGAAATGCCAAAATGGGAGGTGTCTTTTGTTGGAGGAAAACAGTATTCCAAGAAGATTTGAGGGACTGTTACATAAATACAAATTTTAAGGACGTTGTGGTGAAAAGTAACCTTTGTTCATAAAACAGCAGCAGAATTAGCTGAAAAAAACCTAGAAGCAGTAACAAGTGAACAGATTTAGCATGTGATGTGATGAGAGAGAACAATCACAGCATCACTTCTTTGGAATGACCCAGAATAATTTATGTGGCGTGTGTAAGGGATGAGGCCCAGGTGATTGCACTGTGAGTTCAGAAAGCACCCTAAGGGAGAATTCCAGAGGTGGGACAGGGATGGAACCCACAACCTTGGTGTTATCAGCACCATTCCCTGAGCCCATTTCAGGGTCAGTCTCACTTGTGAGAGGGTTAACATTTACTGAATATTTGTTCCATTACAGGTGGCATTTCTGCACAGTTTAAGTAGATATAATTGTTGAGAGGGCTAATGTTTACTAAATACTTGTTCCACTAAATTCGGTGTTTCTGCATAGCTTATGTGGATATAGTTGTGAGAGGGTCACCATTTTTATAATACTTGTGCCTTTAGAGTTGATTATTATGGACTTTGAGTGTTATCTCACCTTAATCCACACTGAGGGAATCTGTGAATCTCAGCTCCTCTCCTCTTCTCATAGTGGGGACATAACAGAGTGTTTTTGCATGTTCCCCATAGTTCTATCACTATCACAATGCAAGAAACCAGGAATTGTTATTTCACCATACTGTATGAATTTTTATATGAGATAGTGGTTTCTGTACTTGACTATGATTACAAAGGCTATGTAAAGATATTACTGACACAATGCATTATCAAAAATGTTAGTGTCCCTGGCTACTGAGACTAAACTGCTGAATACTACACTAGTAGTGATTTATACCTGATGTATTGATGTCCATGATTGGTCAATTAATCTGACCACAATTAATCTTTCTACTAGTGATTGGTATAGTAATTTTAAAGGTCTGAAAACAAGGATGATATTCAGGGGTAAAGGTTGAAATATTTTTATCTGGTAACTTTTCTTTAAACTCACTTGTCTGTGAAAGTAGAGGACACTTTTTTTACTCACAGCTTTCAAGGTTTGCAGCTATTAAATTGACTGGTCTCAGGAATCCTGCTATAGCGCTTCTCTGAAAGTAAAGTCATCCCTCTACAAAGTGCCATTTATGACCTACTTACCCTCAATTAAGGCTTCCAAAATAAGTTTGCAGTGGGACACTGGCCTTCTACTGAAACACATTCCTCACCTGCAGAAAAGACTTTGGAAGGTTGTATTTAATATCTGTGTGTCTGTTCCTTGCTTTTTCCATCATAAGGATAACACATAAAATTATTATTTTCTTTCTTTCTTTATAGAAACAGAAAGAATGACTTACTGGGGAACCAAGTTAGAAAACGAAAGACGTGAAGACTGGTCATCTCTGCAGAGGAAATGACAAGGTATGCATAGTAATCACACTGGAGATTCATTTCTTGCTGATGCTTAGGTCTTCATGGTACATTACTTGTGGCAATAAAGTTTAAAAATAGTCCTCAGAAACCTTGAAAAATATGTTTGGAAAAGAATTTTTTTCTTCTGTGTGATTGCCACAGTAAGCAAAGTAAATATTTATGTGGTTTTAAATATCTTTGAGATGCACCTTTAAACTCATTACTATGCTGAATTGTAGCTGTATTTCTGCAGGTAAATGGCAATCACTTTCAATGAATTGTTTTTTTGGCTGAGGCCAGTAAAAACAACTCTTCTCCCAACACTAAACTGAAATCCCTCCAGATACTATCAGTGGTCATCCTTGAGACTTAAAGTGCTCATTTCATGGACTCATTTAAATCACTGTATGCTTGGTTCAGCAGTGTTACCATTTTCTCTTCCTCATATATTACCATCACAAGGAGATGCACTTAGTACCTGTTTTGCACTGCATTTAAAGAATGTGTCCTTCTACGTTTGTTATCCTGAAAATTTGTAACTTAAGGGATGCAAAATCAGCACTACTAACAACTTCTGCCTCTCAAATATTTTCAGTAAAGTGAATGCTTAATATTTATCCAGTGACTGCTCAGAGACCAGCACAAGGGTATATGCCACTTAAGTCCTGAGGTTAAATGTTACTTCAGTGATGCATAAAATTTGTATTGACCATCTGCCCAGCATTGAGTTGAACCCATTAATGAGTAAGCCTCACAGTATCACTGTGAGATAGGGAATTACGGTCTCCATGTAACAAGTGATAAAACTGAGCCCCAAAGGGTTTATGTAACCACGTCAAGTCCTGCAGGAAGTGTATAGTAGAACCAGTAAGGAAGCCCAGCTCACCTGACCTGCTGTCCTTCCTATTTGGGCACGCCTGCACCTGATATCCTTTTCACTGTCTTCTGTTATCAACAGCTATACACTTTTATGCACCATTTCAACCATCAAATTCTCTTGCAAAGAAACTTAAAACACAGCTGATGTGACTTGTGAATCCTTCTCATCCATAAAGAACAACATGAGACACAAGGCACAAAGGCAGCACAAACAGCACCAGATGGCCTTCGTAACTGGAGCAAGTCAGCACAAAGTGAAAACAGGGAGAGCTGTTGTTGTGACCTCCCTTTCTATTTTTTTGCATAATGTTGAGAGGAAGACTATGCAGATCTTTCTGTAGTACAGAGAGGAGCTGCTGGTAGAGGGCAATCAGTGCTTTGCCTTTTGTAATCTTGCTCAACATCTCTGATTTCCTTTAGCAAATGTCAGGTCACATGTTGAGTGCTTGCATTCTAAAGCTGAAGTATAAATCATCTTCTCAAGTGACAGAAACTGTCATTTTTCCTTGCAAAATATTTTTATAACTATGTCTTATGTAACTGTTACAGTTGTTGACATTTTTCTTAAAAGCCTTGTTGGTTTGACACTCAGGATTCAGTATAAAGCTATAGACTGGGATAGAGAATTCTTCTGATTTTGCTTGAATCTCTTTCTTTTCCCATGAGCTGAAGAAAGAAATATTATGCCACTCTGAGTCATGCTGTAGAAAAGTGTTGTATTTTTAATATCATTAGAATTTTAAAAGAAGGAGAAAGATAAACCTTAGCATAGGTGAAACCAAGAGTTAATATGCTTCAATTATAGAAAGTGGCTATTAAATTTTGATGGGATGCTATGACTGATAATTCAAATAAAATGTTGATGTGGCGAAGTGGGAAGTGTCGATAATGAGTTGAATACTAGAGAAAGGCTGTTGATTTTTATGGAAAATATATGTATAAAAAATACATGATCCTTAACCAAAGACGTTCTTGTGGAGATATCCATAGGAAAAAATCAGAGTATAGACTTCTTATGTCTGTCTTGGCTTGTGTCTACACAATGCATCCCTATATAGCTCTGTCTTGGCATAGATATAGGCTGAAAGTACTTACCCACGTGAGATGTTTTACTGTGCCCAGCTTAAGGATGATACTGGTTCCCACCCAGCCTATGGGTTATACTCTAGCATTATTTATCTGCTTTCCCTCTGCTCTTTCATGCCTGCAGAAAAAAACTGTTGATACGTCTTCCTGACAGGTCTTTCTCAGAAGAAACAGCTGCAGAATGTGGAATCAGTTGTGTGAAATTCCTGCTTGGCAAGGCCTTTGACCTTTGACTGCTTCTGGATTCAGCTGAGTGATCAAAGAGAGAACTTCTGCAGGTATTTCATGTCTTCACCTGTACTAATCTCACTTCAATGAGAAGTAAATTGTTCTGGAAAAATAAGCTCAAGAAACACTTGTGTTCCTTCTGAGGGAATGAGGGTGATCTGAAATGCCAGGAGTTTGGTCTTGAGTGGGCCTATTAATCCTACTGCATCCAAGGCCAATGTTTTAGTTAAATTTTAAGCAAGCTAGAGACCTTTATGGTAAATGCAGGGTATTTTAAGACACATTTAGGACTCTGAAGATACACTAGACATCTGTATTGACATAGTTTTCATCTCTCAAAACCAGCATCTGAATTGTTTGGTTAAGTATCCCGTGGCTGTCAAAGAACATTGCTGAATGTAGAAAGGGAAATCAGATCTTGATCTAAACATCTCTGCTTTATAATGAGATACTGTCTAATAGCCTTCACAGCAAGCAGTTAATACAGACACATGCTAGAAGGGACACTTGCCCTGTTAAGAGAAAGAGTGAAAAGTGCCCTCCTCATCCCCATAACTGAAGGCCAGACTCCCCACTGAGTTTAGAGCAACCTACCCTGGCATCTGTGGCATCTCGTGATTGTGACTTTGGGGTTTATAGAATCACAGTTCCCTTCTTGTCAAAGCCAGAAGTAGGAGATGGTCCTTGTGAAACAGGTGCCCTGTGTCAGTCTAGGTACTTAAATGATCTTAGCACTGAAGATTCTCAGAGCTGGTTCATGGACATTACAAACTTGTTTTTCTCAGCACATAGAGGGGGAACACAATATTTTACAGATGCGAAAGTGAAGTACAGCTGCGAATACTTTAAGATGTATAACATCAACAGATAGGGGTAGATCTTTAAAAGCCTTCAGTGTGGGTCAGCTTGTAACATTTTCAGGGAGACTGACAGCTGAGTTGCAGTTTGCTTTTGAAAGTCTGTTGAATTATTTTAGCATCTAAAGAAGCCAGAAGAACTGAACTTATTTTTATGGAAACTTGACCCAGGTGTTTGCCAAAGATTATGAAGGAAATATGTGGTCCAGTTAGTAAATTAATCCAGCTCACTCAAATTTCTGCGTGCCCAAAGGACCTTCCTTTCTCCCACCTTGCTCAGTTTTCTGTTCCAAAGATTATTTTGCTGAGTACTTGGAAGTCAATGCAGCTCTTCTGTGCTAATTAAATCTTTGTTTCTCTTACTGCCAGCTTACTTCTACTCTACTGCCAGTAACAGAGGGGAAATCCCGATAGAACTGTCAGAGAGTCCTGTTCTGCACATTAGACCATACTGGGTCTGGAACCGTAAAGTCTCCAAAGGCTTACTGAATAATCCCTTTTTAAGACCTCTGTCGGTACCAGTTATCTCAAATTACAAACCACTGTCAAGTCTCAGGAATCTGCAAGAGTAGGTCTCCCCAGTCATTAGATAAAACAACTTGTAGAGAAGGCTCTGGAGAGACCTTAGAGCCCCTTCCAGTGCCAAAGGGGATCCAAGAGAGCTGGAGAGGGACTTTGGATAAGGGTCTAGAGTGACAGGAAAAGGGGGAATGGCTTCCCACTGCCAGAGAGTAGATTTAGATTGGATATTAGGGAGAAATTCTTCCCTGTGAGGGTGGTGAGGCCCTGGCACAGGTTGCCCAGAGAAGCTGTGGCTGCCCCATCCCTGGAAATGTTCCAGGCCAGGTTGGACAGAGCTTGGAGCAGCCTGGGATAGTGGAAAGTGTCCCTGCCCATGGCAGAGGCTGGAACTGGATGATCTTTGAGGTCCCTTCCAACCCAAACCATTCTATGATTCCATGATTCAATATCCCAGGAGATCTGCAGAGAAAAGGAGGATGATTGAAATTTATGGCTGGAGCAAGAAGTCAGAGGGAGCATTTCCCATTGTTTGTTTTAAGAACTTTTTAAAAGGAAAAATATTTTTCACTGACAGGTTGTTTGAATGATTGAATACATTGAGAGCTCAGTATTTGCAAGGCCTAGAGGAACACACTTTGATTTTCTGCTGGAAGACTGCAGTCTTCAGCCCTCCCAGTATGAAGAACATTGGAGCCTGGGTTTCCTGCTGGTGTGTCTAAAATGAACTTCAATCAATCTTGAAAAAGGACTTTAATAACCTGAATTATGGCCCCCAGTGCTAGCTCTTTGATAGGAGAGTGAGCCTAGCAGTACTGATTTTCTCATGCTCAGCATTTATTCTGATATTTTTTGCTACTTGTTAGGAATGTGTATTTTAAGAAAACCTCTGTTTAGGAAGTGCCTTTTCCCAGCAATTTTTGTGTTTAAGTGGAACATTTTTACATCATTCACATATACTTTTCCTCATTTTGAAGCAATTTTTTTTTTTTAGGAACTCCTGGATTCCGAAATCTAAAAATGGAAAATTCCTTCCCTTTCGAAGTATGACACAGCGTTTGTCAGTCACATCAGATGGGGAAGATGAGCCAAGAAAGCAGCATAGATAGTCAACCCATTTTATTTTTTCATTTTGATGTTTTTCTGTGAGGAGGCAAATGTGCTTTTTGACTCAATGTAGTGTTTTAAGTCCTGGCTTGTCTATTTAGAAGAACTTAGTGTTGGTTTTAATAAAAGAGACTGGAGAGATTAGAGAATTGGGAGCCTTTCTGAGAGAACAACAAATACCTGAAAGGGGCTGCCTTCATTTTTGGCCAGGAAATCCGATGGGAAGTGCTAAGAAACACCCCATAGCTGAAAACAGGATTTTCCTTTAGTGCTTGTTGTGTATTGTGGTTTTATTTGCTGCAGAAAAGATTCTGTACAGTGCTGATTCTCCAAAACAGATGGCAAACAATGATTAACCAGTTCCTTCCAACTGCTCACTAATGAGCAGATACCAAGTTGAACCAGTTATTCATATTGAATTAAGCTTAAAAAAAATCATTATGAGCATAAATGTTCTCATCTAAATGGAAACTTTCCCAGAATAGTGCACTTGGGGCTGAATGGATATCTTCAAGCATATTTCTAGTGGCAGAGGGTATGAAAAAGTAAATGATAGTAGAATATGATTATAGTTCTTAATGTAATTTAAAATTATTCCATTGTGAGTGAAATACTGATGCACAAGGGCAGGACCTCTGATCCACGTGCATTTGCAAGCCTGTCCTATGCAGCAGTAAGTGTGTGGCTGCTGAAGCTCACTATCCTGTCTAAAGCTTCTTTTAAGATTTGAGTGGAAGCACTGCTCTAACAGTAGCATCAAGGATTTTAGATTTATGGCATTAAGAGCTAATGGGAAGCACATTTGCTGTAAATTCACATTCCTAAGCTGTTCTACTCATGGCACTTCAAGGCCAAGTGAGGCCTAGGATAGATGAAATTAAAAAAAAAAAAAAAAAAAGAGAAAACGTTTTAATATTATAATCTGAGAAATGGTGCAAATACTCTCATCAGTGAGATCATAATGAAACAGGCTGGGAGCAGCTGTGTAGGAAGCAGCTCTGCAGAAAAGGATGTGGGGGTCCTGATGCACAGGTTGACACCCACCAACCATGTGCCAACTGCATCCAGGGCTGCACGAGCAAAAGCACAGCCTAGAGCAGTGATCCTCCCTCTTCACAGCACTCGCGAGACTGCATTAGAATCACAGACTGGTTTGGGTTGGGAGGGACCTTAAAGCCTATCTCATTCCAACCCCCTGCCAAGGTGCCAAGGGACACCTTCCACTACCCCAGATTGCTCCAAGCCCCTTCCAACCTGGCCTTGGACACTTCCAGGGATCCAGGGGCAGCCACAGCTTCACTGGGCAACCTGTGCCAGGGCCTCACCACCCTCACAGGGAAGAATTTCTTCCCAATATCCCATCTAACCCTGCTCTCTGTCAGTGTGAATCCATTCCCTTGTCCTGTCACTCAGGCCCTTGTAAGGAGTCTTTCCCTGTCTTTCCTGTGGGCTCCCTTCAGGTACTGGGACAACTAGGTCACCCCGAAGCTTCCCTTCTCTAGGGTGAACAATCCCAATTCTCCCAGCCTTTCTCCACAGCAGAGCTGCTCCATCCCTGTGATCAATATTGTGTCCAGTTTGGGAGCACTCTTGTGCAAGAGAGACACCAGCACTGTGAGACCACACGTGCACTGACCCAGGCAGGACCACCAGTCTCCTCAGAGCTGGGCCACGTGGCAAGCACAGAGAAGCTGGGAGAGCTGGGTCTGTCCAGGCAGGGAAGGGCAAGACAGAGGGGAGGCATGCAGTGCTGCCAGCAGCTGCCTGATCACAGGGTGGGAGGGTGGAGCCTGGCTCTTCTCGGAGCTGCACAGCAATAGAACAAGGGCCGTCAGCCGCAGGTTGGAAGAAAGGACATTCCAGTCAGATACAAGGAAAATCTTCTAGCCAAAGAATGGTCGAAGGCTGGGATAGGTGCCCAGACAGCTTGTGGGTTCTCCATCCTTAGAGGTGTCCAAGATTCAATTGGGTATGTGTCTCAGCAACATAATTAGAGAGATAATCATAACATAATCTTGTCTCAGCAAGATTAATTAGACCTGCTTTGAACAGGAGGTTGGACGGGATGCTTTCAGGGGCCCCTTCCAACCTGAATTATTCTGTCATTCTTTGATTTTTTCAAAACAAGGACTAAAACAAAAAAAATATTGCAGACTTGGACCACTGAAAGATCAAAAAGGAGCAACTTAAGTTTCTTAAGTGGAATTAATAATACTGTACATCTGCTCATTCACCTTCTGGCATCAAAGAATCAGGGGTTTATGTAACGAATAGTTACATCAGCATTTTTCTGTATGGCTTTGCCTAAAGGGAAATCACAGCTTCGCTACATGATAACAAAATTCTTACTGACTTCAGGAGGCTCTGAATTCTGCCAGCTTGAATGGGCATCACTGGAGGGCTCTTTAAAGTCAGATAATGGTTTTAATGTGAAGAGAACTTCAGAGAATAGTTCTGAGTTTTTCTGAAAGTATATTTCACAACATCAGATTCCTTTAGTAGGTACACATTGATTTATGCTAGTATTGGAAACAAACAAACAAACAAAAGGTATTTCTTTCAGCTTTGAACCTGTGTTTCTGTAAGCACGAGTATTTAATTGAGTTGCTGAAAAAAAAGGAGGGAAAAATGCAGGGAAGAAAAGCTTCCCTATGATCACCAAGTAAGAAAATGTTTCCAAGCTTTGGAAAATATTGGCCAGCTCTGACATTTAGACAGCTCATCTTACAGAGAAAGACTATGTAAAAAATCTAGACTTTATCAAGTGAGCTTGCTTACACCCTGAAAAAGCCTGTTTTTTACAGCCCAGATAAAATATACAAACTGCAGTATAAACATACAGTGCCCTGGTAGGGCATATGTTCTTTTACTGCGTTTCTGACAAGGGGGAAGGGGTTTTGACATTGCTTAGGCTGGCTTTGTGCAATGGAACTTGGCAGCAGAGCATATATAGCCCTGGTACTGTTTGGATGATAAAAAATGTCCAGGATACGTTTCCTCTTCTTATCTAACCAGCCTGTTCTACTTCTGTAATGTTGTATATGCTAGTGATTACAGCATTTTTATTTGTCTGGATTATGTGTGAGTACAGATAATAATAAATTCACACTGGAGTCTACTTGGCCCATAAAAATTTTATGCAACTCTGAGGAAAAGTTACTGTTATTAAAGAACCATTTTGGAAACTAAGGTGCCTGTTTCAACAGCCCGGCCTTAATCCTTTAATGCACTCAGTGTCTTGGATGAGTGCAGGTGTACATGTAATTACAAATTTAAGATGATCCACGAATGTTTAAGAACAAAAATACTGCCTATGCAGTAGAGGTTAATTTCTGGAAAATAATGGCTACAGAACCATTTGGTAATTTTCTACCCTGCCCTTCCAAAAGAACAGTCTGGATCTAAGGAGTGTCTGTCACATGTTATTGCCAATTCCAGTGTTTGGCATTTGTGGTGATCTTATACTAATATTAATGACATATTTATGTTTTTCTTCCTCAGACATTTTAGCCTTCAGAACTTGTTTTCTTGGCAGTGTTTTACCTGTAGTCATGAGGGATTTTTACATATTTGTAGAGAATCTGATACAATACGTTTATCCAATAGCTGGAACATTAAAAAGCAAGAAACATAAGTCTTGCAGTTCTGAGGACTGGTAATACTGCTTTTAGGATTTGGGAAGACCTTTTTTTTAATGGAACACTTACATGCTTGTATGTGAATCCATTACATGACATACACCGTGGTTAGCAACAGCTTTTGTGTGTCATGGCTCAGGTTCCCATACACTCCTGACAGTTTATGCATATTCATGAGATCCATGACATTTTCCTGCATCTGCTCTTATCACAGATTTCGTTTCAAAGCAGCACTTCATTGATGTACTACACTGACACATTTTACATATAATTGCTTTTCATCTGGTTGCATGATTATTTTGTGACACCTAGTGGATAAATTGATAGTGGTGCTGAATTAAATTGCCTCTGGTTTTTTTATTCTCTTTATAAAAGTTCTGGCCTGGAAACTCAGTTCACATCTCGAACACATAGACTCTCTTGCTTTCTAACTTTCTTCTCTTTTTTTTTTGTCTTCTTTAACTTTGCTCATGGAAAAACTTGCTCACAGACAGGTGAACAAATATCCAGCACCAGTCTGAAGAAATTCCAAGAGTCCCAAAATAATACAAGGTAGTAAATGTTTGAAAATGTCATGGTATTGTTTAGTCAGGCTCCCTACTTGTGCAGTCTGCAATCTTCACACAATAACTTTTTCTACTGTATCAACTTTTTCTGAGGTGTGCTTCAAGCATGCAGTCCCATTAAGAACCAAATGTACACTACATAAAGTTGTAAAAGATTGCAAAGAAGTACTTGTACTTATTACCCTATGAGGACTCTTAGAAATATCTGTTCCTTTAGTGTTCTTAGAGAATGAAGTCTGACAAATAATTAAAATATTATTCTATACACACAAAAATATTTTCAGAATATTTACATCAAGAGTCTAGAAATGCCTTAAATGCATGACCTACTTTCACAACTAAGATATGTCTTGTGAAGTATATCTTAATTTACATGTCATGGATTCTGTGCCTAAAGCTTATTTCTCCAACAGGAAAATATTGAAATAGTATCGAGTGTGTTTGCTACAAATGCTGTGAGATAGAAAAGCAGGTACTTTCATATGGCTCTTACCTTTTGTATTGATAAGGGGAAGGGAATCAATTATTTCAGTAGCACCAAGTCTGCTTGCTGTAATTCTGAGTTGATACTAGTAATGTGCATGTTTCTGTCTTCAGAGAAGGCATAATCTGCTCCTGGCAGGACAGATCTTAAATTCTGAAATCTGTCATCCCTGAGCAGGTGCAGAACAATAGCTTACATGATAGCTAAGATAGAATTTAGTTGCTTTTAAATAGGAGCTAAAAGGAACTGTAAGGCAGATGAATTTGGAGTTAAGAGGTTATGTATTTTTCATATGTGGGGAATTGGAATGGAGTTGTGCACAAGACATGAAGAAATCGATTCTAAAGACCACCTACAAGACTTTAGGTTTCAGCTTGTTACTCTTCAGGGAAAATGTGTTGCATATTTTGACTCCCAAGAGGCTGCACAATCAGAAAATGTAATACTGAACTGTGTTTTTAATACCGACTGACAAGGCACTCTTTCCCTGTTCTTTTCCTGGTTGCTCCTCGTAACAGTTCTCTTGTGACTTCCATTTATGCAAAATTAGGGCCTGTAGCAACAGCATCATGAATAATGGACACAGAGAGTCGAACCCACCGTGGAGCTCTGGCAAAGATCTGCTCGCTCTCTACCACCACTTCAGCCCACTCATGAATGTTTAACCAGTGAAAGCTTTAGTCTCAGGTACAAAAACTTACACTAGAGTCCATCTATGGAGAGCCCTGGTCACCTGAGAAAAGAGAAGGTTGTGTGGAGCTGAGCACAGGCAGTGCTGTGTGTCTGAGCCCCACGCCCCGAGCCTGGAATTCATGAAGAATTCTCTTGTTGCAGCGAGCGCCATGTCAGCGGCACTGCCCGCTCACCCCAACGCTCCAAAAGCCTTCGCCCCCTCAGCATGCAGGCACAGGTGGGCAGAAGGGCCCTCGTGGTAAAAATGGCAATTTTCAGTGGTTCCCCCCTTGCTTATTAAAGACTCATGTAAAGCTGGGCTGGGCAAGGGTGTGCGTAAGCCTCTTGGCAGTGTTGTTGGAGTGCTCCAGATGGACAATAACTGGTCAGAGCACAGGCAAAGTCATCCTGAGAAAGCACAAGTGTGTGCTTCTGAAATCCTAACACAACTTGAGATGGCATCCCATCCCAGGGTGATAACAAAGCTGTTGCAGTGCACAGGGGTCTGTGCTGGTGACCAAAGAAAGACAGTCACTAAAAGGAAACAGGGAACTCGATAAATGGCAGTGTCGTTAGCAGCAAATTCCTGGAGGTCCCCTGACAGGGACACAAAAATGTCTAACAGGGTCAGTGACAATACTTGCTCTTGCAAATGGGCTTGTCTGATCAGGTCTATAGCCTCACACCCTCCCCGAGCCCTGAAAATAACCAGAAACAAACTGCAGCCTGGGTTTGCAATGCATGTACAAATGCTTTCTCTGTGTTAATGCATGTGGACTTCTGGGCCTCTGCTGGCTGACTGTCAGGTTGAACCAAGCCCACTGGCTCAACCCCAAATGCAGTCCAGACCCCAGAACGTTGTTCTGCAATGGAAATGAATTTTAAGCTTTTAACAATATTTTAAGACATACTACACAGAACAGTGACTTCATGCCGGCTTTCCATATAATGTTATCCACAATTTCGAAAGCTGCAGGCTCTAAAGTGATCATCACAAATGGAAAAGTTTGTAAAGGATGGATTTCGCTTGTCTGCCATCATATAAGGCTCCTTCTTCATTAGCGCTCGAGTAACTTTATCCTGTTTGTGGTGATGGCAAATGTAAGGGTGCATCGATGTAAATACAGAATTTTAGACTAAATCCATGTAACACTAGGTTATTCAGAGCTTTGACCCACTCCTGGCTCCCAGACCACTAATTCATCCACTCCTACTTGTCAGCTGCTTGATCTCACTAAGGGCTAAAATTTAAAATGAAAGCCTTGTGGGAAGAACGGCCAGAAGCCATTTTTCTACCAACTATAATTATTGGCACAGCTGCATTCTGCAAAATGAATTTTAGTTTCTTGTTGAGGCTTACCCTGACAGGTATTCCCTCTCGGTGCTTAATTAAGTTAGGACTTGCACATACTAGTTTATTGCATGTCTTTTTAAAGAAAAACAATTTTCAAGGACCTAAATCCATTTCAGAGTGAAAATTCCGTTTTCCCAAAAAGGAATTAGTGGATTGAGATTGGGAATGGTATTTTTCAAAGAAGATGTGACTCTATTCAATTTTTCCTGGCTCCTATAAGGAACTGAAAAAACCAGCACTTTCTCAGTGGTGTCACATAGGTTAGGTGTGACACTGTATGAATTGCACATATTAAAAAGCCAAATCCAGTTGACTTAAAATTCAGATGGCTTCAGAAATTAAGATTCTCTGTGTAGTAAAGGCGTTTTCCATCCAAAAAAAAATTAAAAATATCACTCAAATAATTGCTTGTGAGATGGCTGAATATTTAGCTGGAGAGACTGGAAGACTGATCCTGGCTGTTCTGTGCATTGACTGTGCCCAGTTTTTATTTCCACAGGACTTGAGGGGCAGTGTGAAAGGTGCAGTTTTGGAGAGCTGGACATCATGTATCAAATCAAAAATGAGGGTGTTCAGTTTAAGTGTCCAGTTTTGTGTTCAGAGATATTAAGGCAAATCCAGGTGATGTCAGCTGAGTTAGGTAAGCTCAGGTCTTTCAAATATAAGGTCCATTGCTCAGCATCCTAAAACTAGGGAATATTTGTGGAGGTTGTCATTAACATTTCATTTTTGTGTGATCTGCATGAATACAATCCTCCCAGGAGCATGGAGATAACTAAGGAATGTTTAGGAAATACTGTAAGAGAGGCATTCTATGCCAAGATAAAATAAACCTGACACATTTTCTTTGCTCTTTTCCTGGTAAAAACCAATCCCTAATTTGTCACAGCTTCATCTCCTCTTGCTGGGACCATCTCCCAGGTAATCCAACCCTTGCACTTCTGCCTTTACACATGATAAGATAGCAAGAGTACCTGTAACATTTGTTTTTCCTAAGATGTACCTCACTTACATGATGGATTTGCCATTTCCACACAGGTTTCACCTCCCGTGGACTCTGGACTTGCCCTGATTTCTGGACTTTAGGATCTGGTGGTGGTCATCTCTGCCATGGAGAGGTCAGGGATACAGTGGGGGCAAGCACAGCAGCTCAGCTGGGAAGTCAGGAGATGGAAAGATTATGCCAGGAAAACAGGAGATTAGTCTTTAAGTCCTACAAAACTAATAGCTTGTAATGCACTGAACGGTTCTGTGGTGCCTTTCAGAGCTTATTTTTTTTAAATATATCTCCTTAAATGTTTATTTGCTTAAGATCACAAGTGCAACATACAGAGCTGCCAGTGCTTAGCCCTGGTTTAATTTCTGTGTTTGTGGAAGCTTCAAGACATTGAGTGTTTCATCATTCTCTGGAATACAAGCTTTTGTGGCTTTTTAGCATTCAGAGTAGAACATAAGCAAAACACAGAGATAAATGCAATAGAAAAACAACTATTTTGTCAGTGTAGGTACTGCAGTTCACGTAAGCAGAAGACAGGATCCCACCTCCAAGAAAAATGAGGTGTATTTTTAATGGAAAACCATCTTTTCCCTAATGCAGTCCATTCTGAAGCATGTTTAACATTCCAGGCATTTCACAGCAGAAGTGAAATGCGAACTACACCTATAGAACATGTCTGTGGTGATGCAGAACACCTTTGGTGCACACCCAGCTCCGGCTCCATGGATCTGCTGCTTGTCAGACCTCCCTACACTCAGTCAGGGAGTTAGAGCAGCTGTCATTAAGCACATCCCATCTTCTGATAACCATTGTAAAACTTTTCTGGAAGGTTGTTTCTATGGAGGAATTTCCTTGACTTTGGCATGGTTCCACACAAGAGTGAGGAAGTTCCTGTGCAGGTCTGGCTGATGGTCAGGCTACAGTCTGTGAGATGGACTTATTTAAGCTGATGTATTTAAATGTTTTTACACTCTGTTGCCTTCTTTTTCCCCCATACATGAAATGTTCAGACTTCAGAAACATATATCAATTACTGCAGAGCTCAGAGACATTTAGCCAGAGAGTTCTGACTCATTTCACAGCTGCTCCTTTTTCCCAAATACTTGCAAACAGTTCAGTAATGACAATGGCTTCGCTGAACACGTAAAACTGTTTATTATAAAGAGCCATGTTGCACTGCCTGTGATTTCTATGTAATAAAGAAAGGGTGAACAAAATTTATATAACTGATTTTAACAGATAATGAAAACAGTCATTGGCCCCTAAATTCTTTTTGATGTGTAAGCTTGCTACACATCCAAAAGTGTCATTTTGAACTTCTGTGACTCATAATTTGTGCTATATTAGATAATCAGGGCCTACTTCAAAGCCACTGAGGCCAAGTGAGGGTGTACTGTTGATCTCAATAGTGTGTGAATTGCTCCTGTTCTTAAAAGAAGTCTCCCTGATGAATCTGGGGAAAATGCTTCCCTGCAAAACTGTGCCTATGGTTTGTACAAAGCAGGACAGCACACCTGACTGCTTCAGCACCGAGGAGCACCATGGATGAGCAAACATCATGGCCAAAATTCATCACCCGTTTGTGCTTTATCACAACGGACAGAGTGATAAATTTGCTCCCCTAGTTACAGCCTGGCCTCACTAATGGCCAGGTGAAGATGTGAGCAAGCTGCTGGACACAGCTAATGCTCTGCAGCTGAGACAGACAGACACTTGTGCAGAGGAGGAGCCCTCCTGAATTGAATCTTAGAAAATCCTGTGCATCTCCTCTGAGTGAAGGAGGAGGCTGTGGAGGTCTGGTCCTGTGAGTTTTTCCCATTGTGCCTCCCTGAAGTTCTGGCAGAATCTGTCCTGTATTATTAAATTACAGGAAAGTTTCACAGATGGGGAAAGAGTTGTTGTTTGCCATTTTAGAAGCAATGGTATTTAAGTAATGAGTGAAATCACAGCACATGATGTGTTTCACAGGAGTCACAACATCTGTGTTTGTAGAGTATTTTTTGCTTCTTGAAGTTTGCATGCTATTTGAAGGCAGTGTGTCATTTTGGTTATATTTAGTTAAAAACATATTTTAAAATACAGTGTGTGAAATGAATCACCCATAGATCCAAGGAAACTGAATCCTTGCCTCCTCTAAGTAATCTCTACCTGAAATCTCTAGGAAAGTTACCTGCCATGATACTGCTTTGGCACAATCCTGCCTCAGAAGGATGTGGCAGTTCTCCTGCCTGATCCAGGCCCTGCTGAATTTGGTCAGGAGGCTTCCCTTGGCTGCAGTGTCCACCCTGGCATATCCTCAGCCATTTCCCCCACAACACTCTTCCCAAAAATATTTGTGACATTTTTAATCTTGAATAAATAGTCTCTAGGAGCAGAGTGGGGACTGTGCATCACTTGGGAAGCCAGAAGACAATCATTGCATGCAGAGTGACTGGAAACTGCTGGTCTGGTCTGCATCCAGACCCCAGACCTTGCTGGAGAATGTCCCTGCCTCAGAGAGCCTCAAGCCCTCTTCTTCTCTGGTAACCACAGTGCACTCCAGGAGCACACACCCGGGGCATTTCCTTCCTGGGAGCCAGGGAGGCTTAGCCTTTGTAAATCCTCACGAGGTTTTGGGGGGAAGGTACCTTGAAATTTCAAAATGCTTGTTCTGTGCTGTCCCAGTCTGTTCATTAGTAAGGCTTTTAGTTACATAACAACCCTGCTTTAAAACTGTCTGCTTTCCTGTAACATCACAGAAGTAGCAGACTTGGCCCCCTGCCTTTTGAAAAGTGACTGCTGAGGTACTTATTAACATCAGTTCCAAGACATTTTTCAGTGAGCAGTGAGAGTTGGAATATAGAAATGTCGTATTTTTTCTAGTATTAAACAGTTGTTAAACTAGAAACATAACTCTTGCCAGATAGTTGTTTCTTGTGCCTGTCGTCTTCATAGTAGGAAAATGAACATGCATTTTTCTTTCATTAAGTATTTTAAAGTTCATCCTTGTTTGATGATCTAGTCAATTAAAATAAGTTTATGAGCAGCTTGTGAGAGCAAAAGACGAATTAATTTTCGGTGTTGGATAAAGCACATTATTTTCCATTTTTGTCTGCTAATGAGTATTACTAATACCCATAATAACAGATCTTACAGAAAATAGTGTTACACAGAGTTTATGGTACTTTACGAATAATTATCTCGATATCATTATGAATTAACAAACTACTACTTTTGTGGGAAAACACACATTAAGGCCATGTTATATCAGCACAGCACCTAGAGAAAAGAATCTCTAATATCATTTTGATAGAAAATAAGAGCATCTTTTAGAAATGGTTAATTAAAGTTCACCATTTTTTCAACAAGGATGAACATTTTCCAGTGTGCCACCTAGTGTTGCCCCCAAAAGTGAGTGAACTCCAGATATGTTAAAGACAGGAAGTGTACATCCCTAGAACATACTCCAGAATGCTGCTTTTCTTTGGATCTATATTTCTGTCTCTTAGAGTCACTGAAATCAGCTGTAAGTGTAGATTCTTAATCCAAAATTCCCTTTCATTGGTGTTGGTTGGGTCTGTGGGGGAGTTTGGGCTTTTCATTATTGTGAATGCATCCTTTTAGAGCCAGACTGGTTCTTTAAACTGGTTTCACTGGACCATCCATCATAAAGAGTTGCTATTCTGAAAGGTTACGTTGGTTTTGTCCTTCCACTATAAAGTAGATGCTTACAAAAAGTCTCACTTTGAAGCCACACAATACTCAGCTTTCCTCCAATTATATTATGTAACATTGTTAATATAATAATATAATTGTGCTGTTCTGTTGATATAAGCACAGGGTTTATTTTACACAGAAAACACTTTCTGAGAGGTGACTGTGCAACATACCCAGCCTTGCTGAAACTGCACAGAATTTTACCTCCACTTCAAATTCTTGGCTCTTAGGAAAAATACTGAAATCTCTGATTGCACACATAAAGAACTTTTTTATTTTTAAATACTTTATCTAAAAAACAGAGGTACGGGTAAGGGTATTTTTCAGAGGATTACTGGGAGAGTAATTGACCATGCCAAAAAGCTGGTATGCAGAAAATGCTGAGATTTAGAACCCTTAAGTACATAGAGAAGACTATCAGGCTTTCCAAAGGGGTTCTTTATAGTGGTTAAGAGTGGCTTCTGGTACCACTTTTGGGGTTTTTTTATGCTGATGAAATGTTGAAGTCTCTCAAGGTATTCCTTCGGTATAGTCTAGAAAGAATGTCATCCTGTTTGGCCTACAAGGGCTTTGAGGTTCCAAGAGGTGCAGTTCAGGGTTGGACAGTATTTCCTTCGTTGCAATGATCTCAGCATGGTCAGAGTTGCACCTGTCCTGTTTTGTCTGACAAATGGCCCCATGTGCAGCTCACAGCAACCAATGACCCCTTTCTACGTAGTCTCAGGCCACTACAGTGAAATGATCTTCAATGTTGATGGCATAATGTCTTGGTTTTAAAAGACAAGTGTCTGTAAGGAAGGCAGGAACCCCCCTTGGAATGGAAAATGCAACCCCCTTCCCTCCAGATCACTATAATTTTGAAATTAAGGGGCTTTCAGGCAAATGTATGAGGAATAGGAATAACAGTTCTTTACTAACATATATATATATATAAAACAAGGCAAACAAACAACAATAACTATGGCAGTGATACCAAACAGAAGCAGTACCCCAGTGCCAGCCTCTCTCGGCTCTCAGGCCCTTTCCCCTTCGGTGCAGTTCCGCTCACAGCCGGCAGGGGGCGCTGGCGGCTCCCGGTGAGCAGGGCTGGTGCGATGGTTCCCCCGCGCCTGCAGGGGGCGCTCCGGAGCGAGCTCGGGCACCACGCGGTAATGACGGATGGAAAAGCTTCCCTCACAAACCCCCTGGGGCAGCCGATCCCGGTGCCCAGCCGGACCCTCGGGAACAGCAAACTGGAACAGCAGGGACCAACACAGAATCCTGGGCAGTAGATGAGATGTATCAAACACTGGAGTTGAAAGTGGAGGTCCCGGGATGTCTGGGCAGGCAGGGGCTGTGCTGGTACAATGTAGGAAAATCCCACAGCAACAGCAGCAGACGAACGGCGGTGGGGGGAGGAGGCAGAGCAGCGTCAGCTCAGCTCCCCAGCAGGGCAGGGAAAACGGGCTTAGGATCCCGGGTGGGGAGGGGTCTCCCTGAGGCACCCCAGCAGATGATGGAAAGGTGTCTCCTTTTAGTGAGGTAGGGTGTAAAAATAGGGTCCTCTGTGCAAGAGCCGCTCCAGCGAGCAAACTCCACTCACGGTTGGAGGAAAAGCAGCAGAAGGTAGAAGCCTGCAGTGATGGTGAATTCTCTCCACAGCGATGCAGCCTCCTTCCCCTCCGAATGCCAGAGCACAAGTAGAACTAGGGGCCCCGCCCAACCCCCTCTTTCTAGGTAAAAGGGGCCAGTCAGCCGGGGCTCCTCCCTGTAGAAAAGTCCTTTGTCTCCCTCAAGTACCTTGGCAATGACTCCCTCTCAGCAATGTACATGTGTGCGGGAAAATTCTTTCAAAAGAAAAAGAAAATAAAAAGAGAACTCTTAAAACCCCAACACCTAACATTGTCCTTTATAGATCAGCACATTGATATCAAATTTAGTGAGATATCTGCATTCACCTTCCTTCTCTGCTTTGTTAAAAAGTGTTTGTTCCTTGAAGGTGAAGTACCTGATACCTCTCTCTGCCTCTCTCTGCAATGCTCCTAACATTCAAGGCAATCTAATAAAAAATTACTCTCTTTTCACTATACTTTTCTCTTCCTGTCTCTTTTGAGTCAGGGTCCCTGTGGGCTGTGGTGTAATTGTGGTAGTAACAGGTGAATGAGAAAGCTAGTGTTCTGCATGTTTCTCCTGGAGAAAGAATCTGCTCTCTGCTTTTGCACATGATCTCACCCACCTTATAATTGTTTCAGTGTGCAGTGAAATACAATTGAGACGTGTGTTTTGTCGTGCTCCTTTTTTTTCAGATCCCCACATTAGTGATGCTGAAAGCCAAGGCAGATGGCTTCCATCCCCCTGCAGTGCGACCAACTGCCCTCAGGGTGAGATTTGCCGAGTGAAACAACTGTCCTTGATCCACGTGGGGCTGATGGATGCAGCATTTATTGTGTTCTTTAATTAACTTGCAAAAGGTTAATTCGCTGATTAAGGTAGGGTGTTTGTTTTAAAAGTTTGCTTATTTATTAAAGCAGTGTTTATATTAGAATACAGACTGATATCTCAGTTATTCCCACTTCTTTAGATCTGCCCTGAATGGGAAGTGTTGTTGTCCATCAAACCAGGTGGCAGTGAATAGCAATCCCCTCAAACTTGAGTATAAGTCTGAGGTTACAGAAGCTAATGCTGTAGTGGCATTTCTGCTAATCCCCCTAACCAAGGTCTGTGTGGTACTGTGGGGTGTGTTTAATTTGGTCATCAATTCACAGCTGGGTTACTGCTCACTTAGGAGTATTGCTGAGTAGGCCACAATTCCTCACAGTCTTGACAAATTCATTGCTCAGTCTTTGGGGTTTACCTGTGTGGAACTTAGGAAATTCACTTAGAGAACCTCAGCTCTTCCCCATTAGGATAATGGGGGAGTATCTGGAAGCATGTTAAACAATCTCTCTAAGTCAGCATCCATTCTAAGTCATAGTGATGCCTTTCCTGAAGTGACAAACTGGTTTGATAAGGTACAGTCATGTAGGAGCTGGAAGTACACAAGTGCAGTTATTAAAAATGAATGCTGTATCCTGTTTCCCTTGTGTATCTTGTCACTGACATGACTTCACAAGTTGCAAATCTATTAAACATTTCAAGCATGAAACTGGAGCTCATTAAGCAGAATGTTGACTGGTATATAGCAAACTGTTTCAAATTCAAGACTGTTAACATTTGTCTCCAGAGTTTTTTGTCTTCTAGGTTGTCACCAAGCAATCCAGCTGTCTGGGAATACAGCCTGTGCTTCCTGTGATCAGAGTGTGACTGTCCTTTGGGGTGAGGTAGTAGGTTGTATAGTTTTAGGGCTATGCCCTGCCTGTCAGATAACTATACAATCTACTGTCTTTCCTGAAGTGGCTGTGATGTCAGCGCTGGATGTCTCCAAAAGACAACACAAATATTTTTCAACTGTGCCATTCTCTGGCTCTGTCTTCGTGTTTGATTCTTGTACACAAATGTCCTTAGAGTGTTTAGATTCCTGTATTTCCCATTCAGGCTCAAAAGCCATTTCCTTCTGGCATTTTCTGAGAGCATATGGGGTGTGAGTGCCAGGACACAGAGGTACAACCCAGTCCGCAATAGATTTGCTCACGCACAGCTGTCTGGGACTGCCATGGGAGTGGCCACTTGGAAACAGCTGATCCATTTCTCTGTTGTTTTCTGGCATTTGTCTTCATATTAAACATAAAATGGCACTTTTGATTCAGCAGCTGTTTAAATCGACTTGGTGTAGGCTGATTGAGAAACTACAAAGGGATGAGCTGGACAAAACCCCAAGAGGACGTCTTCAAGTCAGTCATGTTCTGCCCTGGAACTGGTAAATGCTTGAACCCTAAGTAAGAGGTCTCTTTAATCAGTTTTGGACGCTGATTTAACTCAGCTTTTTATTACATATTGCTAGTTTGGGAGGGACAGTGTTTACCACTGCAGTTCCCCTGTCTCTGGAGTCCCTCCACCAGTTTTGTCTGGCTCCCAGGCAGAACTGTGGGGAAGAGCTGAGAGGTCACACATGGCCTTTCTAAGGCTAAGAAATGTGTGGGCTGGAGAGTGATAAGGTAATTTACTTACAAATGGTGAAATGTTCCCTTCAGAAGATGCCCGTGATGCTCTAACAGGATGAGGTAGTAGGTTGTGTGGTTTCAGGGTAGTGATTTTGCCCCAATCAGGAGATAACTATACAACCTACTGCCTTCCCTGATAGGCAGCATAACAACATCAGTGTCTTAATTCACAGAGAAACAAGAGCTAAAATACACTCTTGATATACTTCTGAGACCAGCAAAGTAAGTCTAGATACAATTGTCACTATACTGTCCCTAATAGCTCTAAATTTAGATTTTAAGTGTAGATTTTTGATAACTGCCTGCAAAATAATTATCCTTTTTTAAGTCTTTATCATGAAAAACTGAATTAAAGAAGTTTTATTTATTTCAAAGTTTGCCTGCTCTCAATCTGTTTCATTTTTGGTTCATTCAAGTGGGAAAAAGTTACTGGGGGAAATGATTCCAAAAATGCTGCGAACTTGCATTCAGGAAGTTTGTATTTCCTTGACATCTACGTTTGACTGCAACAAATTTTACTAGCAATGCACTGGTTTAGTTCAACCTTACCTCTCCCTCAGGAATCTTGCAGTGTTTTGCAAATAGTACTAGGTTAAGTCACACATTCTTCAGCAGGTAAGCTTTATATTGCAAGGGAAAAGCTGTAACAATGAAAATCAAGAATGAAAATTAAAAAAAACAAAACGAGATATCTATTTAGTCCCTCAGTTTCTCATAACAGGCTCATTTCATGACATTTAGTGCCCCCGAAAGAATTCTCTGCTATCTAAAAAGCATAAATTGCATCTGAAAAACTATGGACAAAAAATGTTTGGTCATTAAAGATACTTTGAGAATATGAAATTTAGAGTCTTACAAGAAAGGGAATATTACAAGGTGCTGGGTTTGGTTGTAGACATAGAAATCGTTCTCCCATGTGCAAAATATACTCAAAAATAGGAGTCCTGTAAACCTTAAGGTTACCTTGAGGCCAGAGGTATCAGACTGGTTTTGTATAACCATTAGTATATACTTGATTATACAACATCCTGTTACTGTAGACTGAAGTGAAAATTGAAGGTAGTAGTAATCCTTTGTTTCTGTCTGCTGTGCTACACAAAGGCAAGCCCACTTTCCCTGAAAAGCTTTCCTCTCAGCTGTATAGCTGGGAGAGCTGTGACATGCAGGGTGAAAGCAAATGGAATAATAACTCATGGTACAGTTAGCAGCAGAAGTGGGTATTTTATTGCCTCTCTGGTCCAAAAATACCACACATTATCTGGAGTCAGGTGGTATTTGAGGTCATTCAACACCTTGAAACAGGGCCTTTTGTTCATACCTTTACCAAAGGTTTGAAAGCTTCTTTGACTTGGGTTCATAGAGATGGATAAAGGCTGTTGGTACAGGAAGAAAAGTTGATGCGTGTCTCAAACACCCACAGGAGAACAAGCAATACTGTGGCTGGTTTTAATCTTCTCCATTCCTCTGGCTGTGCATCTCTTAATGCAGCACTGCAGGTCCTGAGCTCTTTCTTGCAGCCTCAGGGCTGCAGTGCGAATGTAAGACAAGCTGGGGTAGTGATTGCATTGTGTGTAGCCTAAAGCATCCTACTGCTCTCCAGGATGCAGAATGGGCTGGATAGCACAGTCTTGCATTCAGTAAACACAGAGTGAATGTTCTCTCTGGGACAGTGGGGTTAACAGAGGGAAAACACTGTCCGTGTTCTACAGAGCCTGTTAGATCTCAACTCTGAAGCAGTTTTTGAATCTTCTGGCTCTGCCTGGGTCAGCATTTTGCTCTTGGTAATGAGCTGTGAGTTTTCAGATTCTAGTCATTCTGGCAATCCATTAAAATAAAAGGCCAAAAATATCCATAGTGTTCTCCTCTCTAGGATCAACCGCAAATGCAAAACCATGTGCATGTGCTTGGCAGCATGTGAGCCTGCAGATAAGCAGGCCTGTCCTTAGCAGTGGCTGTCATTACAGCTAATGACAATCCACCAGAAACTTGAAAGCACAACTCAGGGGCACTGAGTATTTCCCAGAACTGCAGACTGAGAATGTTTGTATCCAAATGTAAGCAGCAGCTTGCCCTGCTGGGATCACAAGGGAAAAACAGCTGGGTTTTTTAAAACTTGAGTCAGCATTACCACTTCTTGAAGTCTCATGCTGTTTGTTGCACACATCAGGTGTGAGGAAGGAGCTTAATCGTGAGTACACGTAACATCACATGAGAAGTGTGTATCCTGACATGCACTTTTATAGTGTGTGTCTGCTTAAACATCTCTCTTCGGTTTAGTGTGCCAGCAAGTGTTCATCGATGAGCAGAAGCTTAATACATCTTACTGGAACAAAGCCTGTACATTTGCTTATAACAGGCCAGGTAAAAATTGGTGGGCGTGGGATTTTCTGTGAGGCCAGGATTTCAGTTATTAGTTTCCCTTCTGTGCCCTGGAGAAAGTGCATGGTGTTTTGACACAAGGCACAAAGAAGACATTAAGCAGCTCTCTGACATTGAAGCCACCATTGAACTTTGGATCTCCACTGTGTGAATGTGTGAAGTGTTCTGCCTCTTCTTCCTTTTCAAGGCTCTTACAGTTTTGTTGGGTTTTTAAACATGAGAAAACCTTCTTATGCTCTGAAACCAGTTACCCAGTGTAAAACTTTTTACTTCATTTGGCAAAACACTAAAGCAAAGGTAGATGTTTGCAGATGACCCTAATAACTACCCCAATGACATGTCCTGCCAGCCCCACCTGTGAACATCCAGCCTTGCCCCCATGTGTGGGTGCCATGGAGTGCAGCTGCTGGGGCTCTTCTTCTGTGGCCGCAGCAGAGAGGCAGAACGATGGAACACAGGAGTAGTTCCTGGGCACTCTGCTGAAACTGCAAATTGCAAAGGGGTATTTATACTGGGGGGAGGATCCAAAAGCCCAGTAACACTGTAGCTGGTGTACCAGCCAGTCCATGCTGGTACAGGTGTGACATGGCTCACCACATCTTGCTAAACAGGAGGGGCAGTTGTGGTTGCAGGGAGAGTGCTGGTGCTCATTGGGAAATTCAGAAAGCCCTGCCTTCCCCTGGGCTCGGAAAGGGTTCCCACATGGGGCCTGGTCCCAGCATTGTGCTCTTACTTGGAGGTGAACAGTGGACTCACAGAATCACAGAATATCCTGAACTGGGAGGGACCCACAAGGATCATCGAGTACAACTCCTGGCCCTGCACAGACACCCTAACAATCCCACCCTGTGCATCCCTGAGAGCGTTGTCCAGATGCTCCTAGAGCTCTGGCAGCCTTGGGGCCGTGCCCATTCCCTGGGGAGCCTGTTCAGTGCCCCAGCACCCTCTGGGGGAAGAACCTTTTCCTGATACCCAGCATAAACCTCCCTGACACAGCTCCAGCTGTTCCCTGGGTCCTGTCCCTGGTCCCAGAGAGCAGAGATTGGAGTTGCCCTTCAGGAGGAAGCTGCAGACTGCAGTGAGGTCCCCCCTAATCCCCTTTTCTCCAACTGAACTGACCAAGTGCTCTTAGCCACTCCTCATATGGCCCCTCCAGATCCTTCACCATCCTCGTGAAGCTCTTAGCATGCAAAAGTGTCCCTCTTTTGCATGCTAAGAGCTTTAAGTCTTTCTTATTGTGGTGGCCAAAACTGCCCAGCCCTAAGAGCGCCACACTAATCTTGAATGGTAGGAACAGCAACAAAACATTTTAAAGCTATATTGGCATTGCTCTGATCCATGTGACTCATGGATGGTTATCCATGAAGGCATTCAGGTATTAACTTCCATTACAAAAACTATGGGAGATGAGAGCCTAGGAAGATGTCTGTGAGGATCTGGGATTCAGGGATGTGCATGCGCAGATTTCACCAAAAAATCAGTGCCAGCACTGCTTAACAAAGCAAGACAAAGTTATGAAAAACCTAGGCCAAAAGAGCCACTGATTTTCAAAGAAATCTGTGTTCCGAAGTCACATGGACACTTTCAATTGGTCTACAATCAAAAGTAATGAGCACCAGTAGTGCTAAGCATTTGATGGTATAAATACTTTTGTTTGGTTGTGAGATACTGTTCATGCCTAGGCTCCAACACAAATCAAAACCCAATGAAGAACCAGGTTAAGAGACAGTTGCAAATGAGTTCCCTGATGTGTCTTATGTTCATGTTCCAGAGGTTCTTGCTCTGGGTTTTCCCTGTCCAGCTTTCTTATACAACTGTAAACAATAATATTTCCATCCTTAAGGAGCCCAAGTGAGATTTTGTAAAGCAAACAAAGTGTGTTAAGAAGGTTTCTCAATCAGCTGAAAGTGAGCAGCAATTTACACATTGATATCTGGTTTTAATTAACACTTGGAAGAGAGTGAGAAACACTTGATGCACTTTGAAGTAACGCAAATTAAAAGTACCACTCTTAGATGGTTCTCAGTGTAAACATCTAAACTGAAAATAAAATTTTTCCTAGAAAGGTAAATTGGCATTTCTCTTTTGTGAAAAAAGGCAGTTTAACCCTTCCTTTACACAGTAAGACAGGTCCTTCGAACATCTCGCTTGTGGTGATGAAAACATCTCACTTGTAGTGAAATTACTAAAACACACTCCACAGCACTCAGGGATCTGGGAGGTTTCAGTCCAGTCTCAGACTTTACAGTCCTTCCTGAGCAGATTATTCCCTTGTGGAAGCTTACACGCTTAGGCTTCAGCCTGGATTTGGTACTATGTTTCTCACATCTGGTAAAAAATTACCCTGCAAGCTTGCCAAATGATAGTGTAGCAGTGACTATTTGAAAATCAGATGGGGAATCCCACAGGTCCTATTTTTATTTAGGCTTGGCTTGCTGGCTCATTCAGTGACCACCAATGAGGTTTGTCATAGGATACTCATGGTTGCAACATACATTTTTCCTCCTTTTTATACAACTTTTTTCCTCCAAAGTTTCAACATGGCCACAACTTTGGTTGTATTTTCTTTTTCTCCCCTCTTTTTTGCTTTTTACCATGGGTAGAATGAAATGATTGATGGCCTAGGATTCAAGGATTTACCTTTTATTCCTGCATCTTAGCAAAACTTAGAGTCTGAGTTTGGAAGTTTGAATGGACAAATATGTTTACATTTAATTCCCCTTTGCAATTCATCTTTTCCAAAGTTTAATAAGTTTTAACTGTAGCCCAAAGAAACCTTATAAAAATATTACATCCATCATATTATACTAGATGGCAGAAAAAAAGAAAAAATTTATTCACAATTTTTGTGGAAATTTGAGCCATATTTTTAGGGAAGTCTCCCTCGGAAAGCTTCCACACTTGAAAGGTTTTTCCCACCAGAGCAAAAAAAAAGATTTTACTATCTAGAATATGGTAGCATATCCCTAGCTCCAGCTCTTCCCAAATTTCTAGTGGAGGAGCTACACCTCCATTGGTTTGGGTGAGTGTGTGGGCACACACCCCAAACCAGCCATCACTCACATACAGCTGTGAAAGGCCCACGGTGATGGTGGAGCTTTCCCTGACCCAGAGCCGTGTCTGCAGCTGGGACACAAGAGTGGCTTGGCCACAAGTGAGCCCAGCCAGATGTGATGGTTGGTGTCCACAGGTGATGCCAGCTGGAGGCAAACATGGAGGCAAACCTGGACACGCACAGTGTGAGCGGCGGCTGGGCCGTGCTCCCAGCTGCAGTGTGTGGCACATCCCACAGGGCATTCCCACCAGAGGCAGGTGGGTGCACTTTTTCCCTAAGAGTATTTAAAGCAGTTTTATATCTGTTCAATCTGGAGACTTAGGAACTCTTTCCTTTTTTGAGGCAGGTGTGCTCACCTTGGCCCGAGGGCAGATGGGTCCAGTGGCAGGGGCCAGGCTGTGGCCGCCTTACCAGCTTTCCCCCCATCCTCCCGTCTAAGGCCTCTCCAAACTGATTTACGGCTCCCTCTGAGTGCCTGGGATGGAATTAGAGCGCCTTGTATTACACGGTGCCTTCCCTGTTATTCTTGCTGCACGCCACAGATTTATGACAGCTTTTAAGCCAGGCAGCACATAAAGAAATATGATCTTAACAAAATATAGAAAGTACCAAAGGAGGTCAGAGTGTGGGAGCTGAACACTATACGGTGATCCAGGATTTCCTTTTATTTACTGCTCACACCTTTTCAATCTCAAGTGGATTTGGGCTGTCTCAGGCAGCCCTACCCCACATAATCCTCTGAGCCCAGAGACTTTGCCATCAGCGGATGTCTTTCATTATGATTTAGCACATGTAGGAAATCCCCAAATGCCACTGGTGAATTAAATGAATTTTAGACACAGAGTGACAGAAAGACACACAGCATCAGGGTAGGTAAGAACCCCACATTCATCCAGGCAGGCTTTCTGTCTCCTGACATCTCTTGCTGTGGCACCAGCTGAGGGTTTTCCAGGTCAGTGGTGTCCTGTAGAGCTCCTCTGCTTTCAGTGCTGAAGGAGAATCATTTGTGAGAGTCCTTCGTGGAGACATGGAGCAAAAGCTGTGCCCGATTCCATCACTAGGACTGTGGGACAAGGAAAGTAATGCTTAAGCAGTTCTACTTTATAGCTTTATTTACATATATTCATGAATTATTCCTAAACTGTAGCACATAGGAAAAATAGAGGCTTTGCCCTTGGCCTGCGGATGGATAATGTGAGAGCTGCAGCAGGTGCAAGGTGTCTCGAGCACAAGGGCAGAGCTGCAGGGAGTCGCCTGCAGGACCATGGCCTACCTTAAACACTGCCTCAAACTGCGAAGTGAAACAGCTGGCAAGGGGGAGGGAAGCTGTAATTACAGCCAACAACTGACTCCTGAGCCAGTGACTACTGCTGGGAGTCTGGTCTTAAACCAGAAGCCAAGAACAGGAGCCTTTTCTCTCCTGGGTTAGGGCTGTAATTCCCTCCAGCTACAGTATCATTCTCTCCAGTAATAAAACAAGGTCTGGTGTGTTCCCTTTCATTCAGATTTATTACAACTATTTCTCTATCTGAGGAAAGAAATTTTTCTCCTTTCTAGCCTAAGGCTGTAGCAAGGTTCCCCTGGTGTGGGGGTTCTGTTGGGTTTATTTGGAGGGGATGCTGGTGGGCTGTTTCTTTTTGGAAGGCACACAACAGTTCGTATAATAGTTCACCTGCTCTTCTAAGCTTCCAGAACAACATCCTCTCCAGTTCTCCAGCTGCTTGTTGCTGCTCACACTGTAAGCCCTTTCTAGAGCAAGGAGGGTTGAACCAGGGTGGGCTTCAGATGTTCTTTGGGAATTTCACAGGCCACAAGTCCACATTTGAAGCACCTTTTTTTTAGAAGTCTGGACTCTTGTGATATGTAAGGCAGACATCAGCACTGACAGTCACCACAAAACTACTTCCTCTTAACGAAGTTCACAGGTGACTCACATTGATAAAGTAAGCAGCATCCCTTTAGTTTTCAACACAGAATATGGTTAAAACAAATAAAGTAGTTGCTGGAAATAATCTGCAGGAGGTTTGGTACTCTGACAGTCACCCACTGCTGTTGCTGTTTCTTTCCCAGGTGCAGTTCCTCAAAGCCTGGGCTTTGCCTGAGAAGGTCGCAGCTATGGGTGTTCTCCTGAAATTCCAGGTCTCCTCCAAAGTAGCATCCAAAGAAGGGTGAGTGATGTCACTTTGCCAAAAGGGGGAGATGTGTGGCCTCCCACAAGCCTTGGGATCTTCATGTTCCCCAGCTCTCTATTTTTCAACTGATTACTGAATTTCTCATGCTTGTATCCTCACAGTATGTGCTGTTTATCATGACATCAAAACAAATACCTCTGGGAAACATTAACCCTACAGCACATGTTTAAGTGTAACATCTAAATCAGTCAGTTCTTGTGTATTTTGAATAAGCTGTATCACTGATAACTCTCACATACGGCAAGACCTGGTACAACATGAACATGCTACCTCCTTTTTTCCTCACTGTTTTGATGACTCCCCTCATTAGGGGTTCCTATGTTTTTGCCAAGTGGTTGTCCTCAGCTTAGTCTTTCATTATTGATGATGCAGAAAAGGTGAGGAGGAACAACTGGATCCCCCCTCATGCATTAACAGACCTAGGGAAGAGCATATTCAAAGTGCTCAGAAAGAGATGTTTTTCCCCAGGCTGTTATGATGAATCAGTGGAGATGGTTTCTGTGGAAGGTGCTGTGATGCCCTTGGCCACAAGAGTGAGAGGTGTATATAGATAAGCACAGTGCACATAGCACTCCTGTCTCAGCTAAGGGTGGATCCTGGGAAAGACACAGCCTCATTTTTTTGAGAGGACATTTTCAGTTATGTTTAAAAGCTGTGAAAGGCTTTTTTTTTAATGGCAGGAGCACTGGTTTGAAAGAGTTTTGGTAAGAAGCTGTCACAGTGGTACACTTGCTGTCCTTCAGCTGATTTTTTCTTTCGTGTGTTTTCTTTGCAGGGGTGACTTGGCATGAGAAGTGTAGTGGAGACAAATCTCAGAGTCTGTGTGTGTGTGCAGGTCCCCCACTTTGGCCAGGGCTGGACTTCCAGCTGAAAGCAGCCTGAGTTGACAGCAGACTTTGCTAGGGGTAATCATATAGTTTGCTATTTAGTAATTTTTGCATTGTGTTTCCCTACCTTGGTGACACACTTGTCTTGTGCAAGAGCCACAAAGATGTTCCTCAGATCCCACTTCTCCTGTCAGGAGCCTCTTTCCTGTGCACTTGATCCGTGTGCTCAATTATAACCATTCCAGTGAGACACAAAACTCATATTTTATGATAGAATGAAAGTATGAAGTCACAGCCTAAACTATATTGCACTTCTTACTGGGCCGTGTAATGCATATTTAAATGAAGAAAGGTCAAAACACTGCACCAGCATAGAAAGGGGCACATGATGTCTTTATCTGTAGAACAGGGATCATCCTGTGTGCTTCTCTGCCAAGGCTTCAGCAAGCTTGAGGGCACAAAAATTAACTTTTCTATTTAACAGGGCCACGAAATGTTGTAAGAACAGTCAGCAAGAGGATGACTGGGGGGACTGAGCCTTTCACACTTGCTGTGGCTTTGTGCCTCACACTTTCAGGAGAACACAGCCTCTTCTTTCCTATGCACCCAAAGACAGACCATACTGATAAAGGAATAACAGAAATCCATCAGCTCTGAGCCTTGAAAATGTTCCTTCTTCTATTGGTGACACATCTAGGTCCAAAAAAGCCAAAAACTCCTGAACATACCTGTAGTTTTTTACTTCATAGCTACAAGCAGAAATCAATACTGAAGGCCAGTAAACAGTGTTCTGGCTATGTAGTGTCCTTCATCTCAACTGTGGGCTGTAGGAAACCCCAATTCCCTGGCTGCAATAAATGCTGCAGGCTCCAGAGCCAAGCAAAAAGTTTAACTAAAAGCAGATAGATAGATAGATAGATATCTGCTGATGCAATCTCTCACTCTGGCATCTGAAATATATAGACCTCTTCTGGAGGCACTGGATGATTTAGATTTCAATCTCCCTAAAGAAGCCTCTCAACTGTCAGTATCCAGCGAGTGCCTTGCGATTCTATATAAAGACTTTCTGATGACCAAAGGCGTTGATCTCCCATTGCTTTACATGCCTGGCTTTACCAGTTTGTGAGTTATTTGCCTCATTTGAGAGACTCAGCAACACCTTCTGTGCTCTGAGTAGCCAGGCATTACTGGAATTTTACGAGGGACTGTGTTTGGCAGTTCATGGGTATAGCAGCACCAGTGCAGTGGATGATGTTTTGGCTTTCAGGAAGCTTGGTGACTTTGAGGAAATGTCTTGCTGGTGCTTTAGCACCAGACAAGCCCTGTTCTTCTATAAACAGTTAATGAAATGCAGCTTTTTGTTGAATTGTGCCCTAAGTCTCTCCTAGCACTGCATGCTGCAGCCTGAACTTACCTCTTCTTCCTTAACTGAGATTATCCAGGGCATTGTCAAGCAAAATCTTTAATATTTCCACTAAGGAAGGTCCCACCTCTTCTCTGGGAAGCCTATTGCTCTGTTTTCTGGCTGAAGAATTAATTTTTTCCTATATCCAGAAGGAATTTCCCCTAAACTGTCTTGTGCCCACAGCCTCCTGTCCTGGCACCAGGAATCCTTTGGAAAAGAGTGTCTCCATCTCCTCTAGAACCACCTTCTTTGGGTGTTGAGACACTGACTAGACCCATCCTTGGCCTTTCCTTCCACAGGCTGAACAAAGCCACTTCGTTTAGCCTTTCTTCATATATCAGGTTCTCCAACCCTCTCTCCCCTCTCCAGTTCTTCAGTGTCTCCCAATGTCTTTCATTTTCTTGAGCTGGGGGGCCAAAAGTGGGCATTAAGTTCCACATTCATCCCAACAAGTCCTGAGTAGCTGTGGCCTGGTCAATATGTTGATGCAGATACTGGAATAAAAGGATTTAAAAAATCTAAAATACAGCTTCAATATACGGAATTAATTTATTTCAGTACCAAAACAAGTTCAGAAACAGAGATTAACTCTCTCCTATTGCAAGGTTCTTATACAAAGATGAGACCTCAAAAAAAAAAAGAGAGTAAAGCAGGGAGAAATGAGTTCAAATCATGTAAGAAATGCCAATATGCAAAGCATAGTAATATTCTGTAATAGACAAAATTTGATGGACATTCTGAGGAGAAAATTCTACCTATCTCTTCTTACATTCCTTCTGATTCAATGATAGACTCAGTGTAGTAAAGTATTCATTTATCTTTTTAAGTTTGCATTGCCTAACATACAGGAGTCACTGAAAGGCAGAATTGGTGCTTGTAATGAATGCCCTGAATGCCCAGCCTGATGCTAAAGCAAATTTTTAGTGGGCTAAAAGTGCTGCCAGCCAAGCTAAGAATGAAACCCTTATGATGATACTTGTCCATTCTCTCCTAAAGGAGAAGGGAATCCTGAAAATAGAAAATTAGAAGCAGGAGGAAGGGAGGACACAAGGAATGATTCAACAGGTGATGGAAATTCAACTGAGATTGCATATGTGCAACATGATCAGGTTGGAAAAATAATTAGTTGAGCTGGGAACAAAATAAACCTCTAGTGGAAGAAGTTGGCTTAGTCGGGAGATAGAAATCTGATGCTGGAGAGTCTGAAGCTGAGCCTGATCAATCTGATTTCAGTCTTTCAAAATACAAATTCCTCTTGCTCAGCAGGACATCTTCTAGTGAACAGAGTATACATTGGCTAAAAATAACTCCATGTGAATTGGTCTTCAAAGTGAGAGTTTGTCTCAAGCAGTATCTGAACTCTTGAGAGTGTGAGATTCTGCAAACCAAGCAGAAGGATCTCCTGCAATTCAATATTTAGCAGCTGTTGAAGCTTTTAAGTTCCTCAGAGGCAGTCATGGAAAACAGGGGAAAAGAGGCTTCAGAAGTGCTGTTACTGACCTGCAGGCGTAAACATCCACTGGAGTTGAGGTACAGGGGAGCTGGCAGGGAGGGCTTGGGAGAGACACAGGGAAGCTGCTCAGAAGATCATGTTTCAGCCCTGCCAGGACTGTGTGTATTAAAGATGGCAAGAATGAAAAATGAAATACTAGATTAATGTAACACATCAAGCTGAAATAAACTGGATCTGAAGAGAAGCTGGAGAATGATCAGGCTGGGTCATCCGTAATCACAGCAGGGATGGATGTGTGTGGAAGTGTTATATCTACAGATGCATCCCAACTACAAAACAAACACTTCAGCTTCCAGACATTGGGAATCTGGGGTACAGCTTCAGCTGCCACACTTGTCTGAGATTCTGGGAGATGCACATGAAGCTCCCTGGAAAAAGGTAGAAACTGAGGCATCTAAAATATGAGAAAATTCTGTTTAAGAAAGTCCCTAAAGAAGCAATATAAATTATAAAGAACAGCATTGAAACATTAGCTATGATTTACAAACCCCCAGAATGATTCTATCTTAACATCTTCCTTCCTCCCTTCTGCCTTATTTAACAAGTTTTCCATGTACAATAGTGCCTTTATACAAAGTTTCAATTCTTTTGCAGCAAGCGTTACTGACTTAATATAAAGCTGCTCTCTGAAAGAAGTTACTTTTGGCACTTCTAAATATTTCTGTTTTGACCTCGTGCTCCTTTCCTCCCCAAATTACAAAACTACTTCCTTCGGTCCCCAGTGGAGGCTTATTTGTACTGGCTTTGATGTGAGCAGTTTAGCTGCTTGGTTTAATTTTAACTGTTCAGGGGAAGGGTTTATTCAAAATGAATTACACAGCATGAAATCTTAAAAGCCACAGTGAGATGCTCATGGAAAAAATGCATAGCAGGTTTGGTTGTGGAAAAATGTTACAGAACTGATGTTCTCCTTGTCTAAAAAAGGAAAGTACAGGTGGTATCTTTGTCAGTCTCCCCAGTGGAAATAATAGGCAAGATTTTGAAAGCTGATTAACTGCTGCAGCTAAAGAAATTGAACTCTGACAGTCACACAAAAATCAAAAAGACCAAAATAGTCTTAAATAAGAGCTGGATGCTTTCTAAAACTATTAAAATTAACATCAGGTGTCTTCCCAAGAAGTAATTACAGGTGATATAGACTTGAGGAGATAAAACCTCTGGGGCAGCTACAGTGTCTGGGCAAATTAGGAAGCCCAGCTGTAATGTTCAGAAATATGAGATGGATGGGTGAAGACAGTGGCCAGCTGGCTGCCACTGATCAGAAAACATCCTGAGCAACATGGAAGTACAAAAAACTCGACGGCTTTGGCTCATACTGACTGAGAGAAACTGCAGCAGCAAGGAATTTGCAAAAAGAAATTAAAAGCCGTCAAGATTCCTTTACGTGGAGACACGGATCTATCCAGTATATCAAATTTTCTTTCACTTTGTATACAGATGTCAGTGTTTGTAGTCCCCAAAATCACTGCCATAAGAGAGAGTGGAAGGCCATGACTATAAAAGTCTACATTTTCTGGGGGCACAGCATCAGTCGAGACTGAAGAATGATCTTGCTTCTCTTGCTTTGAGAACAATAAACTAGAATACACCTCAAACATAAAGAGTTGGAGTGGGGATAGGAAAGATAGAAGCAATTGCTCTACCTCAGAATAGCTAAAAAAGGCAAATATTAGCTGTAGAGGAAAATGTCTTGTTTCAGCATATAGGCAAAAACCTTGCTTGAAGTTATAATCCCTGCCTTGCTACCAGCCAGATGTTCTCCATAAAGGAAAATTCACCAACTCTTCAAGTACCACAGCTGTATGAAAAGCCACTAATTTTATACTGGCTAATTAGTTCAAAATCATTCCACAAAGTCACTACAATTTAACTCATCAATTCTCTGAAATGGCTGGGATGAGTAGGAGTACCAGTGCCAGATAAAACTCAGGAAGAAGGATGGAGACATTGAGTTTCTGTGCTTGCAAAACCCAGCCCCAACCCACCAGGTGGTGCCAGGAGAAGCTTCTGGGGTTGGTGGTGTGGTTTGACACTGGCCCAATACCAGGCACCCACAAGAGTCACTCGTTCACCCTCCCCTACCACAGCTGGGCAAAAGGAGGGAAAAGAGGAAAAAAGGGTTAACAGAGGCTTCATGGGTGAGATAAAGAGAGCAGGAGAAATATTTCAAGGGCAAAACAGGCTCAACCTTAATTACTAACTGAAATTTATTACTAACAGAATCAGAGGAGGGTAATGAGAAATAAAATAAGCCCTTAAAATACCTTCCCCCCCCCCGGCCCCGGACCCTCCCTCCTTCCCACCGACAACACAGGGAGGCAGGGCAGGGGGGGTTTGGTCAGTCCATCACCGAGATTTCCTTCTGCTCCGGGAGAAGAGTCCTTCCCTGTGAGGCTGTAGGGTCCCTCCCACAGGAGACAGTTCTCTGTAAACTTCCTGGCGTGGGTCCACTCTCACGAGCAGCAGTCCTCCCAAAACTGCTACAACATTAATTCCTCCCACAGGCACACAGTCCCCTCACAACTGCTGCACTGTGGGTCTGTCTTCCACGGGGTGCAGTCCTCCAAGGACAGGCTGCTCCAGCCATGGAGCAGGGGCCTCCTCTCTCCACTGGGTCTCCCACTGGATCACAGCCTCCTCCAGGCATCCACCCACTCCAGCACGGGCACCTCCCCCATGGGCTGCGGGTGGATCTCTGCATCCCCGTGGATCCCCATGGGCTGCAGGGGCACAGCTGCTTCACCGTGGTCATCACCACGGCCTGCAGAGGAATCTCAGCTCTGGCACCTGGAGCACCTCCTCCCTCTCCTTCTGCACTGACCTTGGTGTCTCCATGTTGATTTTCCCTCACATGTTCTCACCTCCTCCTCTTCTCCGACTAGAAGCAAAAAACCTGTGACTTTGTTTTGATTTTCTTCTTAAATATGCCATCACAGAGGCATTACCAGCCTCTCTCATTGGCCCAGTTCTGGCCAGCAGCATGTCCATCTTCAGAGCCATCAGAGATTGGCTCTGCTGGACATGGTGGGAAGCCTCCAGCAGCTCCCTCACAGGAGCCATCTTTGCAGCCCCCCTGCTACCCAAACCGAGGCCGTGCCAAACCAATACAGTTGGTCACCACATAGTTTTTTTATTCTCCCTTATACAGTGCAGACCAACGGTGATGATGTTTTGGGTTTCACTGGAGGCATTTATGGAGAGAAACCACACTGGACATGAATATAACAATGAAAAATAGCACAATGTCTCCATGGGTCACAAGAACATGTGGAAGAAAGTACAATTTATGGAAGAGCAAGATCGTGTCAGCTTTTTCTGGGAAGGCTGCAAAGATACATAAAATGCAAACAATAAGTACAGTATAATTAAATTGCTTAATAGACAACATAAAGCCACACAAGACGGGCAACCCAGAAAGGCTGATGAAGTGCAAGGAGGGAGATTTGACAGCCTGTGCAGGAAGAAGGAGTCTCTCAAATGGTGGTGGGGTTTTGTTGTGAAAAGCTGTTCATGGAGGAGGTTCTCAGAAGTGGCTGAATGAAAGCATTTGGAAATCTGTCTCTGAGGGGATGCCCCTTTGGCCTGAGTGCACAAGGGAAAACCTGTGGTGTGGGCACCTGGCAGAAGGGCTGCCTGCCCTGGTCCCACGCAGTGTTTTGAGATGCGGGTGAGATGTTATCATTGCTGTGTCTTTCAGTGGGACACGTGTGTGTGCTCTACCCACCCTGCAGGGTTTGGGGCTGCTGGTGACAGGAAGCTTGAACCCCTCTGGACTTGCATCACCTCTTTGTATACCCCTAAAAAACCCCAAATACTCCTGCAGCTGCAAGGATTGCTCAATGTTACCTTGCCAGTAACACACAAGGCGCATCCTCATCAACTTAACTCGTGCTCAAACTAGTATAAATATTTGTTAATCTAGGGCCCTTCCAGAGCTGTTACAGCTTTACCTGTGATTCTCATTAGGCAGCACTGCAGTTTGTATCTGCAGTAACATCTGAACCCCTCATTTTTCTAGAACATCTGTTTTCAGCTGGAGAGGAGGGCAGGAGACGAACACATACTGACATTACTGTGCAGCTAAAACACACTTCTGGCTCTGAATGTCAGAGAAATGGCAGTCCTCTGCCAGCCCATGGCCACTGGACCATGGGGCATGGGCTTTATCACATGCAGCAGTCAGCTACAAATTAATAGAGAAAATAATAGTTTTAGTCCTGTGAACATATTAGCCACAAAATTATGCCATTATTTCTTTCTTCAACTGCTTTTCTGGTTCAGTTCCAGTTCAGCTCTGCCTCAGCAGAATCCCAGCCAGGCTGAATATGAATTTCAGCTGAACCAGAATCTCTGCTGGTTCAATGTTCCTTTCTTGTTGTGATACACAAATTAATTAGGAACAGGAATGCAATTAAGATTGATGAGTACAAGGATTATTTTTTTACTCTCATAGTTGTATCTGTTCCAGCTTCTAAGTCTTCCTGTCTATTGGAGCAAGAATGAGGGATGAGCAGAACATGCATTCTATGTCAGCAAGTTACAACATCAGAAAGAGAGTAAACAACCCCTGCAAGCACCTCCTACAAATTTAGGAAATGGATATTACCCATACCAGAGGCCTATGTAGAGCCAAACAAGAGTAGACACTATGAACTTTGGATGTTTTAAAGCCAAAATGCTACAATCTGGCTGAAACTGTGACTCCAACCTTCGTCTACCAAGGTCAGGATTTGTTTTGAAAATCTAAAATGAGCTGAACCCCAATTTCAATTTACAAAAAGTGAATTTATTTTTTCAACCACCATTCTGTCACACCAATAAAACTGGGAACAAATTATCAATTACTAAAACACATAATGAAGTATCTTTTGAACTGGAAGAGGGCAAGTTATGTTTTCCCAAGGTTCGTTATACAACTTCACAGCACCAGGCTATATATGGTTTGAACACTATGTATGGTTTGGTATTTCTAAATGAAATAGTTTTGGAGTTCTCACTTTTTATTGGCAGTTTTTCTGCAAGAGAAAATGAACTGTAATGCTGATTTCCTCTCAGCTCTCTCAGTTTTACACACACACACACACACACACACACACACACACACACACATACACACACACACACGTACATATACACATGGTGTAGTGTTAGTTCTTGGTACATTAATGAACTGCCTAAGTCGTAACAGCCTATTTAAGTAAATTTGACCACCAAGTCTACATTGGAGAATCTCTTCTCCATAACTTTTCTCAGCATTTAGCACTACTTGCAAAGTTAGTGAATAAATTCTGGCAAAATCCTGTGGTGCAAAAGTAGGTATTATTACTACTGCTATTAATGTGCTCTTTGGAAACAAGGCAAAAGGAATTCACTTTGGTCAACCCTTACTACAGGAGTTACAGCACAGAGAGATTTGGCCCCATGTTCTCCCCCTCTCCCCCATCCTCTGGACCTTGAAACCTTTCTGCATATAGTAATTTAGTAAAGATTGTGATTCTGTACTGTCATCTGACTTCTGGGTCACCTGTGCCTGGACACAGCCAGCACATGGCTGGATGAGAACCGGACAGCCAACAGTGCCACAGTGTTCCTGGTGTAAATCCTCACGCAGAGCATCGCTGCTCCTCGGGGAGGACGGCAGAGTATTTTGGACTTGGGTAAATTACAACCATGAATTTTGTGTGTGCCAACTAAAACAGCACAAAAATACAAAATTTCCCCCCATGCCCAGCAGTGGCAAGGCTTTCACCAGAGCGAGCGCAGCCATCCAACTATAAATAGCAACTTCCCTAAAATTAGATGGAACTGGCAGGCCCTGGGCCATGAATGGGAGTACTGTTAATATGCTCATCAGGTACTGGAAGGGCTCCAAATCTGACAAGGCCTGCTACGGCACAAACGTTGTGTGCCTGGAAAAATGAGCAGGAACGGCTGAATGAGTGGGGCCAGGGATGTTTTCCTAACTGGATAATAATGTCACAGACTGCCTGACGATGCTGGTTACATTTAAAGGAGTACTGCAAGTAGGGATATTTCTCCATATTTCTTACTGCTTTGCTTATGCTAACAGAAAAATGCTGTTAAATCTAATGAATAAAGAAAGGTGGGGAATCATTTAGGAGGAAATTGATACCGAGATACTCAGTAAAGTTAAACCAAGCTGGGTAACAGTGTCAATTTTAGTATGTAACTGCATTTGGCTGTTTTCATTCAGAAATGGTTAGGGCTTCTCTGCACTCCTCCATAGTGATTTACTGAATAGTGAATAAAAATATGAGTCAATGGTACACCAGGTACTCAGTACTAATTGACTGTTCCCCTGCTATGGAAGCATCAAAAATGCTATTTGGCTTTCTGCAGTTCAAAACAGACCCTATAGCATAGAAGGTGCCATTGTGGTCCCAAAATGCCAGAGAAACTTCAACTGCACAGGTGATGTATGCTGACCTTTCTTCTAGCATAGCACCATTGAAATCCAATCACTTCTGCACCTGCTATCAATCAGCCCACACTTCCATATATAGCCTTTTTTCCCCCCTAAAAAAATTAAGTTACCTCACACAAAGGCACCTTGAGGGCATGCTGCATTTCCACAAGGGAAGTCAGGGCACAGCAGCTGATGAATTGTGAATTTACACCAAGCTTATTGTACAGTGTCTTTCCCATGTTGATAAACCATTATTTCACTTCAGTTTAATTCACTTTGAGCGTGAATTAAGTTAAGGTAATTATGGCCAGCTGACTCCTAAATGAGTGTCCATAGAGAAATTATATATGCTCGAGTTATATTCACTTTAAATTCACATCTTTTTTTGTTAATTCACTTCGACATCTTGTGTAGGACAAGCCATTGGGTATCTTGGGCTTGTGCCAGAGCACCTTGAAGGTAAGGAAGGAGATTTTGAACTAGCCTCAACAGAGAGAAGAAAAATCAGATTCTCAGAGGCTACTAGATGAAAAATATAGCAGGGGGTTTTTTTTAATAGAAAACATATCAGTGGCTCAAACATAATAAGATTTTTGGACATAACTGTGATAATTTAATGTTTTTTACGAGAAACATTAAAATTAAACAGTATAGTACTGTTTCTATGCCCTTCTCAAATCAGCACTTGTTGGCCATAAGGAAACTCCAGATTTACCCCACCACATCCCAGTTAATGTGATCATTTAAATGGGCTAGAGTATTTGCACAGCTTTTTTTTTTCTGAAATCATCTCTTCATATGGCTGTATTGACTTGTTTATAATATCCAGAATGCTTTGAGTCATGCATAGCTTCATTTTCACTCTGGCTTCAGGAAGTAAGCATGAGTTACTCTAATTCCAACTGGAAAATAATGATGCCATTGCTCTGGTCCTCCTGCAGCTTTGCCACTGTCACATTAACAGATTGTATTGGTGGTCTGAAGGCCTCACACAGCTGTAATGAAAAGTAGGTTTAACCATAGCTTCCAGACAATGGTCTTTTGCTTACGAGAAAGTTTGTGTAAACCAGCACTTTGAAATTTAATCCTACAGGGGTTATAAACAAAACTGTTGTTTCTTGATAAGGGGATTTAATATTTGGGTTAACCACTTGATTAGCAAGGTTATGACCTTTGTTTATGGAATAGCTGCTGTACTTTTAGCCCAATAGGAAGGAAAGCTTTGATGTCCAGAGTACTGATAGTGATGTATGTATTTTCACTGGGGAAATGTTCTGTGTCAGTGAGGAGCAGGAATGAAGTCTAATGAGGACCCAAATGGGCTTCTTGAACAATTGTGTGTGCATGGGGCGGAAACAACCAAAGTGACAAACGGACCAAAAGCTTTCTACATGAAGATATAAAACCTGTTAGGATATTGCTGTATTTCTTTTGGAAGACTGTGCACACACTTCTTAAACATAGTAATGAACGTGAAGAAAATTTCAGAAACAGAAATGCCCTGCATTCTGAACTGAGATTTCGGTAGAAAAGATAATTAAACAAAAACTGACAAAGCGACTAATGGAAGTTCAGGCTCCACTTCACAGTTCCAGCTTACTCCATAATCCCTTTTTTTCCCCACATTTCCAGCTCTCTCCCTTTCCACTGAGCCTGGACAGCTGCCACTAGAGGTCAGGTGTTTATCACTCTCCTCACTGCCATCGATCACCTCTCGTGCTGCTCGGTTAGAAACGAACCTGCCTGAAGACAAATTAGAAATCAGAGCAAGGATGAACTGCGAATTTACACCACGTTTATGTGTTCTTCACAAATCAGGACATTTAAAATCTAGTTAGGATTTTGTGTGAGAAATCTGCAGGTTTTAGTGTGCTATATACAAAGATGAGATTTCCCAACGGGCAAAGAAAACATTCATTGATTTAAGTGCTGCACCAAAGTCAATAGAGAAGCTATCAGTAATGGTAATGAAAACAATGGTTAGGTACAGTACGTGCAGATTTGGAATGGTATAGGGCAGGTTTTGCTGTAATTTGTACCAGTAATGATTATTCTTCTCACACAATTAGTGTTTGCCAGCTGATGTGGTCTCTGCAAAAGTGAGTGCCAACTGGACAGGCAGCACGGGGACAAATCAGCTACTTCGTCCAAAAAACGAGGAGTGCTGGAGAATGTTCAATCTAGGGCTGAAAACAAAAGACATGGAGCTAAAGGAACTGGGGGAGAGGACATGGCCAGCTAAAGTTCCCATCACACAAAATGCTTGAGAAATCAGGTTTTGCTTGTTTCCTGGCACACATGTGATATGTGTATGGCTAGGAATAGTTCTATTACTTTTTCCGACTTGCTCTCAAGCCCTTTAGTAACTACACAGTCAGAATTGCTACCTTGTGTAAAAATACAAATGTAAAATTTTCTTGGGTTGGGTCTTTCCCAGTGAATGCAGTGAATAGTCATACAAACTAACACAGGCATAGCAATCATTCCAGGCTCAAATGTATGCTCATTTCATCAATACTTATGTATTTTTATGGAGGATCATGATGATTTTCTGAGCAAGAGCCTAAGAAACAAGAGCCTAAGAAAAAACAAGAACTAAATTGCTTAAAATGAGTTGTTATTTAAATTAACTAAGCCAGCACAGGGTGGTGACATCGGAGAACCCCACTTAAGCTATTGCCTCCCAACTCCACATCTGCATAGGGACACACATTAAATGAGTTTATGGTGATGGATCCACAGGTCAAAGGCATGTGCAAGGGTATTTAGCAAGCAGCAGTTACAGTCACCTGAAAACACAGGTCCAGAAACTCCAGCTCATTCATGTACTCTACAAGGACCAAACCAGCTCAGCACAAGGAAGGAAACTGCCCCCGTAGCCTTCTCTTTCACAAAGGTGTTCCCATGACATGCCCCTGTTCCATGGATCTAAGCAAGAGCAGGTATTTTGCTTCCTGTAGAAGAGATGAAAAATCATCTGCTATCCTTCCTTTGTTAAATAAAACAGTTGGGTTCAATCTTTTGTCAGAAACCATTCAGTAGCGAAGAAAGAGCTCTAGGCTGTGTGGATGCAGCCCTGATCAGCCCCAAGCTTCATTGCCATTCCAGCACTTTTAAACTTCTGGTTTTGTAAGCTTTTCACTCGAGACATGACTCCACAGAAAAACCTGGAGAGTATCCAGCTTCACTCTAAAATGTATTTCACCTGACATGCAGAATATCTCTTGTAAACTGCATTGAGGTGATCTTCAAAGCCTTTTCTTTCCTCCACTGCCTCTTTCAGAGTGCAGCAAATTCTCTTACAGAGACTTCTGTGATGGTAACAACAATCATTATATATGTCCCAGAGCACAGTCTTTTATTCATTGGCATCAGTATGTTTTCAAAATATTTTTCAGATGTGTTTGAAATAACTAATTTGACTTTTTTATTTAATCTGTAGCTCCATCCCAAATTGCAGGGGACCTTCAGTGCAATGTCTTAGAACTGTGACAAGGTGAGAGGTGTTATAAAATGTTGTCCTAGGTTACAGTGTAAAAAGTGACCAAGGGCAGGTATTCTGTTACCATCTTCATGGGCTGTTGGAGCAGGTGGGGGCAGTGTTCGTTATCTGCTACCATGACTCATCCTTGNCATCACTGAAAAACTCAAAGCACATCAATTTCAAAATTTGGAGAGATCTAACTTTATTAACATTTAGAAAAGCAAAATAATCTGAGAGTAAAAAGCTTGAAGTACCAGTCATACACATAAGGAATAAGGAAGAACTGTGTTTGTTTAGGTTTGGGAGGGTGGGCTTTGGGGTTTTTTAGTAGTAGAAGTAAGTCTTTTTGTCTTTGTTCAAAGTGGATACTGCCCTAAGCAGCAATATGGAAAAGGGTACAAGCTGTTTTGTCTTAGGTGTTTCCTGTTCTCTCCACCTTGTTTTTGCCATGGTTTGACACCATGCAATCACCAGTACAGAAGTCCACAGTTACTCAATGTCCATTTACTTCATGCAAATATTTTTGTTATGATATAATCATTATTTTAGAGGATGGTACAATGGTCCTGTTACTATTTTAAACCAGCTGCTGGTAATATGAAACTACTCCCAGAGTACTTTAAAATGCTACTCTGTGGTTTGCTAAAACTGGATTTAGGATTTGTTTAGTGGCTTTGATGACTATATTGCTTAGATCTTGCTGTGCCTTATGCTTTGCTCAGAAGAGGGACTACAGCTTTTCTTTTCAACCAGAGAGAAATTTAAACAACAAATATTTTTTAGGCTTAAATCATTTCCAGGGGGGTATTCTTCGTTATTTGTAGAGACAAAATTTTATAAGGATTGAAAAAAAAAAATAGCTCATGGGAAATCACCTGTTTGTGTTCTTGTAATGCCATAAGAAAAATGCAAGGAGAAATATTTCTAAATGAGAGAGGAATGGTTCTATCAAGCAAATGTGAAAATAAATTCGATAAGTAGGCACTCATCCTCATTTTGCAGAGAAGCCATGTATATACATCGAGTGTTAAAAGGTCAATCTAAAAGATCTCCTGTTATTTCAAATTTCCACTAATTTGACGGCAAAAGATCTGCACTCATGGTTGCAGCTGTTTTCTGCAGGGCTGAATTCTTACTAATCTGATGACTCTACAGTGCCTGCACAGTTCTGGGTAGAGCCCTGTGAGGTCTCAGTGCCTGCTGACAAATAAGAAGAGTAAGTTTGTAAACACTGAGTGACTGCACTTTGTAAAGCTGCGCCACTGCAGGTGGCTATGAGTCCTTTCATTTCTGAAAAACAGTGCTTCTTAAATCCATTTAATGCTGGAAGGGTTAGCATGCAGCAGGGTGTTCTCTGCTGCTGCCTTTGTCTCTCTGTAAGTTCTGGCCCAGGCGTTTGGAGGCACATCAGTCAAAGGTGAATATATACAAGGAATCCGTGCATCCATCTACTCCTGATAGAGGGACAACATGTGACTGGTTTATGTGGTCTGCAGGAGAACTGACCTCCTATCAGCTGCGGCCTTGCTGTGTTGACCACTTACACTTTTCGCAGCGATATAAGAGGAAAGCAAGAATGCGATTTTGCTGTTTGTTAGGGTTTTATAAAATAGCCTTCTGGCTGTGTCTCTCTTCTACACCAGTGAATCTGGCAAGGCAAAAATAACCACATTTTTCTCTCACAGAACCCCCCAAAAATAGGTAAAACCTGCTCACAGGGTATGGGATAGACAGCGACAAAAGGGTGGAAATATCAATAGCCATCCTGCGCCAGGCTCCAGTCAAAGTTCTTCACTGTCAAAAAAGTACAGTTTGAAGTCCTCCATTTCCTTCCTCCTCAATGTCTCTGCATCTGGTACATCTAGGCAGTCCATTATTTTCCTTTTTATAATAGCAGCTTCCCACTCCTGAGCCTCAATCTGAACACCACCCATAAAAATTGAAGGTGCCAAGTCCAGTGTGGCATTTACAGAACAGAGGTGCCACATCAGGCTTTCACTGTGACCATTATGGTGATCCTTCTGACCTCAGGCTCCTCCTGGGAGTTTGCTGCTGCTGTAGCACAGGCCCCTCTGGGAGGAGCTGCCCCTTTTTTTGCTGCAGAGCACTCTGCTCTCTGTGAGGAACAAAAAATAACATCGGTGGGTTCCAGTATGCACGGCATGAAGGATGTGGCTGCCAAGAACAAAGGCTTGATCCTCATGTTCCACAAAAAGAACGGCTCAGTGTACTTAGCACATTGCTCCAAGTGATTAATCCAGGGAATAAAGGTGGGGTTTTTTTCCCAAGGCACATGAATATTTTTTAAAAGTACAATTTTATTTTCTTGGAGCAGCAAAGCCTTAGAATTGAATAACCTAATTTCTACTAGTCCTATCATGACTTGTGATGAGGAATGGAAAAACAATATAAAATAGTATAGTACTGTATCAAACATATTTGTTCAATAATCTTTTTGATATCCAGGAGCTTATCAGAAACCTCATATCAGGCACAGACTGCCCTGGGTACAACCTGCTGTTCTGGCTGGAGCAGTGTCCAGATCTGTTACCCAAATTCAGAGAACCGCACATATTGTAGGAAGCATTTGGTATTTTCATACATTTCTATTATCAACCTTTTCTTTTAATGTAGGGTTTGTCCCTTCACTCCGAAGTAATTCTACCTAGAGGCTATTTAGTGAAGAGCCTTGCTGGATTCAGGCCCACTGGAAACTATTTATCACTGTTTACAGAAGAGAAAAGCAGGGCCACCAGATTAGCAACCAAATCTAAAACTGACTTCAAAGTACATTCTCTGATAGCACAATACACATCTTTCAAATTTATGGATGTGAGTGGATATCTGAGAAAAACATGAAATAATCATTTATCCAAAGACAACCTGACTTTCATGAGCCATGGGGACAAATAAAATGTGCATACATTCCAGAAGCAAACACTGTAGCCAGGTCTCAAAGGTAATTCAAATCTGACTAGATTAATTTAACATCTGTTAATTGTATTTCTAAATCAAAGCATCATTAGGGTAATATACATACCAGCTGTAAAGTTTTTATTTCTGGAGTGAAAAATCAATGTAAGAGCTAGAGACAGAAAAAACAAAAAATGGTTGGTTGTTCCAACTGGGCTCTCCAAGGGTTTACAGAGTTCAGGGAGAAAAAAAATCAGCATTGTATTTTATTTTTAATCAGAGATTTACTGGGTCTGGATTAAGTACATTTTCATTCCAGTATTCCACTCTGATTTTTTGAATTTCGAGTTCACCTTTATTTACATAATAAATCATATTTTTATGCATGTAGTTCATGGGATTGATAGTGGGGTAATGACTGACTTGAGTCTTTTCTCTAAGAGCAAATGAAAGTTGCTAAAATGTCTTAGGATCTTTAGCTACATATAGGCAAACAGAACTTTACAAAATTGAGAGAAATGGTAAGATTTAGCCCCAAAGAACTGAATAGTCAGGTAAACAGGAGCAAGAATTCTAGTATAATTATGTTAATAGTAGTCAGTGAAGAGTTGACCAATTGGAAAAACAAAATTTGCAAAAGAAATAGGGCTTGAAGAACTGATACAAATGATGCCTGAAGTGGCTACCTGGAAACAGAGACTAGACAGGAGTAAGGGAATAAAGGTGATATTTATTTGAATGACCTTCAGAGGTACACCCTGGGGAGCCCAGAGGCTACTGCCAAAATGGACCCCAAGATGGACAAGTCACGAGTTCTTCACATTTTTATAGGTTTCGTTCATTTGCATATCAGCATAAATTCACCAATTAAAACTTTAGCTAATTTTGTAATTTCTCCAAGCCTACCCCCCATTCTCAAGATGTTGGTTTACACACTGTGGGCCTAGGACAGTCTGGGTGTCCTTGAAGAGCAAGCCTGGAGAGGCTTTGTTATGTCTATCTTAGCATGAGACAGCAGCAGCTAGCAGGCTACAAAACTCTTCAGAGTTTCACACTAAGCAATACAGGATTTGAAAAATAGAAAAGCTAAAACCCAAGGCAACACAAAGAGAGCAGGCAAGGACAGTGCGTGCTTGTGAAGAGGGACATTGCCCTGATCAAGGGGTTTGAAGATGGGGGGAAAGAAAAGAGGAATACAAATCATACTGGTGCATGGGGAAACCAAACAACCTGCTAGGGATTTCAACCACTCTTTGATCTGTTTTTTAATATCCAAAGAAAGTGGATATGGCCTTTACCACCTTCTTCCAAGGTGTGGTTTAACAAAGGAGTGAAGTGATGTAACACCTTACAGCAGCAAGGCAGAAGGTCTCCCTTCTGCCCTCTCCTGGTGTCCTCTCGTCACCCTTGTGCCTGCTCTGGTGTTCTGTGGCTCCCAGCTGAGGCAACACAAGTCCCTAACCTACAAACAACTAGCCAGTCTTTTGAGAGAGTTGAAAAATGCCAAGAATACTAAAGCCCAAAGAAGGTAAATGGTGGAGTCTGTGCCTGAAAGAAGGGGTAGGAGGAGGGAATGTGGTTTTCCATTTTCAGCAGTGCTGAGCAGATACATTGATATTACCCCCAAAGACTCCTCTGCTGCCAGAACACCGTGAAGTGTAGTTGTGTGACACCTGTGACACCTGGCTTTGAGGATTTCTTCCTGACTCAGTTTCCAGTCTGAACACAAGCCTACGGCATTGCCCTTGATAAGAAAACAAAAGACATTTTTTCACTTTGTGTTGTAATTAGAGCTTTACTGGGTCAAAAAAAAAAAAAAAAAGGGGGNAAAAAAAAAAAGGAGGCTTGGGTTTGTTTTCTCTTACAGCTCGTGTTGGGGCACAGTCATAGGTAATAGCTAATCTAACTGTAAAATCTGAGTGGAGAGACAGCTCTTGTAATTGTACCGCTGAGTAATGAGGTGATGTCAGCACACTCACACCCTCTAAGAGGTAAGAGGTCCGTCTAACCTCACTTACCCTGTAATAACATAACAGTGCCTTGCCTTCCCCCTGTTTGCAGTGCCACATGTACCTTGCTCCATGTGGGGCATCCGAGGCTTTCCATGCGTGTCTGTGTGCCATGACAAACCTGGTGACATGTGGGAGAGTGACAGGGCACTTTACCTTCTGCACAGCTCCAACGGGCAAACTCCCAGAATGTAAACGTGGATGAGATGTACAGGGCAGGTATATTGACAAGATCTTTTTAATTTCCAGATTAAATAGAAATAAATTGGAGGTATACTGAGATATCGGAAACATTTGAAAATCCCAGCCTGGACTTTAAACAAACATTTGTAATGCTGAACCCCAGGAGAAACAGCAAATATTTTGTGTTCTCTAACAAATATTTGCAGATCTGCACACAGATGAATTAGGCAATCAGAGCAACTGCAGTCAGGTAGCGACTCAAAATGGGTGCAAAACTCTATGATGTAGCTCTAACTAACCACTCTTGTATGATTCTTCTTGTACTTGGAGGCTCCTGAAATGGCAACAGTGATCTGCCTGTCCTGTGGTTGGCATTTCCCAGTGGCTCAGGAATTTCTGGGGTCTCCAGCTATGGCTGTAGAAAGGGGGAAGCCAGACAACCAGTGTGTGTGCACCCTGAGAGGCAGGCAGCTGGCAGGAGACCAGCTTTGGTATTTGCTGCTCTACATTCAAACCTTATGGATTTAATCTGCCAGTTTCTAGAGCCAAATGTACCTCAAGACATAAACAGGAGGTAAAAAGGGAGAAAGGGAGAGAATTATATTAAGATATGCAAAAGATAGTAACTTTTTTTTTTTTTAATGAGGCAAGACCTGTGAAATAATTCAGTTAAAAGCTAAACATCTGATGACACTTGTACACAGTAAAGCAGACTTCACAAGCTGCTGCTTAGAGAAGTTCTTGTTCTTGCCTCTTTTAAACCATATATCCAGATTTTTCTTCTGGTTCTTGCTGCATTTGGAGTGAGTGAAATGATATGAGAGAAGACATTTTCTTCATATTTTTGGTTTTCTTAACTGGAAAGACATTAGCTCAGAGATTATTATGAGAAAAAAACTGTTTGGAAAATATGCTGAATATTGCAAATATATAGCTTGGAAAACATGCTGGATTTTTATCTAGTTCTGAACAAAATTTCTTTTTCTTGCAGGTTCAGTATCAAATCATTTCCATGAGGTCATGAGGTTTTCAGAAGCAAATGGAGCATTTCAGGCTTGGTTTCATTAGAGAGAGATGGGTCTTGCTGCACAAGGATCTGTCATGTGCAATTTTGTTTACTTGGGCCTGTTTGCTAACCTCCAGCTTCAATGAGTCACGGTATTTTTACTACCATGCTGTCCATTCCATAGGCTTTAACACACTCCTCCACTTAATTATTAACAAAGTCCAAAGGTACCCACCCCTCTCCCACACAGATCTTCCAGCTAAACACAGCTTTGGAACCTCTTCTTATTTAAAATTGTTCTTTACAGTTTGGATAAATACAGTGTTAGCACTTGATGCTTTCATGTTGCTGCAATGACGTCCTTCCCCAAGAAGGCTCCTGCTGCTGCTTACATTCCTTATGTCCAAACAACCCAGACTTGCCCACACTACTACAGATATCCTCGGGCTTTTCTCCTCATGATCCAGTTGAAAATCACCTCCTTTCCCAGGGTTCCCCGTAGCCACTGAAAGAAGCTCTTCGCTCCATTTCCTTATCCCTCAGGTTCCCTGCCACGGTCACATTTTCCATGTCCTTGGTCAGGCTGGACCAGGGTTTGATGCCAGGCTGATTTCCAGGATAGTGCAGATGGCAGGAATTCAGCCAGTGCTCCTCCCAGATGAGAGGCACGTGCCATGAATTAGAACATGAAATGATTTTTATTTTCTGCTGCTATTTTCTATTATTTTTCAGTGGAACAGGTTCCCTGATCTGGTTCACAGCAAAGAGCTGGAATTGGGAAGATTGAGGACTGGTGCAGCATGGCATGAGGACAAATAAGGTGGTACTGGATGTCGGGACGCTTCTGAGGCCACGGGATCAGAAAACCGTGGCCTTTCTGCTCCTGGCCTGGGTTGAGCCTCAATTTCTAGCCAATAATGAGCTTGTTAATCTGTCTTATAACAATATGTTTTCAAGTTTCATTGACCTCCCTCTTCTATGTTTTTAAACATCTTGTTTACAAATTATTTAATCAAACACTTTAAACAATTTTAGAAGTACAGTCTCACTTTAAAAAAACCTATCTAGGACTTAGTTATGAGCAGCTCCTATTCACACAGCAAAGCTAGTCAGTGTAAAGAGCAGTGAGAAGTACTTGAGCAAGAACACAGACAGTCAAAGTTTAAAGGAAAAACTGGTACTTACAAAGCATCAGCCCCATTATATGTGCTTTTGTTTTCAAGTCTGACTTTTAGGTGTGCAATGATTGAGCAGAGAGCCCAGAAATGAACTGTATGATTGTTCATCCCAAGGCAGTTGTGGCTGAGGCTCGGCGTATCAGTTGTGAGTGCTGGAAAAGGCTGGGTGTGTATCACAGCGGGTGTTAGTCACGGCCTGGAAGCAGGGTAGGAAAACAATTTCAGCTGAATGGTTACTCAGCTAATTTCTTTGACTAAGTCTCACATTTACACACCCAAAGCACCCAAACTCAACGTTTTTACTTGACAGCATAATACAAATACTTGCCCTTCCTCTGAGGGAGATAAGTACAAGCAGTACAAGGGAAAGAAACTGCTTGCATTAAGGATCCTGGAGAACTGTGTAAATCTGTGATTAGATGAGCTCTAGGAAATGCACTGGAGTGGACACACAGCACCAGTGCCGTCTGGCGTGTATCCTACTGTGTGCCACATGCTGCCAACTCCAGAAACATCAGCAACCTGTACTTTCCCTTTAATTGCCTCAGCTAAAACCAAACAAACCCAAATCGGCTTAGCTTTGAGCTCCCCTTCAGGAGCCACCGGACTTTGCACCAAAACAAGCACACATGCACGATTGGCACTGCATCTCCTCGGGTGCTCTGGAAGTTGTACAATGTGTGTATAACCACTGCATCTCCTTGGGTGCTCTGGCAGCAGTACAACCTGTACAACCACTGCAGCTCCTTGCTAAAAGAGGTGTGCTTACACCTCTGGTGCATGAGGTGTACAGGGTACGGAGGCAAACAGAAGTTGCAACTTCAGTTTTAATTTCTGCCCTTGGACTGAATTATTTACAAAGCAACATTATCTAGGGCAAGCTGATATTTTCACAGCAATTCCATCTTGAAACCTGCATAAAACACGAGTGAAGGCCCAGAAACTTCTGCAACTTACATTAAGGCTACAACTAAAGCTAGACAAGGATAGATAAGCATTGATGCTGGGAGAATTGATCAGTGACAGCATAAGCTGATCGAGGCATGCAAGGGAGTAAATACACACTGCAGAGGTGCATAGGAGGACACATCTTAAAGAAAACCAAGTAGAAATTGCTAATAATGGTATTAAGAAACACAATCCACCGAACATTTTGTCTTGCTTCTTTGTTGTGCCGTGTCATGCTCATGTACAGGCTCTGCAAGGAAGGGACAGGTTTTCTGCAGGATTGTTAAAGGAGAGTGGAGAGCATATCAGAAGTTACAGGAAAGAAGAGTTGGGAATTGGAAGCAGACGTCAAAGGGGGTACAGAGTTGACGTAAATAGTAAAGACACTTGAGAGGGGACGGTGAAAGTTAGTTTTAGCTGGAGAGAGGGGATAATGAGGGCCAAAAGAGATGTCGCAATAGTCGCTCATGAGTAACATCTTAATCATTGTTATGAGGGGGACAACAGGGACAGATTTTAAGTATATCGCCCAAGAAGAGAATCTCAGTGAGACAGATAAAACACCAACTGGGAAACTGAGACTGGGGAAAAAGGGACAACAAAGGCTTCATTGAGCCAACAAAGCAAAAGTAGGAACAAGTGGGAAGCCTGGATCACAAAGAAACTCTTTCTTTGAAATGGGAAACATTCAAATAGTATTCAGTTCAAAGAATTGGAAATACAGGGATCAATAAATTAAAATGCATTAAGCAACTAAATGAAGAGTACCTTTATTTCCAAGGATAACAGGGAAAAATCTGCCAAAAAAAGGAGGACACTTATTCCTTCAGTCACACTATGGCAAGTACCACGTTCATCAAAGAAAGGAAGGAGCAATCCACTCCAGTAAGAGAATAACAAAACTTTTCCCCTGTTCAAGATACCAAGCAGTGATTTGTTTTCTAAAATGTATACTTTTATTTTATTAAGCTGAACTGATTTTTAGCAGTTCTCAGAGACAAAAAACAAAACCCACAAATAAACCTGCTAAATCCTGCTGAATCTGGTAATTCAGTGTTCAGCACAAAAAGAAATCTTACGCTGGAGAAAGAAATTATTCAGATGAGAAGGTAGGGCAAATTTGGGAAAGAATAGCCACAGGTGAGTTTTAAGAGTAATTGCTTATTCCCATAAAGTGTTTTCAAGTCAGTAATTTTCCCTCTGGTTCCTCCCCATCCTGCAGAAGGCTCTAGCATGGGCTACCCCTCAGAAGAGAGCTTTGGGACTTCCTGCTTTACTGTAAGAAAGGTGCTTGCTCACTGCTAATAGTTTTCTTTAACGAACTTTTTTATTAAAACAAAGAAATGAAACACACTGACTGCAATAATGATGGGGGGGAGAGAACTGTCACATTAAAAAAAAAATTAATTCACCAGTTCTCAACCTGGCTGGCGATCATGTAGTGAAAACCCACAGTGACAATGACAGCACCAGCATAAAGAGTAATGCGAGAAACCCTAAACATTTTGGCTTAGAAGGGTTAATAAGGGTTAAGAAGGGTTAATAAGTTTAAAGCACCATGATCTTATATGCAACCGTTCTGAAGTCTTTTTGACACAGGAAGAGATGTTAAACCTGCAATGTTTAATCTTGATGCTCTGACAAGTAATGAAGTGTTTCAGTAAGTGAAGAGTAATGAGCAAAGTAACTTTCAAACATGAAAAGAAATTATCTGAATGACCAAGGCTATACCTTATATTGATGGGGTGGCATGGTAAACATCTCTAACAAAAATTAAATGTAAGTAACAGCTTCATTGCTTATTTTGTTGGGAAATATAATCTCATCTTAGATTTTTTTTAAAATCGAATGTCTAAATAGTTTTGTGGAACAGTAGACTTGTGTAAACCTGTAAGTTGCATCCTGCTTCCATCCAAAACCTATCACATTAAAATGAGGCAGATGAGTCTTATGTGACTTACCTAAATGTTTTCATTTATCACCTTTAGCCTTACAGCTTTGTTCTAATCTAGGAGAGAGGCATGCATCTAAAAACAACCAACCCTCAAATCCAGCCTGACCTAGAACCAACAGCAAAGCAAAGCAGCACAGATATTTCTGTACCCAGGCTGCTATGCTGGGACAGAGCTTCATAAGGAAAGCTCAGGGTGGATACATCTCACTGGTCTCCTCTGCTTCACTGGTTTTCTCGGCTGTTGTTTGGGTTTTTTTAAGGGGATTGATTTAATGACAAAGAATTGTGCTTTTAACAATAATTTGCATACTGTGTACATTAAATAAATCAGATGTAATCATCTCCTGTTCATTATCACATGGGACTTTTGGCTTCAACATATTTTGACCAGGCACAAAGGGGCAGGATCCAGCATGCACAAAGTTATACAGAAAAACATTTAAATTACCCTCGGATAGTTTTCTAGACTTCAGCTAGTGCCCTCTGTTCACAACACTTGTTGCTTTGTGACTGTCCAGCCACTTCTACTCTTTTAATAAGAATGATTCAAAGATAATTTAATTAATTTTCCATTAGTACATGTTAGCTCTGTAAGGCTTCAGTAGACACTCAAAGAGAAACAGAACCCTGTGTATGCTATTTCAGCTGATAAAGTGCTGGCTATGATATTGGGTCTCTGCAGCTCCCACTTCAAATAAATACTCAAATGGGAAGGCTCTGTGGCTCTATCGACATTGTAGGGGAAGTCTTTCACGATGACCCAGCAAAAACACGGCCCATTGTCTGTTAAAATCTCTATCATCAAATCAGCAAGAGAAACCACAGCAAATATTTGAGCGGAGGGTCAGCCCACTTCCTGTGTTCTACTCGTAGCTGGAGGAGGTGGCGAAGGCACTGCCAATTTTTCCTGGTATGGTCTGTCTCCCAGACTTCTGAATGAGTCTGTGCTGACTTGGAGTTGCTCATCTGCTCCCACAGAATTGTTATGGGAGGCTCCATATCTGGTCTTTAAATAAATTAAAAGGCATTTCTCTTTTGCAAATGAAAATGTTTTGCGATAGAGATGCTGTGCATGGCTGTGCAGCCCTCTGACAAAGCCAGCTGGCTACTGGAAAGATGGAAAATCAACAACTGCACAAATCTGGCTGCTTCTTTCACAACTGTCGGGCTTTAGGCAATTGTAATAAGGTTATTGCATATTAATAGAATATAACACTAATTAAAGCTTATTCCAGCTAAAAACCTAGTAAATAATCTAACTTCTGATTTCTAAAAGCTTGCACATTTAAATAGCTAATGGATGTTTATGATATTTAGTATGTGATTAAGATATGAACTCTGATACAAATTTACACAATCCAGCCAGTAATCTACACTTTAAAAGCTCTTTCAGTGCAGAAGGAATTACTACAGTCTCCTGTGTACATATTTTAAGTGTGGGATAGATTCTTCTCCTTCACCACTTCCTGCAACACCAGTCATTTTCATGGACAAAATGTTTCCAAGTTCTTCAGAAGAATCACTTCCAGAACAGGGATTAAGAGAGCTCTCCTCCATGCCTGGAGTAACACAGCCCTCCTTGATGCAGACAGAGGTGCTACATGTTTGGTGTGGGCTCAGGAGCCCACAGCTCATAAACAGGAAACAACTCACAACTCATTTTGAATTCCAATAAATATTTTGTGTTTTTACTGCCTTTGGGACAGCGCTAGTGCATGAGTCAGGACAAGAGGAGGTGTGGATAAAACTAGAATAAAGATTACTCAGCCTGGCATGCCTCTCACTGGCAACAGTGGTGAATCCCTCAAAATGTGCATATTCTCTAGGCAAAAGCCTGCATCCATACCAACATCTTACTCTAGAAAATTGTACTGCAGCACTTGTACCATGTCACCTCACCTGTAGGGAAATATGTAGGTGTTAAAACTGGGAATTAACCTGCTAAAGCAACTGACTCTTGTGGCATTGGATGTTGGCCTAGCTTGGGACAGACCTTGGAGCAGCACTAGTGGTTGAGAAGTCAAACGGTGACCAGAACCAGTTTGAAACAGTCTGAAAAGGCTTTAAATCAATATAAGGCCTTTAGTTAGCTTCTGTTTTCCATGGTCAAGATTGCCTTTTCCTGGCTGGTCCTGAGCCATGCCTTTGGGGGCTTTTCAACCTCTGTTGTTAACAACCTCTGCTGTTAACTGTGGTTTCTGCACTGAGTGCTCTGGTGTCCAGGGCCATGTGCTTAACCGAAATTTATGAGAGATTTATGGAATTAAGTGTGGTGCTCACTGCAGTACAGACCAACCCTCCAGAGAGTGCTCTCCTTTCCCTTCTAGGCCTCATTTAACTTCCCACCGAAAACATCTGAAGCGAGTCTTATCAACCCAGTACTGTGCCATTGACTGCTCAGCTCAGTAATTAAGTGGGGTTTCTGATTAAATTTTGGTTTTGTTTTTGTTCGTTTGATTGGTTGGTTGAGTTTTTTCTTCCTCAAATGGAATGCAAACGTGAAGGCAAACAAGCATTTACATTATTTTCGGAAGTCTTTTGTACAGCGATGGATGAGCACGGCCATGGCCCCTCCTCGCCGGCCTTCACCGAGCCCGAGGCAGCCGGGCCGCCCCTCCGGCCGGCGGGGCTTTATTCGCCCCTGACCGAACGTCCCGGGGTCTCAGGCTCGACTCCCTCAGCCCCGCGTCCCGGTAAAAATGCCGGGACGCGGAGGGACCTGGGGCCGGGGGGTGGTGAGGGGTCTGAGGGGAGTGAGGGGTCTGAGGCGTGTGAAGGAGTTAGGGCAGCGAGGGGTCTGGCAGCAGTGCTGTGAGAGGCGTGAAGGCAGTGAACGGAGTGAGGGCAATGGGAGGTGTGAGGGGTGTGAGGGGTGTGAGGAGCGGGGCCGCCCTCGCCCCGCCAATGGCGCGCGGCCGCGGCGGGAGGTGTGTGCCGACCTCACTTCCGGGACCTGTCAGCGGCTGCTCCCGCCCCGCTCCAGCTCCCGTTCCCTCCCCGCTCCCGTTCCCTTCGCGCTCCTTCCCCGCTCCCGCTCCTTCCCCGGGGGCAACCGGGGACGCGGCCCTGCCCGGCCCTGCGCAGGCCGCGGCAGCGATGCACGGTACTGCCTTAGGGGCGCTCCCCGCCCGCGCGGTGCCCGTGTCCCGGCCGGGGCGCCGGGAGGAGGCGGGAGCGCCCGCCCGGGGCTGGGTGACACCCCCGCCTCGCTAATGCGGCGGCGGCTTTGCTAATGACCTGTCCTTTCTTCTCCTCCCCTCCCTTGCTATTCGCTATTACTTATCTTTCTGGCCCCGCGGTGTGAAGCCCTCGGCGGAGCGGCGGCGGACAGCAGGAGGAGGTAGCCGGCCCGGGGAGATGCTGTAGCGGCTCCCGCTGCTCGCTCGGCGCGGCGCCAGCACCCGGCTGCGGGAACGGGGCCGAGGGGCTGCGGGACGGGCAGAGCCGGCCCGGTGCGGGCGGGTGCAGGTGAAGAGCCACCCGGGAAGCCCCCGGGGAGAGAGGGATTTTAGGGCGCTGGAGGTGGGAACAGAGGAAGGGGTAATGCCCTGTCACACGAGGGGCTGGTTGGAAACTGTCATGTCTCCTAAATGGAACATCTGGATTGCCCTTAACCTGGAATGAACTCAGGCACTAGGCAGAAAGTACGTGCGTGGAGGTTCCCGCTGTTGGCTTGGCTCAGTCAGGCGGGTTGTGCTGTTCCCGGTCGGCTGGTCAGAGGAGGGTCCTGGGAGCGAGGAGCAGGTCAGTGGGAATTTGCTTCTCCGGGGTTTGCTTCTGTGGTTTGCTGAGTTCTTGGTTGTCCCTATGGGGCTGGATACCTGCTTTTCAAAAAGCATTCCAGAAGTAACAATGGAAGGAGTGCGAAAAGGTGTTGCCTTGTATTCATATTAAGATTGGCCCCGTCTCACTCAGTGACACGGGGAGCTCTCTGATGGAAGTAGTATGAGCACAGGATTCGTCACACGGGATTATCTGGAATGATAATGTTTGGCACTTTTGGCATTGGGTGTCTTAGTAGTACTGCACTAATAAAGGTGTTGCGTAAGTTTTGTTGTGAAGGAAAATCGTGGTCAAACTCCCTGTGTTACAGAACATGCACAGACTTTCTCATTGGCATCTGGCACCACTCACCTTTTGAAATTAGCTTTGCAGGCAGCAAAACGGATCAGCTGTAAAAAGTGTTTCCTTTGTAAATCCTGAATCAGTGACTTAGCATTGAGGCTGGCTACCTGGTCTCATGCTGGAACTGAGGCAGTTGCGGTTCATGTGATGTGGTCACACGTCTGCTCAAACCTAAACCAGTGTCATAACCTTTGTTGGCTGGCATGAGCTACCGAGCGGCCATCGGCTCGTGGTGACTTTGAGTGGCAGCTTTGGGCATTTCAAGTAATGCAGTGTAGTGTATTGGAAGGAGGAGAGTGTGCAGACCTTATCAGAGGTTTGTGGAACTCCAGCATGCTCACTCTCTTTTCCCATGTTTGGAAGGAACTCTTAGCATAGTCCAAAAAAGTATTCTTATCAATCTGTTGGTGCCTTATATTGACTGTCATCTTCTACAGTCAGGTGCATAGGGAGTTTTGGCTACCTATTGGAAACACCTTGTGGGTTTGTCACTTGCTTTTCAGTAGTTCTTTAGTGTCTTCATTTTCTGGTAATACTGTAGTCTTCATAAAGGGTATCATGAATTTAAACCATGGAGAGAGGGTTACACTTCAGTTGTGATTCTTTGTTGTTACGCTTTTAATATTTCATGTGTGGAGTGTTATAAAAATACAAGGGACAATAATGTCCTACAGGAGAGTAGGATATATGGCCTAAGATACTCATCTTGTTCTAAAAAATGGATTATAATGCTTACTGTTGTCCCAAAGTGGGCAAGGAAACATAACTTTTCTTAGTATTTTTTCAGAAGCAGCTTGTACTTCAAAACTGCAAACAGCTCTGTTTTCGTCTTTACTTTTCTGTAGCTTTCCTGACAAGATATGGGTTCTGAGTTCTGCTTCTATTGCACATGTCATATTTTTGCAAGCGGGAAAAAAGAGAACACCATACTTGTCTTGGAAAATAAATGAAGTTTTATTCATAATTATTAAATATACAAGCATATTTTCTTATATCATTTTCAAATTTAAACTTTTTTTTTAATCCACTTTTTCAAAATTTCTCTGAATCTTTAATTTGTTTGGTTTTTTACCTATGAATGCCTTTTTTTAATAGGCCTTATAAAGTATATAAAAACAAAATCTCTACCTTTGGGATGTAAATCCTCAAAATAAAGGTCAGTTGGATAGACATCTCATGGGACTGTGTGTGCACCTTGGAAACCATAACTACTCTAAATGTGTCCACAGAAAGACTTGGACATTTGTGAGAATGCTCTTTAGCAGTAAACGTATTTTACTCTATAACAGAGAATTAAAATAGCACAGGGCTGTCACTATAGTGTTCTCAGTTCAGTGGTTTTGAATTCTTTTAGTATGAAGAAAAAAAATCAGAATTATATTGGGATATACCGTTTATATTCCCTAGTTAGCTAGATGTCAGTGTGGTCTTGCTGTAAAAGTAGGGACATATTAAAAGCTTCAGTCATTTAAAAAATAATTTTAGCCTAAATGAAGTGAAAGATTTTTTTTTTTCTGAAAAAGCATAGAGAATTTTTTTTTAAGTTTTATTACTTCATAGCTGTGTAAAACCAGTGTAGTAAGCCCTGGGAAATTTCGCTGACTCTTTATTTTTATTTTTTTAAGAATGTCAGCAGCTTTTTATTGATGAAGAACTGCTTGTTATCACCAATCGGCACATGAAATGGAAGGGGAAGAGATTCTGGAAAACAACTTCTGTTTCAGCCTTGCAAAATGCTGCATGAAGGGGTGAGTACATACATGGACTGAGCACAGAATCTCTGTAAAGAGTGATCAATGTATAGTGAAATGACAAGAAAAGAAATCTGAGCATGTAGTGCCAATAAATAATTGATAAACAGAAAGTAGTAGCACAATTAGGAGAACAAAGCAAAACTTTCTAATGTTCTGATATCTACTGCTGCCTTAGGTGCTAGTCAGTAGAATTCTCAATTCCTAATATTTTAGAAGTAGAGTGCCCCGCATTTCACAGGACCAGGTCTGTTAAATTAAATACTGAATGACTTTTTATGAAGTAGAAGGCTGGATTTTTCACTGAATTAAAAAGTACTTTGGTAAGGTTAGGCTCTTAATCATCACTATCCTCAAAATAAAACTAAAATCTCTCAAAGTGTGTGATACTTGACATGTTTTAAAGATATTCCACTGATATGAGGAGATTGTTGTGTGACCAGATTGCATGTGGCATTGAGATGTTGCCAAATCTGACTCCACTTCCTCATACCACTTCTCATAGTTTCTGCTTATGAAACAATATTTATTTATAAGTGCATTGCATATGTCTTTAAATATCAAAGAAGTGTAATTTCTGTGTCCAGTGAAGGACTTCTCGCACACAGATTAATATAAAATATAAACCACAACTCATTGGCATTCTAGTCCTGACTGAGGCTTGAGTTGTTACGTGACTGGTTTGTGTGGGTCTTTGCTTAAAGTCTCAAAGTCTTAAAATGTGTATGGTGTTAATTTTTTTTTTACTTTGGAAAGATGCAAACTACCAAAGAGGCATAGTTTGTTCTGTGGTGCTGTATTCATCTAAATTTATTGGTTTAAGTTCAAGTCGTCTCGTGACTGTGGAAACACTAAGAGTAGGAGAGATTGGCAAGCATTGGCAAATTACCTATCCCTTTCTAAAAATGCTGATGCACTATCATGGTTTTTAAAAGATGTATGAACTGAGAAATTATTCACTAAATCTTTCCAAGTAGTAAAAGAAACTTGTTCCAAAACGTGTCTGCCTTGAGGAACTCAGAGCAGTGAGCTGAAGTTGTACAGTTGTACGGAGGTTATACAGCTCTTTGGCATTTGTTTCCAGGCAGCTGAAATACATGTGAAAGTGAGTTAGTCCAATATTTTCATATTTAATATTTTTGTATCTCATTAGTTTGTTTTCATTATGTTGAGAAGTACATAGAAGGAAACCAGAGCTGCTGTTTGGTGTGCTGGTTGAGTAAATCCTTACTCATTTGTGAGTATATAACATCCTGGAGCTGACAGAACTTACTGTTGTGGATAGTTTAGAGTTTGATATATTTTATGTGGAAAAATAATACCACAATAACTTAATATTATTTACATTTTAAAACAACAACAAAAAATCATGAAATGGATAATGTGAAACTATTCTATGTCCTGTGATTAAGGTTTGGAGGCAGGTCTCACTATTTTGTTGTGTATATCCATGCATCCAGCACTGTTATGCTGAGTAAGTTCTATTACCTGCATATAGGCTTGTATTGCCATTCTTTGTTTTTTGTTTTGTTACACAATTAGGTGCTACATGCCTGTTTTGCTTTAAAAATTATTTACGAGAAATGTCTGATGTAACAAATCACAGAACAGACCACTGAACATGAATGTTCAGAAGGTAAGAAGAACTCTTGTCTGTTTGCAAAACCGATTGGAAAGTGAAGACTTGAATTACTAATGACGTTTCCTAACCTGCTGGCAGTGTTACTGCTTCAGGAAGAATGGTACAAAGTACCTGACATTGGAGTCATGGGGCAGGCTCTCATAAAACAAAACCAAACCAAACTCTCTGGCATTTTTATTCAACATGTATGGAAAATGTTCCCTGGAGTAGTAAGGCTGAAGAATATACTATGGAACCAGTTGGATCTGAGGGGGAGGACGAGGGAGAAGGTGGATGTTGTGTCAGGAGACTGCTTTGGAGACTGTTTATTAGCAGGCAGTGCCTGGTGGCATTCTGTCCAACAGGGCTGAGGAATCCTCCAGTACAGCTGTCAATTAATCCATACACTCTGGTGTTAAAACACAATTAATTGCAACCCACAGGTCACAGTGAGTATTGTTGGCTTGCTGGCAGTTTTCAATGGAAGATTACGAAATAGCTATATATATATACATCTATATATATAAAATAAGTGAAGTTTATATATTCTTACCTACCTCAGGATAAAGGACATGCTGTGTGCAGTTAAGCAGGCCAGTCTGATCAAATCAGGTAGCAGCTTTAGTACCAACGTAAGCAAGCGACAAGCAGCACAGGGTCCTGCCTCTGAACAAAGCAGCAGCTGTACCTGTTGTTCTGTGCTGCCACAAATGTAACTGTACATAAACAGGCCAATATTTTCAAACAGCTGTCACATTTTCAAGTTAAATGTATGTTTTGGGCCCCTGATTTTCAGCATACTAAGCTGCTGTCATTTTAACTGAATTTACAAGGAGTTGCGTTTTCTCAAGATTATAAATCCTTTAATAAATCCTGTGGAAATGTAGTAGTGATTACCCTCTAAGAATTTAGAATTGTTCAGTTTGTGGCTATCATTCATTTTATTTCTCTTTTACATGGCAAGGGGGTGTGTGTATGAATGAACATATAAATGCAAAAAAGAATAGGATGTCCTCTGTCAGTGGTTCCTGATAGCTCTGCAAATACAGGCTACAGCAAACAGTGTGGCCACACAGCATGGCTGGATCTGATCTAGGCTCCTGCTTTCCTTCTTCCCATCCATGCGTTTCTATCCGTCCTTTTTGCTGCCCCTCAGTGGGTCTGTTTAGCTCTCTACAGCTGTTTATGGTTTTCCTGTGTTACACTTCTACCGATTCAGTGAACAGAATTGTTTCACCGAGGCTGCGTGTACACTGGGGAATAAAACTGGCCAGGGACTGTTCCCGGGAGCTGGATCGGAGTGTCGGGATTGCAGGGACGCAGCCGTGCTGCTCCTCAGGAGCACAGCAGCGAGCAGTGCCCGGGTCCGGGCAGTCCCCTGGGAGTGGGCCAGAGCGGTGTCGGGGAGGCTCCAGCAGCAGCTCGGGCGCTGCTCTGGCTCCGGCTCATTCCCGGTGCCAGAGGCGGCCAGCGGGATCGGGCAGCGCGAGAGCCAGCGCAGGCACCGGGGAGCAGCGTGGCTGGAAAGGCGGAAGGAGAGGGAAGGTGCGGGGCCGGCAGTGTCAGGAGCTACTGAAGGGATATACTTTCGATGTGAGGGAGCTATTACGTTACTCGAGCTGACTTGTCAAGGTACCCTTAAGGTAACTTTATTTTGCAACGGGTGACTCAGCTGTGCTCCGGCGAGGGACTGTGTGCTGTGTCCCCACAACTGCTCTTTCAAAGGCTCATTCAAGCCAGCTGAAATGCCTTACAAAGTGAAGTAAAACTGGAATATGAAAGTACATACATGGCTTTTTAAGGAGGTTTTCCTTTCCTGGCTGTTTCACTGGACTCATATTCTTCCTCCACCTTTCTGCAATTCAGATGCTCCCTTGGTTAAAAGGAATGGGGTGGCAGATGTACAGCAGTGCTGGTATTGCTGTTAAGCTGGGCACCAGATACCCTTCATGTCATAGAGGATGAGCAGGGAAAGCATGGCAGGAAAATAATTGGTTATAGTTTGCCACTTTTTGGTCTCACAGGAGTGTGAGGCTTGTGATCTGTATACTGTAGTGAGTGACTTGATTTAGAGCTGTGAAGTCATGTGTCCTAAGTATATCCTCTATCTGACACGTCAGGAGCTTGCAAGTACAAGTACTTGATGTCCATTTGCCAAAAAATGTAGATTAATTGCATTCATGCCTGTTGCCAAGGCTCCTGTCAGAAATGCTAATTCAGTGTAACCTGTTTTGTGTGATACATTTATCACAAAGAAAAACTTTTAAAGGTAGGGATGTCTGAATTGTCAGAATAAAACTGACAATGGTTTTTCTTAACAAAAAACCCAAACCAAAACCCAGAAAAAAAAAAAGGCAACAAAAAGTGAAAGAATTTTGTTTCACATTCTACTCTGGGTACTCTGAGTTGTGGCATGACATTAAATTGAAGTTAGTTTATTTTTAGCAGCTTTCATTTGTTTATTTACTTAAACGTAATAGCTGAGCAACAAGAGCCTGTAAAAATACTTCTAGTGAATGAGTAAAATTGTAGCACAATAAAGAATAAGTAAACTACACAACTTCAGGTGCTAGTTACAGAAGACATTCGATTTTTTTGTCGTGGTAGAAGAGTATAAAAGCTGGCCCATTGGAATTATTCAATTTTCAAAAAGACACTTGCAAGCAGAAGGGGCCTAAATTGGTAGTATCTTATCTGAGGGTCATTATTTTTTAAAGGATATAAATCCCTCTGTTAAGCTGAATTTAATTATCAAATAAGTCATGTTATTCTGTCTGGACAAGGGCATAAAGTTTATCAGTGAAATAAAACCACTGAAGATTACACAGTGGTGGTGTTCTCTGCTAAGAAGGGGAATTCAGGCTTCTTGAACCTCTTCCAGAAACAGATGTAAATTCCACTGTAGCTTTTCAAATAGTGAATAATCATGGTCTGTTATGTTTGGTGATGAATCATGCAAGGGGTTGCAGATGGTGAGGCGGGTGCAGCTGTGTAGATGCTGGAGGAGCTGAGATAGGAGACTGGAGGACCGAGGGGGTGTAGGAGGTGATTTGGGGATGGGGTGATATGGCTGGTGGAGGAGAGGGGTAAGACAGCTGAAAGAGTATTGAAAAGGACTGTAAACCGAGATTTGGGATCGGGATTGTGCTGGTGACTGAAAGGAGGCATTCTTGAGGTAGAAAGACGTTTTTGATGTTATTGATCTTTGAAGCAAAAGTTGCAGTATCAGGTACCAAAGCAACTGGACTTTTGTCCTGAGCCAAAACAATAAGGAGCCCAAGCTAGAAGTTTAAGCTATAAATGAAAAGAGAAAACTAAATTTCATGTCTCTTTTAAAGGAATACTGGTCTTAAATAGGAGAGCTTTTGTAGGAAAAGGTACAGATGCAAAGTTGTGGGGTTTTTTATTTCTATTTTCCTGAGCAGGACGTGTAATGAGATCAAGGTGGCGAAATTTGGGAGTTTGTCAAGTAGAGAAGTTGTATCTGTCTAAGTCAGCTAAAAATGGGGGGTTGCAAGGCCTAATCATTAAATGGCAGGTGAGACTCAAATGAAACTTTTCATAATCTTAAATCAGTATGCTAAATCTTAAATCAATATGCTAAACACACTTTTCAAATTTTTGCCTTAAGTAATTTTAATTTATCTTTTTCTTTTTTTCCTCTCCTTTTAGATTGAAAGTTTTGTTCCAAAACAATAGCTCTTTATTCAGGAAGAATGTTGCCATTAAGATGCCTGCAAGAATTAGTATTTTTGCTCACAGGTCAGAAATCCTCAGCCAAAGTGACTATTTAACCACTATTTCAAGGATAGCCAATCACCTTTTTTTAATAAAGTGTGTGATTAGGAGTCAAAGTGAGGGACCATAGAAAACTCGAGAATAATCCAAGTCTTGACATAGCTTCAAGCACCTATTGTACACTTGTGTGTTCTACAAACCCCAGCAAATATAAAATAAATACAGAAAATTAACTGGGAAAAAAAAAGGTAGTAGGTGGGGTAGTGCAGGCAAATGTCCAGATCAGTCTTGGAAGAGTTATGCCCCAAAACTGAAAGCAATTTTCAGGATAGTTTTCTCACCTCTTTTGGTCTAGTTACCTGTCAGGTACATGCAGTATGGTCTGCTGTCCTGTGCCCCCACCCAATAATTCTGACCCTGCAAGTCTTCTCAAATTAGAGAGAGCAGTAATGGCTGCAAAGGCATTAAAGTTCTGTCATTTTCATGGAAGTTGGTGACTGGGAAGAAGAAAGGAAAACACATTATTGACCTTGCTGAGGAAGTGAGGCAATATGAATTCAGCAGCTGTCTGTTCTGTTTGGCCTGTCAGTTGGCAGCCAGCACAGGGGGACAAGGGAGCTCAGGCTGAACCAGCCACAGTGTGTTTGTGGTGCTTCAGGGATGTCATGTGGGCAGGGGGCAATAGTAAGCACCTGTATGAATGGTATTTCTCAAATCTGGGTACTGCCTCAGTGCTCCCAAGCTTTATCATGCTGTTTAATCTCACAAAATCATATACAGCTGCAAAAATTTCATTGCCAGTCAATAAACTCAAAATTAATTGGCATCTGTCAAATGTAATATGTGGCCTTGAGTGAGGTTGTATTCAGTTGAAGTATTTATGTCAGAGAACAATCCTTTGCTCTTCTTTTGAAGAATAAGCAAGGTTGAAATAGTATAGGAAGGTTAAATATGCTCAGAAAACAAAAGATTAGGTAATTATTTCTTATCCTTCTTTTATGATGAATTTCAGCTAAAGACAGGTATTTTTATTTATAACATAGCAAGGATTCTAATTTCTAAGAAGTATGTTACTGATATATGTTATATATTTATGATATTTGTTATGATAACATACTAAAGAGTCTGTTATTATCAATAATATATACCACTTGCTATCACACATAAAGGTCTGCAGATAAAAAAAAAAAAGGAATTCTTATATCCTGTTTTGTAAGAACACATTTTAAATTATCCATACTTACACATGAACCCTAAAGATTGTTGAAATAGTCAGTTTCAGAAAGTGCATCCAAGTGCTTGTTTGACTTCAAGTTAGTGGCAATTGGCTTTTCATAAATACAGTATGTCTGAATTTTCACATTTGTTAGGAAGAGTTACTAGACAGTTGTGCTTGTAAAAGTTATGATGTTTTTCTTGACAAAACATTTGTGTATGTTATGGTTTTGTGGGTTTGTTTGGTTTGGGGTTTTTTTATCAAGCATGTGAGCAAGTAAATCTTCTGAGTGAGAGGTTTACGTAACAGCACCGTCATTACGCCAAAAATTTTGCCTTGCGCTAGATCTGGGTGTATTAGATTAGAATTTCAATTGACAATTTCAGTTGCACAGATGTCTTTAATTTGTTACCTTATGAAGTTTATTTTTACCATATGTAGTGAAAATGTACTCTGCAGGAGACTTAGCAAGGGGCTTACATTTTATTTACTTCAGAAATTGATTATATTGGAGAAAATAATTTAGTCACCACTCTAAAATGCAATTTCTATTTGCCTGTTACCCTCAGATATCTGTATCCTTCAACAAATGAGGTCTCTGTAGAATATCAGGGTATAGTTAGAAAATTGTCGAGCAGGCGCTTTTCATAATCTGAGGTGCAGTAATCACAAGTATAAGGAAAAAATTGCAGCATTCTGATTTAGACTTAAGGATCTGGTTCCCAGTGAGCATCATGTTGGGGCAAATGCGTGGGCTGTTTGTAAATGCTGTACATGTTGTAATCAACTTTGACTTCACCACTCAAAATTACTTTTACCTATTAATTTCAGAAAAAAACCCCTGACAATGACTTAGGACATCTAATCTGTACATGTAGTTCATAAGACAGTTTTTGTGGGATTTTTGGTTTGTTCCTTTTTCTTAATTCTGGCCATACCATGCAACCGGATTTGGCCTCAGTCTGAGCTCTGATCTCTGAAATTAAGGTGTCCCTAACTGTTAATCAGTGCAAAATCTTGCTTTATGTAATTAGCTCATCAGACATTTGTACAGGATTGCAAAACTTAGAAAAACCTGGCAACTTCCAAGTAAATGGGCAAGGCGTCTTTAGGACACACCGAATAAATGGGTTAGGAGTTTTTGGAACGCATGAGGAGAGTAAAACGGGGTAATAAAAATAAAGCACATACTCAGATGACACATTTGTGTGAACGTGACCTTGGCTCCTGGATCAAATAGCAAATACATGTATGTTGTGTTTGTCTGAATGTGACCTCTCCTTGGTTCAAATATCAATCATAAATCAAACCCCAGCTTTTGATGTACATGCAGAGGGAGCAGCCTCCTAAATGATGCACCACATCGCTATTTCTCAGCAGTTGTGGTCTCCACATGTCAGTGTTCAGCGCACACACCCAGCTTGTGTGGCAGTATGTTCTGTCAGCTTCATTGCTTACCAGGTGTTGTCACAAAGGCTTTAGAAGTTGTAGAACTTTGAAGCACAAACTGCTATGGCTGTTGTGATTAACACGTGTAATCTTTTGAATCCTCCTCAAGCATGGAATAATTTGAGTGGACTATAACAGTGACTTGTAGAGATACTGACATTGAAATGGATTGGATAAAGAGCAAAACTTGGGGATTCATTTGGGGGAGAGGAAAGGAAAAAGGGGGAGTGCATTGCAAGTGTGAAGTTGTAAATGTAACAGTGGAGTGGGGTTTTCATTAAAAACTGTGGTGAGCTGTGAGCAGTATTGATGGAAGTGTAGTGAACCTGAAAGGCAGCACATGGCAGAGAATACAGACTACTCCAGAACACAGTGGTTACTAAGATGTTGCCATGGCTTAGTTTCTTGCAGAAAATAAATTCTTATTGGCCTTTTGAATCTCTTGTTAATAAAATGTACTTTTTTCACTGGTTATGCCTCAAAAATACTGGATATTATGAACTCCAATATGAATACTTGCCGTAAGTACATTAACAACTAATGTAATAAATTGAATAATCTTCCCTCATACTGCTTTCCATGTTGATTTTTTTAAAGCCACGTTAACAATAGTATCTTGATTCTACAGATTAGGTTGGTAGTCAGTTTGACTATAAAAATGGAAACAGACACCATTACAAATTGAGAGGGTTTTAGGCTTTCTATGTACCTGGACTATAAAAGTTGAAGTAAGACAAAAGACTTTTTTAACACAAAGTTTTTCACTTGAATCTTTGGCAGTGCTTGCTTGGGTTTGGAAACATCTAAATTTCAGACTGGATTATAATGTAGTTAAAAAAATACAAAAACCTAGGAACTCAAAATACACAAAGCAAGCAAGCAAGCAACCAAAAAAAAAAAAAAAAAAAAAAAAAACCCCAACCCCCCCA
>VZTH01011726.1:143812-185986 GCA_013397815.1 Aleadryas rufinucha
AAAAAAAAAACCAAAAAAAAAAAAAAAAAAAAAAAAAAAAAAAAAAAAAAAAAAAAAATCCCCAAAGCCCCACAAACAAACAGAAAACCCAAAGCAACAAAGACCCCTCCAAAAACACTTCTTGAAGAAAATAGTAAGTGAGGGAGAACATTATAGGTTTTTCAATAACCCTAAGTATAGTATTATATAGTTTGTTAATTTATATTACTATTGACTTATGCTGAAATCCTGAGTAGACAGTTCTTTAAAGGATTCAGCAAACACAGATTTAAAAGAGATTTGAAAGCTTTACTTTGGCATACAGCTACTTCTGACTTTAGTTTCGGTTCGGCATTCATTAGGTAGAAGAGTCAAGTCTTCTTATTCCCAGTCACAGAAACCACTGAAGCATTTACTTTTTGGATATGAAAACTCACATTTAGAGGAGGAAAAAAAAAAAACAACAACCAAAAAATCTCAAAGTCATGTTGGTATTCTATGCAGACTTGAACCTATTTGAGCTTGAAGGCAGTTCAAACAGCAACTCAATCTCCACTCTTTACAATATGGGATTTTCCTTATATGAGAAGGACCCTGATGCAAATTTGAGTAATGCCATGTTTGATATATCCATTTATGTGGAAGAAAGCAAGCATGATTGCAGATAGGTGTGAACTTGAGGTGATAGACCTGTAAGTCTTGTCTTTGGAGCCTGGAGGCAAAGGTTGCAAAACCTTGCTGTCCCATTGCTGATGAAACCAAATCTGGCTCCTGTTGTTAAAGGGATTGCAGGGGCTTCTTTAAACACAGGCTTCAGATCTTACTGCACCGATAACCAGGAGCTGTGGTCTTTCTTTACATCTGAAGCTGAGCTGTCTGCTAGAGACTGACTAGTCTAATGGTGTGGAGGAAATATGGTGAAATCTATTTTCTGGTCTAATATGAAATCAGTGTAAATATAAAGTGTTCTGAATGGAGTTTCTAGTTACCAGGATCTTGAGGGGCTTGTTGAAGTTAAAATTCTCCATTAGGAGGCCACTTGATGTTGGGATGTTGTTTTATTCTTTACAAGCAGCAGAAGTCTTTCTTTGAGCTTGATTCTACTCTCAGCTTCAGTTTCCAGCATTAGAACTTTCATTTCATTTTTGTTATTTATTTATTGGAGCATGTTGTGTCAACTCAGAGTAAATGCCTGTATCTTCTATTTACTGGATTTCAGTGGCAGTTATACTGCTGGAAGGTGAGTATCTGTGGGATGTGTACATAACAGCCTGCATGACAGTTCCATGGCCCTGCCAAAAGATGGTAATACCCCTTAATCTAATAGAGGTGCTGTCTGATCTGTAAAGCAGCTTTCACCTCTCACAGAAGACCAAAGAGACATTGGCTTCTTCACTTCAGGCAGTGCAAGTGCCTGGTTTGCAGACCCAGCCAGTCCACAGAATCATTGGATTCTGCAGAGGAGATTCAGGCTGCACATGCAGTTCTCTTTTGGCCATGCAGCATGTGTATCCCTCTTCCCAGCTGCTTATTTCTGCCCTCTCCATTGAGCCAGCACTAATATTTGTAAGGCTTTGCAGTGAACTGGATCAGGGAAGTCGTTGGATTGAAAAGTACCACGTTTTTAGTGTGTAATCATGGCCTCAAAGATCAGTCATGGCTCTGGAAATTCCATTGAGCTCCACTCAACCCAGACATGTTAAGTGAGCTGTTTGACATTAGGTGAGATGAATTACCTCTCTTATTTCTGTTTGCTGAAAATTAATTTCTGCTTTGTAGTTTTTTCTCCATTAGTAACTGCATTTGTTGTGTGAGAGGGTATGATATTTGAAATAAATACTTTTGTTATCTCCTGAATAGTTTTGTTGCTGTCCTGTTACTAGTTACTTCTTAAACAGTAATCTTGGCAAAACAAACATTTTTAAAACTATTTAGTGTATAATAAATATGTTTCATAAGTGAAAGAAAGCATTGGAGGAAATCGTGGATATGTAATCTTGCAGGTCTAGAAAGCAGCTGAATAGTTTGAAGCAGGAAGGTCACATTTAAAAGGAGGGTGAGTGGTCCTGTTCAGAGACATTGATCTGTAATACACGCTAGCCAATGCCATTTAAAATCCAGTGGGACAGAAAATCCGGGGACCAAAGAAACCAGCTTCCTACCTCAGTAGGTTCTCTTTGAGTTTGGCTGAGTGATATAAAACTGAAAAACCATTCCTTTGTTGTTTTTACCACTTTGTCTTGGCTTAACCCCAGGAGGCAACCAAGCCCCACTTGCTCACTCCCCTGCCATAGGGCTGGGGAGAGAACTGGAATCAAGGTTGTGTAGAATTTTTCCTTATGTGACTTTTAAGATCCTAACTTTATAGCTTTGCTATCAATTTTCAAAATTAGGGTATGTGAATTTTGATTTCTTTTAAAAGCAAGGGTACTTATAAGTAGCATATGGTATCTTGGAGTACAGCTGAGTAAAGGGAAGAAAGATGAAAGTGAGTTTTTTTGGAGAGGGGGTGTGCAACTGGCAGTCTTGGTGAAAGGGTGGCTTACAAAAATTTTTACGAAACCATCACATGCATAGAAAATGTTCTCTCTCTCTCAAGTTCTTAATGCTTTTAAAAATATAAAATAGTGTGAGTATGTAAGGTTACAAACTATGGAAACAGAATCAATTGTCACGTGATAGAGGAGAAAATAAGCATCCTTTCCCAGGTAGAGTCTACCCAAATGGTGTCACACTTTGGGTACCGAATCTTATTTTCCGTTCTTTTTTGTGTTGAATCAGGATATTGGAAGTATTCTGCAGCTTACATACTCAAGGCTCTTCCTATCCTCTGAAGTTTTCTAAGAGTATCTATTGCAATCACTAGTTTTACATCTGCTGTTTCCAGCCCCAGCATTCTCAAAATGACCTAGAGGTAATGATTGTTTCAACTTTAACCCTGGTATTTGCAAGCAAGCCCTTTACACTATCAATTTGTTTATGCAGTAAGTTCAGACTTTGTTACTGCTTCCCAGAGACCTTTGCATCTCAGAAACCTGTTTCCTTACAGGGATTATCCCTGGTGTGGCAAGTATTAAATGTGGAAGGGCTGGAGGTTTAGTATCCCTCCGTTCCTTTCCAAAAATGAAGCAAATAACTGATAGCTGCATGTTAAGGTATTTTTCTTTAATAATCTGACTGATTTCTTTGGGACCAGTTTCAAGTTTATAGGTAAGTTACTCAGTGGGTATTCACAGTGAGGTGGTGGGAAAGGACTTCTTGTGAAAATAGACATATTTCAGAGATAACAGGATGTGAGAGAGTAAAACCTGTTTAACCTTAAAACCATAATTACGTGAAAGCATGTCCTTCTTTTTCTATGTTCTGTTCTCTTGTTTTCAGTTTGTGTATGTTGGTACTTGGGGGTAGGAAAGGGGTTATGGAGACTAAAGTATTGTATGGGAAACTGAGAAAATCCTCTGCAAATGTCTTTGTGGCACAGAATTTTTGTAAATACTTAGAAGACACAGATCTCTGAGTGGAATCATCATGCTGCAGCTACTACATCTACTCTTGTAACATGTACAGGGCTTTTTGTAAAGCGAAATACTCTCTGTGAATATTAAATGAACTTCATACTCATTACCCTTTTTATTTTGGAAGCCTTTTTTCATTCAAGCAAGGATCAATGCATATTATGTGAAACCTGCCAATGAAAGCATATGCACATGTAAACATGCATAGAACACAGAGAAGCCAGAAGGCAGTTTACTGCGTAAATACTAGACATATTACTTGAAGATTTTCTGTACTTATAAAAAAATTGTCAGTATTGTGAATATTAGTATATTTTGATAGTCCTCAAAAATTGTGATATTGTCTCCATGCTTGCCTAAGTACCAGTTAATCATTGACAAGAGCTGTAATGATTAAGCTGCTGTAATTTACTTGTAGTGTTTGAAAGTACAAAAGGGTATGTAACTTAATAGTTAAAGCAAGAAGCACTCCATTTATGTTTCACTAGCTATTAGGTTGTTTTTACAGAAATTTAGCTTAAAAAGCTGCTGAATTTTACATATGGATTGTAAATGTGGAAAAGTATGGTGTGATTTGGGTGATACCAGGCGGCTATTGCCACATTCAGAGGTCAGCTCTCAAGCCTTTCCTTTGCTTTCCTGTCAGATAATGCCTATTTTGGTTAAAGGTAATCTTCAGTGTTCACTTAATCTTTGAAAAATACTTGTGCTGGATGAAGAAGTGATGATACTTGGAGAGACATATGTGATTCAGTAGGGAACACTGGGTACAAGAAGCCCAGTGCCTACTGGAACCTCCCCAGGATAGCTCTGCTGAGTGTCTGCAGAGGAGTATAATCTTTCTGTGCTGTGAACAACTGATTTAGCCCAGGGGAGCTTCTTGGAGAGCACACTGGAAGACTGGTGCTGATCAGATGCTTTGCTATTCCTCTCTTTTTTTTCCTGATGGCTCCTTGGGGAGACAAATTTGGTAGTCTCCTTTGGCTTGCTGGAGGTTTCTTTATACTTTTCCCCCATCACAAAATAGATACATTACAGGGATAGGAATTTAACTTTGTTTTCACAAATACATACAAGGGATTTCTCATTTTTGAGTTTGAGTATGTTCTGGTTATGTCAGGGACATGGATAGATAACTCAGAGCAAACAGCACAGTTAGTTCCAGCTGTTACTAGGCCTGTCCATGCTGCCTGTCCAGCTCTCACCCACCAGCAAAGTCGATACAGTAACATACCTGTTGTCTGAAACTGGTGTTGGAAAACATGGATAAATTCCCATACTTAGTCTCCTACATATTCTTGCTTGCTGCAGTGTGTGATGGAGAAATTATTTTCATTTTTTACTTAAAACTATCCTATTTCAAAGAAATTGGGCAAATAGATCTGTACTAATGGTCTTTGTAGAATGAGATGGCAAGTTAGTAATAGTGACAGCATCTCATTTATTTTTCCTACTCAAGAAGAATGAGTAGAATATTGATGTTTGTTATAAGTTTTGGTGGGAAGTGGATAATGCCTTCTGTAGAAACTCTTTACTCAGCAATGGAGAGAAAACAACAATCTACAGATTGATCTTGACATAACTTTCATTCATCTTGAAGTCTTTTTGGGAGTTTTCTCACCCTGTGCTCTTGATGATTCATGTTGCTTCCAGAGCAACAGAATATTGTATAATATTTCACCTTTGGATTAGAAATCCTGTATTCAGTGTGCTGCAACTAGTTCAAATATTTTTTGAAAAGATCTGATTTTTTTTTTAATTATTCTTTCACCAGTAAAAAGAAGTTTAAGTGACTGCTCTACTTGATCAGAATGGTGGACACTGAAAACCAGCTGTATCCCCTTACTCCCTTGGAGGAGGAGGATATAGATAGCCCTTTATCTGGAGAGTTCCTACAGGATATGGAGAACATTCAAGACCTGTCCCAGTCTCTAGGTGATGATAGTTCTGGAGCTTTAAGTTTAACAGAATTCCAATCACTGGGAAATGGTCCAGGATCTGATGGATCTGTTATAACAGGTAAGAGAGTTTGGTTTAACGTAAAACTTTCTTTTATAAATAGAATGGTAGAAAATAAAAACTTCTTTAATGCAATAATTATTGTTTATGTTGAAGTGACACTAGAAATATATCAGCTGATTATGGCATGGTTTTAAACTGCTTAAGGCTAAAGTTAATATATTAAACAAATGTCACTGAAGAATGACTGTAACATAAAGTTACATAGTCTTTAGTAAGAGGCTTTGTTTGGGAGATCAGAATGGGAATCACTGCAGTGGTGTGGGACAGTGTGGTGATCTCAGTAAGGTTTTCCTATTGAATCTGGGTGTTTGCAAGTCTTTTAGCAGTAGAGCCATTTGTAGTTTACTATTAACCTTTTGGTTGGTTTGCATTATGTTTTGTTTTGGGGGGTTCTTACTTTAAGTCACTTCCCAGCCTGTGACCCGTATTTCACCTTGGAGTAATAGAACTGAGGCAGTTGAAATGAGCAGTGTGGGTTTTGAAGGGAATGGGGAGAGCTGCCTCCTGGCACTATTGACCAAAGGAATGTTTCTAGAACTATGACTTGTTCCCTTTTGGTTGCAGACCTTCTCATCAAAGAGCTGCCTTGTAGAGGAAAGGTTATGATGTGCTTTATGTATGTGTATATTTGTTTATAATGTGGTCCTTCAGAGGCAGGAGGTTTTACAATTATTTGAGTGTAGGTGTGTACAAGGCCTACAATAATTTAGATCAGCTTCTACTGTCACCTTCTCATGGAGTATTCAGTGCTCATTGCAAAACGTACTGGTTTTGTGGTTAGAGAACATGCAAAATGTAAACTTCCAAGGCTCAAATTCCATAAGGCAAGTAAAATGAAATCACACTTTCAAAAAATCCTGGGGTTAGGCTATTGCTGATGAGTCTGATGCCTGTGGGCTTGGCAGCACTGGCAATGCAGACTCTGAGTTCTGTGCCAAGGTTTTTTCCAACATAATACTTGCTGACCTACATTCATGAGTGTTTCTTAATCTGTCTGTTAAAATAACACACCCATTAATTTGCTGAAACCTTGTGGTGCAAGTTGCAAGATGGAAGATAAAAGAAATTCTGGCCTCAGAAAATGTTTTCCTCAAACAAAGTGGAAATATTAATTGAAATAATTAAGGTTGGAACGTGTTTGTTTTGTAATGTGTTCATCTGCTGGTGGCACTTTTGTAAGGTGTTCATCTGCTGGTGGCACATCTGACGAGTTTATTTCATTGTACAATTCAGAAATGCTTTGCCCATTATAAAAAAACCCAATAAATATCTGAGCTAGACTATTTTAGAAGCAGGCATTTGTGTTACCTTCCTTTTAACATCTGTTCAGCCTTTCTGCTGATGTGCAGGACTTGTCCATCTGCTTTTCAGGCCTCAGTTTAGATTGTAATTTAAAATTATGAGTAGCTTTTCAAAGGTCAGGGGTCCTTGTGTGTATCTGAAGTGTATCTGTGTGAGGTAGGAATGTGTCTCTTGTGGTACGGCAACAAGAGATCCCCTACTCGTCTCTGCAGCACAAGAGACGGAAGATGTAAAGCCAAGATGAGCTGTTCATAACCTTTCTGCAAAGAACATTGGTGTGGTGTGTATTTATTTGGTCTATTATCACACATCTAGTTCTTATTGCCAGAGTCACTTCAGTTAGGCCTTTTCCTTCTTGACATCCTGTCTCATCAAAATTAGCAAGGTACACCCTGTATTTTGTGTGTGTTTGCACTGGAAATATGAATTATTTTTCGAAGACTTGTGGTCGAATTGTTAGTTCACTTAGTGACTATTAACTCAAGATTATTTTTTAGAATAAGCTCATTTTTGTGTGGTTTTAGTATAGAAATTATATCAATCTTGATAATATAGTGTTTATGAAGTGTTCCTTTTTTTTTAGACACCCTTTCACCAGCATCCAGTCCTTCATCCATTAATTTTGCCACAGCTCCAGGTAGCATAGATGAATCACCCAGTGGAACATTAAACATTGAATGTAGAATTTGTGGGGATAAAGCCTCAGGCTACCATTACGGAGTACATGCTTGTGAAGGTTGTAAGGTACAGTCAAAATTTTCTTCTTAAGAACCTAAATCATGTTGCTTTATTTATGGTGTAATATGAAAATAAACATTTGGTACATAAATGTTTAATTACTATAGTTCTAGTCATTACAATTATTTGAATAATAAACCTGTCTGTGGTCTTTTTTCTGAATCAAGTCATCCAGATACCATAACTCAATACCAGAGCTTCATCAAGCAGGAGCAATTCACAATGATAATTAATTTTAATGCTGCTTTTCTGGATGTAGCTAGTGAAATACTAAAGCAAAACACTTAACTGTGACAAAAAAAAAAGCAAAACCTTCTTGCTTCACTGGTGTTTTATTTGTGTTGGGAGCATGGCTGGGAGGAGTATGCCACTTTCCTGTTATAACAGTAACAAATCCTGAATTTCTCACCTCCACCACGTGCTGCCTGAATCTCTTAGTATTGTACCTCTTGTAGTTTTGGGGCCAGGGCATGTCTCTGGGGCAAATTACTCTTTTCATTAATGCATAATTTTTGGGATGATATGACCCATTAACCTATAAGATTCTTTTCTTCTTCCTCTAATGTTTTAGATTTCCATTTTTTTTCTATATTAGAAGGTAACAGGCGAGAAATAACGGTCTTTGTGTACAGTTTTCTTTCATGCACCATGTCAGTATGATCATTTGAATGTAAATCTTATGGAATAATGCAGAATATCTATTAGAAATGAGGAACCAGTTCCTAGCCGGGTGTGCCCCACAGCCCAAATGACATGCTGCTCTGTGATGTGACACAAAATGTTGCGATGCCTCTGGGTTTGCTGACCCTGTGGTTGGGCAGTGTGTGACCAACCTTGCATTGCAGACTGGAGACATCGTGGAAAGAGCAGTTGAGGTAGAGGCTGTTCTGCAATGCTCAGCATTGTGTCCTTGGCTCTTCTGCACACCCTGCTGTGTTCTCATACCCCTCACATCTGCTGGGTGAAGGAAGGATGGGTTAATTCTGCATGTGTGATTTACACGGGATGAAAGATGAGGGGTACTTCTGACAGAGGATGCTGAGGGAATGCGTACAAAAGCAATATGTGATTGTTTTGGTTCATCCTTAAGCACAAATCTGTTCAGGTTCTTTGGGTTCTTGGTTCTCTTCAAGAAAGAGGGCTGAGAGCTATTTCCTCCTTTTGTGTTCTCCATTCTATGCATACCCTCAGACACACCACTGCATGGATTTGTACTTCTGGACAGGTTATACTTTGTGTATTGTTTTGCTAGTGACATCAATAAACAGTAAAAGAAAAAAAAATTACCTGTATGATTGAAGCTTAGTAGTCAGCATTCATTAACATTACATATTGTTTTTTTCAAACTTTTTATAGGGCTTTTTTAGAAGAACAATTCGTTTAAAACTCATCTATGATAAATGTGATCGCAACTGCAAAATTCAGAAAAAAAATCGTAATAAGTGCCAATACTGTCGTTTCCAAAAGTGCCTTTCAGTTGGAATGTCACATAATGGTAGGTAAGAGTACCCTTAATCTGTTTGGTCCTACCCAGAGTCTGCTGCTGGAGGCAGGCACTTGGATAGCATTTTTACTCATACACATGAATTGAACCTCAGATTTTTTACAAGATAAGATCACTGCAGGGAACACCAGTTTCCCTGATGGGTTCATGTGGTTGATACAGAACTGCCAGATGTGCTGTTATGAGCTTTACACAGTTGTGCTGTATGTCAGTTTGTCCATATTAATGTTCATTTGTTTGCTTTCTTCACCCCAGAACTTTGGCACCAGTACTCCCATTGAAACAGATTTCAGTACTGGAAGAATTCTGATCAAAGGTTTTGTAGAGGAGTAGGAGGAGAACAGCTGCTTCAGTGTGAGGGGGAGTGACGCAGGATAGAAATATGTAGGAAAGCAGCCTTCATTATTTTTCAGGTTACAGTGCAACAGCTCTTGGGCAGATGGCTCAGAAAGTGGGGAGGGAAAGCAAAGGTCTGTGCTGACTGTGCAACAGGAATCTGGTAGGTTGTTTGTTAAACAGAACGGTAAAAATTCAGAGCATTTAGAGATCCAGTTTAAAAGTTATGTAGTTGTTTGTGCTAGTGATTTAAGATAAGGGTGGCAACCTTGTGGCTTATAGACCAATTTCAACCCACAAGGCAGTTCTGTGTGCAGGACGTAGCTTGCTGAGCAACACGGGTGAAGAGGGAGAGGCCAAGCCATGAGAAAGCACATCTCACTTGGCCAGATGACAGTAGTTTGCTTTTCCTGCTTGGCTCTGATATTGTCCAGGCTGAACTTGGGGGCAGGTGCAATGTGAAAGCAGGTAAAAATGCTGGGCTAGGTGAAAAGCTGTGGGTTAGGAGACAAACTTCCTAAGGAAACTATGCAGTCAGGATAGGTGGGGTGGGAACATGGTTGGGAAGCTGCTTGTGACATTGTAGTGTAAAGTCCCATCAGGAGGCATTGTGAGAGTTGACTTTCTGGTTCTGCAGAAGCCTGGCTCCCTTGTGGTGAGCCTTGACTGAGATTGAGGTCCATTGGGAGAGGGTTTGTAGTCTCTGCAAGACTGGGGATAACCGTCCTCAAAAAGTGTGCTGGACAACAAAGTGACATCTCAGGTTGGGAGCTGAGCAGGGAGCTGTGCTGGTTGGCAGGAACTGACATCCATGTGAAGCTGTTTCGTCCTACTAAAAACTCTGTGGCCACCTGTGCTTCAGTTGAAGGGAGTAGCTGCAGTTTTATTGCAGCAAACATATGGGAGGCAGCAGGGAAAGGGATGACTGCTAACTTGCTGGCAATACTTCTCAGGAAAAGAGCTACAACTAAATTTACACCCCTGATCTTAAAACTGTAAGTTTCAGTTTAGAGCAGGTATTCTTCCACTTTTCCGACAGATTGGTGTGACGACCCACCCTTAAGGGGAAGGAAGCACCTAAGACAGATTCCAACTTTCAGTCCAATTTTCCTTGTTGGACTTCCATTGAAGTCCACAGCTGTATTTCAGATCGTGCCTAGAGTCACCTCCTTGTATCATGAGAAGATCCCTTGGACACATTGAAGGACTGATGCTGTTCATGCCCTGAATTGCTCAGTGTAGGCACTGAGGTCCTGTCCTCACTGGTTGGATGCTGAAATGTGGTACAAGTAACTCACTGCATGAACCATCTCAAACCCTTGCACACCTCCCAAGTGTAAAATGGGGCTGGCTTAGCTTGAAACAAACTGAAGAAGGATGTGGATGTGCCCATGAATGGCAAGACCACTTGCCCAAAAACCGGGAGACCTCCATACCCAGAGGTGTTTCAGACTTGCATCTCCTGCCTCTTGGAAGAATATCCTAATGACTAGATTGGGTATTTAAACTGTTCTCCTCTCCAGTCTTGAAGGGCTAGCTAGTTTGTTGAGAAAGCAGTATGGAGTGCTGGGTGTAGAGGTGGTTTCTTTGCCTATAGCCTTTGAGCTGTAAATGCAGGTCTTTGGGCTGGGGTTGCCACTGGCAGTACAGGTGTGTTGAATAAAGAATGCCCCTGCAGGTTCTGAGCCAGCAGCGGGATTCAGGCCTGACTCCGTTGCAGCTCTCCAGCTCGTGTGTGCTTTCTGCCAAGCTTCTGCCGTGAATTTACTCAGCGTTTTAAGAGTTCCCAAGGTGGACTTTGAGTTTCACATTGAGATCTGTAGAACTCAATAAGGAGAAAACAAAATACAAGTACTTAGGTAATGTAGAAGGAAAGAGGAATGTGTTCTAGCTCACTGCAGATAGCAGTTTGTGTTCTGAAATACCTGATTTCCTTCAGTTTAGCATATTAGTCAGTGACTGTGTTGGGAAAGAGATTTCTTCACCTCTACCTCAGGTTTTCTAGACAGAAAAATCTTATTGCTCTAATCAGCAACAGTAAAAGGCTTAAGTTCTTGTATAATTTGTGTTTGTTTTACAATTATGTCTTCCCATCAGCAATACGTTTTGGACGAATGCCGAGGTCTGAGAAGGCCAAGCTCAAAGCAGAAATTCTAACAGGTGAAAATTATGTAGAAGATTCAGAAATGGCAGATCTTAAATCACTTGCCAAAAGAATTCATGATGCCTACCTGAAAAACTTCAATATGAACAAGGTTAAAGCCAGAATCATCCTTGCAGGGAAAACCAATAACAATCCAGTAAGTACTTTTTCTGTTACTTTAAAATAAAGCTGACAGGTACGTAAGGTGATTGTAGTAATTTGGTAGACTCTTCACTTTTAGAAAATAAATATCATGGTAATACAGACATGAAACATTCAAAGAGAATAGCTGTAGTAAATACGGTTGCTTTTAACCACTATCAGAATAGTAAGAAGCTTTAGGAAAATCAGGTGATGACCTTGTAAGTAGAAACTCATAACCTTAAATTTTTGTTCTTAATCAAAAATGAAGTGATATCTGAATGTGAATACCTCTTGCTTTGGGGAGAATGGTTCAAAATTAATTTCCTATTATGACAGTGAAAAAAGAAATGTTTTTCTGTCACAAATACCAGGATAAGTACTGTTATCTTGTAGAGTGTATAGGAGCTCTGCATTACTTTTATTTTAATCAGAATAATATTTATAGCAGGAGGGGAAAGAAAACTTGAGTTTGTAATTTTTTGTTTACAGCACTGGCCATTTCCTCACCCAGCCTTCCTGGTCTTTTCTGTATGGTTCCTTTGAAAGGCAGAAGCAAGCAAGGTTGTGAAGACACATATGCTGTAGAAGTTATTTTTCTTTCAGGGTAATTTAGCCAAGGTCTACCTAATTCGATCAACTGCTTTTTGTTTGGTAGCACATGGGAGAGTATAATCGATGTAAGGACTCAAAGGACTCACTTGTTTCACTTTATGCATATTTATTTAAGCTCTGCTGTCATTTTTGTTACTTTTATGTGGAAGATAAGTATTTTATTTTATCAGCAACTTCAGTTTCAGTAAAAATTTGCAGGGAAGAAATTTTACACATGCCATAATGAAAACCATGTAAGTGTGGGGATGAGTGTTATCAAAATTGTAAGCAAGCTGTCTTCTACATTATGGAATTTGGCATGTAATAGTCTAGTCTAGCCAAGCCTGCAGCTTTCTGCGTTAGAAGAGAGACACATGAATTATCCCAGTCTTTTTCATTGCATTAAAGAGGTGTGTAAAATTAGGCACAGGCTTAAACATTTCAGGGGTACAGGCTGACGTGAGGCTACAGTAAATACCACCTTTAGCTCCTCACTGAGTGAGCTTCTGCAGAAAATCCTTTTTTGTGCTTGTTACCCTGTGTCAAAACCATAAGCTGCAGCATGTGTCACACATGCAGGGATGGATCCTAGAGCACTGCATCCCAGTTCTTGTATTTGAATGTGTGTGGCCACAGCCATGGGACTGACCAGCCGACAGTGACCAGCACGCGCATGTCCACGTGAATTTGCACATAAAAATTAATGAAGAATCAGCCCTAGGATGTTACAAACAGGCTGCTTCCAGTTTTTTCCATATGCAGGGAAGAGCAAAGGGGTTTTAGGCTATTTCATCATCTCTTAAGAAAACAAACATTTTCATTTTCTTTTGACTTTTCAGCAGAAAAACAAATCTTAAAATGAGGGGTTTTTTGCTTGTAATTAGCAACCCACCTGTCTCAGAACTGTGCATTAACAGCTGATTTCAGTGAATCCTAATTTTTGTTACCACTACAATTAATTTCAGAATGAATGAGCATTTTTCATGATGATGAGGTGTCATTTTTTAATTTTGCTCCCAAATTCTTAGCCATACCTCTTTTCTGCATACTGAAATGGTGTTAAACAAAAAGTGTATAAGACAGTGTACATCTTTTAAAGGTTTAGAGATGTGTTGTGTTTCTTGCTTTGCCACTTTCCACTCATATCCACCTTCCCATGGAAAGTTCTGCTCTGTGAAACTGTGCTGGAGTGAGATGGAATGTGCAGTAGCCATAATAGTTAAAAATGGACAACCATAGGAAACTGACCTGTTGGACAGTTTTCTGAATGAAACAAGTGAATCCTATTAGTTCCTGACAGAACACTATGTGTTCCCTATGGTATTTAATCTGAGATGAGCAAAACAGCACAGGGAAGGTGCTTGGTGCATATGGAATTAAATTTCTGTTCAAGGTCAGTTGCTGTGACTTTACTAGGCTGGGAAGCACTGGGGTTTGTTGTTTTTCTCTAGTGGATAGTACTTTGTTTTGGCTGTTGCTCTGCAGATATGTATCAAAATATTTTTGAGTTCTGATTGTTTGTAAGAAAGTCTGAATGCTGCTTTTGATATAATGTTTTAAGAGAGTGGCTCGTCTGTTTGTAAAGCATGTACCTTTCGAAACAGAGGGGATTATGGAAAAGACCAAATTTTGTGTTTGACGTTCTAGTGAGATTCTCTGTAGAGATGACTCAGAACCAACTGCAGCTAGAAAGTTGGGACAATTGGGACATTGTCTATGAAAATCTGATAATCAAACACAAGAGTAGTGCAGGGTTCACATTCTTATGCAAATATGCTGCCCTGTATTGAAATGACTGTCTGTATTCCCCCTAGGGTACTTCAGGAAAGAATCATGATGTGCATCAAGTGTAGTTAGTTTAGGAATGGATAGGAGTGTAGGCAGAATAACCTGGACTTCCGGAGGAGATAATAAAAGTCTTTTGTGAACCCTCTGGGACCGGCTCTGAGATGGATATGTGCACACCAAGCACAGGAGTGCTGGACCTTCGCTGTAACTGTTAGATAAAACTAAATTAACGATATGCCATACATCTTTGCATTTGACTATTTGCATTGGTGTTTGCAGAGCAGACTTGTTAGGTATTGCAGTTTGTAGTTCTGTCATACAGTGTTTGTCTTGATGAGAAATGTGAAAGAACTCAGGGTTTACTGATCGTTGAGGCCTGATTAGCATGGAAGTTAAAGTTTATCAGAATTCTTATTCTTTAGGAAGAAAATAATTAATAACCATTATTTTGTGACTGAACTAGTGGGGTTTTTTCTCTGTAGCCATTTGTTATACATGATATGGATACCTTATGTATGGCAGAGAAGACCCTGGTGGCAAAACTGGTAGCCAATGGGATTCAGAACAAGGAAGCAGAAGTTCGAATCTTCCACTGCTGCCAGTGTACATCTGTGGAGACTGTCACAGAACTCACAGAATTTGCCAAATCCATCCCTGGCTTCTCCAACCTTGACTTGAACGATCAGGTGACACTATTGAAGTACGGGGTGTATGAAGCCATATTTGCCATGTTGGCCTCTGTGATGAACAAGGACGGGATGCTGGTGGCCTATGGGAACGGATTTATAACCCGGGAGTTCCTGAAAAGCCTGAGAAAGCCATTCTGTGATATAATGGAGCCAAAATTTGATTTTGCAATGAAATTCAATGCACTGGATTTGGATGATAGCGATATATCCCTTTTTGTTGCTGCCATTATTTGTTGTGGAGGTAAGCATTACTTGTGTGTTCTCTAAGGTAGTAAATTTTAATATTTCCCTCTCATGAATTCATAATTTTAATGGAAAAACTTCTGTCCTCTGGAAGATTCCATTCTACCACTAACTACACTTTGAGGGATCATTATAAAATTATGACATGTATTCTTTTGCTTGTTTTGAGAACAGATCGTCCTGGTCTTGTAAATGTAGGACACATTGAAAAAATGCAGGAGAGCATTGTGCATGTACTGAAACTCCACTTGCAAACCAACCATCCTGATGACACCTTCCTCTTCCCAAAACTTCTCCAAAAAATGGCTGACCTCCGACAGCTTGTCACAGAGCATGCTCAGCTTGTTCAGATAATCAAGAAGACTGAATCTGATGCACATTTACACCCTTTACTACAGGAAATCTACAGGGATATGTATTAAGGATTTTTAGTACTTTTTTTCCACAATATTTAAAGACAGAGAAATACAGATGGGAGCAAAACTTGCACAGTTACATGCTGTTCACTCAGCCCAGAGCAGGAAAAATCTAAAACTGGGGAACTGGAGTGTTACACTTCTTTTGGTTTGGGATCTTGTGTTTTCTTTTGAAAAAGTGCTGCAGAAAAATAGTGGTCAGAGTGCTCAATAAAGTGTCTTACAATGGTTCTTTTATTTAGAAATTTGAAGATTGGTAAGGAATACATATTTGAATAATAAATCAGAATGTTAAGTAACAGAAATGAACAAAATTGTATTTCCTCTTGGCTTAGTCATTTTAGTATTAATATAACAAATTCAGCACCTTCCTTCCAGGTATCTGCACAATCAGAAAGATGATGCACTTTTGCCTAATGGTAATTACTGAGAACCAGCTAACACTCTTTCTTACAGCACTCAGTCTGGGCGTAGCAAATGGCTGGATATTACTGTCCTTACACTTCTAAAAAATTGGAAAGATATTTGATCCATTGCTGCTTTAATTCCATGAAATGATGTACAGCTTCATATAGTGTTACATTGGCATACTTAGGGTTAGCATGTTTAAAAGATGGTTCTCTTATGAAATTAAATAAAATCCAAAGAGTTATCTAAAATGCAGCAGAGATGCTCCAACAGGTGGTTCTTGAAAAGTAAACATGATAAACTGATGGAACCCTTTTGTTTCAAAAGTCTTTTAAGGAAATGTGAAAATATCACTGATGAAAAATATATACCCTGTATTTTTGTAGAACTTTTAATAGCTCAGGTTGCAGTTTTGACATAAAAATGCTATTTTGAATTAGCAGGAGTTTTGGAGAGACTGAAAAATCTGATCCTACCCCAGAAAAAAAAAAAAATTAACTTTCCAGCAGTGTTACTTGCACTCTACTGCAGTGATAGCTGACTCCGAAGGAATGATTGGATAGCAGAAGCACCTGCTTCCTTTAAGTGTCTTGGCAGTATAGTTGTTTGGACCTGTTTACTTTTCTGATGAATACACTGCTTCATTTTTTACCCACTTGGATATATTTCTTTCTATTCCTTCTTAGGCCTCGTTGGTAGAAGTACTTGGTACTTGTTTTCACCAGATTTTGTCCTTGTGGATAAGGTGACAATAATACCAAGAACAGTGTTTGTAGGTGTCAGACTGTGTTATAGTATGAAAGGCAGCACAGTTGAGAGTAAGTTTATCGTGTTCCTAGGAATAAACTGATTTTTACAACAGCACTTGCTCAACTCCTGATGCAAAATCAGCCATAAGGAAATGGCTTCCTGACTTCGCCACTTCATGGGCTTTGGCTGCCCAGAAGTGCTAGCTGCATGCAAAGTACTCTGCTGTTTCTTTTTGTTTCTTTGATACAGTAACTTCACATTATTACCTCCTTGATTTTACTTTCTGTTTCACAACACCGAGGTCTCAGGAGTCAATCCCAGCATTTTCACTACAGTTAAGCTTTCAGTGGCACAGGAGGACACTTTCTACTTGTTTTATTGTAGCACATTTGAAGACACCAGAATCTTCACTGCAAGGATTGAGTGGCGAAGTGAGAACATCCCACTGTCATTCCTATTTCAGTGGCAATGCTTGTTTCTGTCCAGGCCCGCAGGCACAGCTGGACACTGGCAAAATTACAGGTTTAAAGGCAACTTGGAGTTTATCTGGGCAATGATTGTGGCAGAAGTTATAGATACATATAGATATATTTAGTGTAAAATACTGAAGCACAGGCCTCAAATTTGGTGAGCATCTAGAGCAGGATGGAAACAGTAACTGCATGTGCACAAAACTTCCTCCCCTTCCCTGTTGCCAGCAGGAAGAACAGGCCTCAAACACTCAGAAGGAAAGTTGGTCTTGCCAGGAATCCTCAGATGAGAAATGGGCTGCCTTTTGTGTCCCAGAGCAGCACACAGTGTGCCCTCAGAAACAAAGAGAGGATTTTAGGAATGCTGCTGCTTTCTTCTCCCAGCCAGCTCTGTTTCACTGAGGAGCTGTGGGGTTTAGGCCATGGAAATAATTGATCTGCAGTATTGCTGACACAAAAAGTTGTCAAAATATCAGCCATTCTGGGATGGTGTTCTGAAACTGTAGGAGCCAACTGTTAGTTTAGCTTCTAAAAAAAAGGATAACTTGAATTTTTTTTTCCCAAAGCTCAGATTTTTGCAAAGGGCAAATTTCAAAGTTATATTCCATAGTCTAGGTGTGTTGTAGGTTCTCAGGAAAATTAGACACAGTCAGTGTGCACAACTATTTTTCCTGCTCTTGTTCTCAAAAGTGGCTAAAACACTTCAGTAACACTTAAAAACGTGGAAAAATTAATAATAAATACTTAAATTCTCAGCAAAGCTATGAAGAATTGCAAATAGTGTAACTCAGTGAAAGGCAATGTTTAGCTGTTTTGAGCAGCTGCTTGTAACAAGGTCCTGTTATTAGCATGAGAAAAGTGCATAATTTTTTGTTATTTGAAAACCAGAAAGCAATTTTTGGCTACTTCCTTGGACATTAAAAGTTTGATTTCTGTTTTAAATTAAATTGCAGACCCTTAATGAGGGGGGGGGGAAAAGAGAACACATCTCTGAATTACAGAAATATGAACAAGATGTTAACACAGCCTAAAATTCTGGATGGATTCCACTGCCCACACTGCTGCCCCATGCACATTCCCACAGTCACTTCAAAGAGTGGCACAGGGCACACAATTTCCTTCCCAAGAATTAATGGGAAAAAGAACTTCTCATTTCTACATTACGCTTTTAAGGAATTGCATTTGCTCCTTCGGGAGGTGACTACAGCAGGCTTTGGCCAAGGAGATTTTAAAATTACTCTGTGTCCATTTTTTGAAAATTTGGAATCCAAACTAGTCTCAGATCTATTTCTGATCTATTGCTTCAGCATCTCCTCTATGTGCAGATAAACTAATACTTCAAAATACCTCATCTATGGAGGGAAGTAAAGTGATCAGATTTTGGGATTAAAATGGTAGTAAAGATTTACTGGCTCGTCAGGTACAAATTTTTGAACTCATTTTACTGTCATAGCATGGAAGAACTCTGGTTAGCAACCAGGCATCACAAACAGCTTAAGGCAAGAGACAGCAGATGGCTAGAGAAATATCCTGGGAAACAATGGCATGACTTAAGTTTTCAGCAAACCTACAGATCACTCATTTTTGAGCATTGTTTGGGGGGAAAGTATTTATTTATTTATTGTGGTGCCTTAGGTACTTTTTGTCAAAGGGGAAGGGGGAGAAAGGAAGTTTTTGTGCCAAGTATTAGGGAAATCTGATGTTCATTCTTCTGTCCTCCTTAAATATTTCCTTTAAAGCTGCCTTTAAAAAAAAAAATAGTTACTTTGTACCTCTTTAAATTTCAGATCCCACTTTTGCTATAAACACAAGCTGACACCTGATAGGAAGGTTTCCACTTACAGAAGCTGCATCTTTGGTCGCATTTAAAGAAACCATATTCTGTATTAATTGCCATTTCCGTGTGCCTTTGTGTGCTGGTTCCAGCAGCTGCTGCAGAGCTGAAGTGCTGCCAGAGAGCAGAGTTGTGCATTATTCCTGCCCCGCGCAGAGCTCAGAAATACCAGCAGTTGCACTAAGCCCATTCTCATGAGAGAACTGGCACAAGGCTGCACATCAAAGAGCTTATAATAAGTATCCAAACATTTGTTTGTTTATTCAAACTGCTGAAACCTGGGGAGATTTATTCATCACGAGAGCTGGGTCACATATGATTGAGTTTGAATTTCCTTCTTACTTCTGGTGGAAAGGCTGGACAAACTTAGGCCCCATCTGAGGCAGAACAGCTGGGGAAGACCCTGCTGTGCCTGCAGAGGAACAGTTTCAGTCTGTCCTGAAAAGCTCCCTGTGACTTAGTTGAAAATCTGCAACTGCATTTGACAAATGCAGTTGCAGCTGTTGTGGTACTGTTTAAGCATAAGGTCTTACAAATAATGGTCCCTCTCAGAAACCCCTCGTCCTTTAGGAAGTGTTGGAATGTAAGGTGGAGTGTGGTATCTGGTGCTTGCTTATGTCCCAAGTGCTTTCCTGATAATCAGTTGCATATAATTTTTGTATCTATGTTTAATCATCTTTACTGGAGATTTAAATTATATGTGGGTTTGATCTAAGATTATTGGTATTGTTATGTGTTATGGGATTTTTTTAAATTTAATGCAATATCATTTCTTCATGTTTCAATTTATAAAATACAAGAATATAATTGCAAGGTATAAACTTTCACTAAATTAATTACAGAGGTGCTTAAAGAAAAATGTGTAAATTATTTAATTTAAATATTTGTTACATACTTTATCTTGTGAACCCTTTGTACAGTGAGGAAGTATTTACTTTTATGGGCTAAGGATGAAGGGGCTGATGTCAAAGACAAATTGCTATTTATTCCTGTCTGGTCTTTATTGCTGTATCATTTGTGAAGAACTATCACAAATTCTTCAAAGTTACCAGTGTTTGGTGTTGACAATTATAACAAAACTTTAAAATATATTTTCACATAGAACATAGACTTCCTTTTATTTAATTTTAATAAAAGCAAGTCTAGTTGAGGAATAGCTGCAATCCCAAAATCGAGTTTTTAACTCAAGTTCACCAGTATGAAAGACAGTGCGTAGAACTGAGTTCATCTTTGTTTTGCAGTGTGGTAGCTCATTCTCCTTTGAAAAGAGCTGAAAAGAAGCTGCATTTGGTTCATGCACCAAACTGTGCTGGTGTTTCCTGAGGAACTGACTCATGGCTCACTGGGAATAACAACATGTACTCAGGATTATTCCCTGCCACCTGGCCTGAGGGCAAGCTGCTGCTTTTATACATGTGTTTCAAACATGATTTGGCAGTGCAAAACAAAATGTTGAAATGGCATTATTGGCTTCCGTACAGGAGGGTTCCTGTGGGATTTTAAATAGAACTGAATTCAGAGTCTGCTCATAGGGATTCTGTGTCTGGTGCATACAGGTGTGACAGTCTGTGCCTACAGCATCCTGCTAGGGAAATCTGATATAGGGACAAAGGTACCTGTCAAGGTATCTACCTTTTACTTTGCTGTGTGCATCACCAAACACAGCAGCTATCACAAGCACAATCTATTACAAATGTTCTAGCAATCATTTGTACTTACTGCTTTCTATTTGTAACAGATAACATTTTATTTCCTCAAATTGCTGCAACTTGACATTTCCACTTCATCAGTGGCACCACACAGGTATGTTGGCTCCTAAGGTGTTTGTGTCATGTTTGTAAAAGCTCTGCTGGACTTCCCTGTGCTAACCCACAGCCACTTCCTTTACATGGTCACTTCACACGACACAAACCCGGTGTGTAACTGAGCCCATCCTAAGGAAGACTGTTTCCTCCTTTCTTTTCACTATTGTGCTCACAGGTTTTTAAGCTGGGGTGTTTTTTTTCTTGAGCTCCTTTATTGCATCAGTCAGTCTTGTCAGATTCCATTGCTGTGGATGTTTCGAAACAGAATTCCTGTTGCAAGGACCTCAATTTCAGAGGAGCTGCCTCTGCCAGGGGATAGGCAGCATGCACAAGAGACTCATCTGATTACAGGCTGGACCTTAAATAAGGACTGCAAGATCAAGCATGAGGTACTTGAAGTAGTTTCACGGTATTTTGGTGTATTTTCTCAGGTTGGATATGGAGGTACAGTAATCCCTGTCATGGTGAAGACACCAGCCTTATGCTCAGGAGTTTCATGGCATTCTTTACACTTAAAAAAAAAAAGACGGGCAGGATGGGAAAATCCTGAGCCACTGGAATCCCGGCAGCACACCAGTACTGTGTTGTTCTCTGGGTGCGTAGGAGCGCAGTGTCTCCAGGCAGCCTGTGTGGGATGTGCTGCAGAGCTGGGAGCAGGTCACCACCCCTCCTGCAGGTGACTCGCATGCAAACAGCCACCCCTGCCCACCCTGGCCATCCAGGGGCTCATATGGCTTGTCCCCACACACACAGCATCTCTCTCCATGGAGGCACAGTGCCTTGGCCCTTCGGCAGAGCAGGAACATGCATGGTTTAGCTACTTCTTTAGTAAAAATGACTCTAACCAACGTTACAATGCTATGGATGTGCTCCAGAACCCCCTCTGAGAGTGGTTTCACAAAGTCTGGTTTAGCGTCTTCTCAGGGGAGCTGCCTCCTGTGCGGCTCCTGCTGTTCCACTGCTTTTACAAACAGTTGCTCAGAATTTCTCTAGGAATGCAGCACCACAGCTTAAGTGCACTGCGATGTTGAAGCCCTCCCTCATGTCTTAAATGGTCTGTTACCTGGTAGGACACAAAAAAAGCAGTGTTGTTAATGTTGCCAAACCCTAATCAATAGAGCTAACAAGTGTTTCATTTAATCAAGATACCAATATTAAAGAGAAAACAAAACAGCTTATTGTTTCCAGTCATCTGTTTTTAGGAGGTTTTGGGTACATTTTACTACAGTAAACACAGAATGTAGAATGAGCAGACATTTCTTGCAAGGAGTAGTCAAACCTAATTTTCATGGAATGCTTGTTTCCCAGAAAAAAAACACTAATTCAAGCCAAGCTCCCAAGTTTCTTTCTGTTAGAACAATGCAAATAACACTTCCAAGGACAATTGGAAGCCCTGGTCTCACAGGGATTTTTAGGAGACAATGTATCTTGCACTTGTGAATGGAAAAGTCACATCTAGCTACATACAATGATGCATTCTCAAATGTTACCAGCCTACTGATTTAGGATGAAAAAACTTGAACTAAACATTTTTTTCTTTTTTACGTTCTGATTTTTTTCTGCCTTCTTTAAAAATAAGAGGTTGAATTCACAGTGTTTGTATAGAGACTGGTAGGAAGCTATGTGCTTTAATCCTTTCAGACTGAATGTAAACCAACTTAATCTGAAACACGGTTTTGCCTTAATGGTTTTTTAAAAATAAAGCATTTTTAAAAGTGAATTTAATGACTTTTGCTGATCTTTTATCTCCAGGAAAGGAACTCACTGCAATGTGACATTCAAAAGGCAGCATATTTGAAGCATCTTAAAGTGCTGATGCGTCCCCATGTACTGTTAGACACCTTTTGAAGCAGGAGTGGGTGTGTGACATACTCAGAGACATTGCATATACATTTATCTATTACCTAAATTTAGTGCTGACCCACCACCAGCTGTGATCTTTCAAATCCTCATGGGTTGTATGGCTGGTTTGAGACATCCATGGAATTCAACAAGTAATGAGCGCACTTCTGTGTGAAGTGCAGCACTGACTAATTCAAATGAGCACGTCTTCAATTCAATCAGTTGGGGAAATATGTCACAGGTAGCTGTTCTCTTTTCAGAGTCTGGGGATATTTTAAGCTGGTAAGAGAGTGCTGAAGTGAAAATTACAGCAGAGGAAAAATACTCAGGTTTCTTCATCAGCTGTGCTCAGGAGCATGGAAGCCCTGATGCTGAGCAGCAGAAAGTACTTGGAGACCTCAATGAAAACAACCAGTAAAGGCTGTGCATCCATGAAGAGCAGGAAAGGTTGGGCATGGTAGCATTCAGGCTGTGAAATCACATATATACCAAAATATGATGATACTGAGACCATAATGCTCATGTTCAGTGGGAATACAAGAATGTGGAATACATAAGTTTTAACAGCTGGGCACAGATAATAATCCACTGTCATTTCAGGAAATACCAAGTGGCACATAGGGCAGTCTCCTTTCCCTAAAGCATAGACCAGAGATGCCAGAACACATCTGCTGTCCCTCTGTGGTACTTGCTGGCTTTTCTTCATCTACCAGGTCTTCACACCTAGGTAACTGTGAAGCAGAGGCATCCCTGACTTGGTTTTTCCTGTTATATGATAAATAACTGAGCTATACTGAGCCAAATTTAAAATTCTGTAGTTCTGCTCTGAGGTTCTGCTCCCTTTTAATACTGAGTCTTCCNTACTTAAAGGCATGGCAATTTCTGAGGGCTTTAAATGACTCCTCAGTCATATCATGAAGGCAAAGATAATGGTTATGAATAAATGAGATAACTGCATTTGTCTTAAAAGGGCACAGAGGAAGCTGAACAGGAGGGAAAACAGGTCAGAGAGATGAGATCCCATTCTCACTGACATGAGAACTGCACTAGCCAGGCTTTTAAAACCTGCGTTTAAGACTACAGCCTGTCACGAACAATGGGAAATCCAGGAAATAAAATATTTCGAGCTGTGTTTGCTGGTACAAACATATCCTGTGATCTCACATAACCATGTTGCTTTGGCCGCTTGATTGTAAGACTACAATTCCAAGGTGGGAAAGTGCTCTCTTCAGTTGTGGGTTTAGCACAGGACATGCCTCTGGTGTTTATACACAGCAAATACAGACACACCACAGCTTTTAAACTCAGTGTTCCTGACATGAAACTGAAATATAATACCACCAATCTTACATAAGTTTAGTATCACTTTCCCTGAAAGTGCAGTCTTTTGTGACTGCAAAAAGGAATCTGAAATGTTGCCTCCTAACGTGGATCTTTTTTTCCGCAATTAGAGACACACATATATTTTATTTATTAAAGCATTCAGGGCTTGAAAAGGCTACTAATAGGTCCATTATCGCTCCTCCACTCACTGCAAGAAATTTCACTCCTGAACAGAGGACACCAATATACTAAGTTCAGAAAAAAGAAGGATTTTAGGATCTTTAATTGTCCTAAACAACTCATTGAAATAATGTTGATTTCTTTTAACAGACACATGTTCATTCTACTAAAATGATCGATTTTAGATGTCCTGTTACAAATTATATGGATGGAAGAGTTGGAAAAAAGAGATGTTAACAAAGGCACTAACAGGTTCTGAAGCAATGACCAACAATAACTTGAGTAAAAAAGGTGATTTTGTGATTAGGGAGCATTCTAGACATATCCTTAAGGAGTGTGACTTTGGTTTTACATAAAAGCCACCTAAATCTTAAGACAGTCAAAACAGATAACTGAAGAAGCTAATATTTGAGCTAAACAAACTGTTGTTTCCATAAGAACTTTTTACCTTTTTTTGCTTGAAACTGTGTTTCTGACATCCCTATTATAGCTGCAGTTTATTTGTCCGGTTCAGGAAAGAATTTACTGTATTAATGGAACTTTTCTATTTCCAGATTAACTGCTTTGAAAGCGAAGTCACCTTTATTGTAAAGCATAAGCCAAATGTATTCAGGGTCCTCTCTAGTTGCTGTGCTGACATGGACTGGAAGGTTAAGTGAAAAGTGACTGCAAGTGCAAGGGACTTGTAAATATTTTTATTGATTGCAGAAGCACCAGCCTTCAGAGTCTCAAGTCTCACTGCTGTGACAGCATTAAGATTACCATATTGAAAAAATCAGGTATTATATTTATGACATTTTCTCACAGCACTTTTATTTTAGACTTTAAAATAAAGCTTTAAATTCCCTGCCTAATGTAATCTTACCAGGACAGCACTGCCAGGTTAACAATTGGTGTACACTGACTTTCTTGGGTATACAGTGAATTAAGCCAGATCAATCTGTTTCGGAATTTCATAACACTGTAGGAGTGTCAAGAACAACACAAAGCACTGAAATAGCAAATGTGAAGATCTGGACATGGTTCCTATGCTCTGTGCTGTTTGGTTTCTTACTGCAAGCATTTCACATGGTGACAGCAGGCTTGTCTGCCTTCCTTTCTGGCTCCTCAGCACCTCGGAGCTGCTCCCTGGCACTGCAGGCGCTGCACGGGGATGTCTGAACCCAAGCCAAGAGCAAGGAAATGTGTTGCTCTCTCCAGCAGTAGTGAGCTGATGAAGGTCACTTCTTTAAAAGGAGCAACATGATAGTCTCCAAGCAGAGGAGAAACCCCAGCCAAAGAACTGTCGCTCTTGGTCCTTCAAGATTTATGCTTTATATCCATTTTTTTTGCAGGATTTATGCTGGGGCTTCCTTTTATCCACATCTTCTTGTATTTCCAAAGGAAAGGCCTTTAGGTTTTCCTTCACACAGGGGAGGCAGAACCTTTTGGAGTAGAATAGACTACAGTCCTGTAAAGAAAATAACATTACTAGCAGGATATACAAAATGGTAATGCTTACATTCCAGTCTCATTAAACTACATTTATATTTAGAATTCTTCTGAAATGAATTCTTCTTCTAGGCTGAAATATTCCAGAAATTTAACTTTTTCTTACTCAGTAATTCTAACATCTGGTTAGAACCAACTGGGTGAAAAATAAAACCCCCAAATCAACTGTCCCACTGCTCCTATTAAAGTGACTTTCACCAGCTCCCTGCTCCAGGGAATAACAACACTCCTTCTTCAGCTGCCTTCTCCTTTCAGCACCATGCATGGGTTTCCTGGCCTGCTCACTGAATTCCATGTAGGATTTCATGGGTAAGCTGCAGCTGGTATTGCTAGTGGATTATTCTCAGAGAGTGAATAAAGGTGTAAGAGATTCCATGGGTTTTGCTGAAATAGCAAAGTTTTCCTCTAAATCTTGGCTGATGAAGATTTCTACCTCCTGGGAGGATCTTCCAAATTCCTGCAATGGTGTGTGAGACTTGGAGCCTCACCACACTCTTCCTCACCAGTCTCCACAAAAATGGCCTAAAGGCCAACACAAGTACCAAGTCCTGGGAGCTCTCACAACAGACTATCTTTTCTATAACTCTCAAAAAACCTACTCTTACTTCCATTACTCCATGCACTTGTATCTTCCTAGGAGACTATTAAAAATTATCACTATTATATCAATATCACAGAGGTGTCCAATAACCGGAGTAGTTAAATGAACTTCGTTCAGCTGAGACAATTCAAGTGAGATTTCATCCCTTACCCTCAATAAATGTACTCACTGGTTACAACCTAAAAACATACCTGGTACTAAAGCTTGAGCTAATGGCTCTTCTCTGAACTTTTGATGGCAAAGTATAAAAGCTGTTGTGCACAAAGAAGGTATTTTTGCTATCCCTGTTCGGTTCAAAGCTTGTACAGACCCGATATTTATTTTTTCCCCAGGAGCTGTAACCAGATGTTAGTAATTGAATAGAAAGAAGCAAAACTGATAGAATATTTTAACGTATTTGCAATGTAGAGTTTGAACAACTGGAAGAGAAACTAATTAATGTATTATTCCTTTGCTCCGTGGCGAGACTGACGTCCCTGGTTCTCTTGACGTGCTGATCACCAAATTCCAAATAGGATTTCATGGGTAAGCTGGAAGTGGTGTTGCTGATGGATTATTCTTGGGGATTTAAGCATGAATAAAGACATCAGTTTATATAGATCTGGACATCTTTTGGGGAGAAGGGGTCTTACCTAAATAGCAAAGTTTTCCCCTTGCCATGGTCATTTGCAGCTGGCCTTTCTCTGGGAGCTTGGCTTGGCTATTCCTATGTTCCTGTCCTTGCTTTTGTTTCTTATGTCACTATCTGGGCTTTAGCAGCAGATTCAACTGATAATTATATCAAAATCACAATCAGCCTGCTTCCATGTGACTTGGAAGCTTGAGGAACAATTTCTCTTCATCTATTGTCCTTTTCTGCGCTGACTGCCAAGCCCCTTCATACTCAGGAATGAGTGTGAGGCCTTAGTCTCTGAAAAGCCCTGAGAGTGGATTTCAGTTGCATAACCTCCAGAGCCTATTGTTTTTTGTCTCTTGGTATCCCTAATACGTTAAGCTGCCAGTTTAAAAGGGGAGATTCGAGTTTAAGTTGGCCTGGCTGTTGTTGCTTGCATTGCCAAATGGCACACAGCCCCCAGCTCCAAGGCTCAAGGCTCCAAGTGGTGGCCACTGGGCCATGGCAAAGGAGGGGAGAGGCTGTTCCTGCAGGTGACATCCCCGATGTCAAGACAGCTCCCTCCAGGTAACACAGGTGCTCAATTTGCATTCTTTTGGCTGAAATGAGTTGCCAGCTGGTGCAGATTTTGGCGAAAAGGAACTGGGCAAATCATGACTATGAACCACTGCACCCCTGAGCACTGGGTCCATGTACCCTTAGTCCTGCTCTCTCAGTCCTGGGATTTTCGGCCTAACTCTTCTTTCAATGCCCTATGAATTAAACTTAATATGTAGAGTCGAGCCCTTCTTTTAAACCCTTATCCTGGTACAGTTCTGTGTTTAATCAAATGATTCCTTAATGTGTTTTCTGCCTTCCATGACCAAGGCAGGAGGGGGCCATTCAAATTTCAAATTTAATAGTCCAATTCAGGCAAAACTGAGCTGCCAAAGCATGCTGCCGGAGTTTATTTCTGTTTTTACATGAATCATGTCTGAAAGGATTATATACACGGATAGTATCTTTACCACAACATGTAAAGGAAAGGCTCTGCCCATCCATGTCCAGGACTGACCCCGCATGACAGGAAGTTGAGTGGGAAGCAGCTGTAGTTTTACATTTATCACTTAATACCTACAATCACATCCAAGGTCAGTGCTCAGTCACCTTCTGCTGAGGTGAGCAATAAGGGATGAAACTGGCTCCCTTTCCTTTTTTCTTCTCCAAAAGCTACCTTTTTCCCCTGTCCTTATAAAGTGTTGCAATAAACCAAAAGTAACTGTTTTAAATTGCTAATTATGGTCAGATTATATAATTTCCTCTCCCCTTTTCTGAAAGGGTAACAGGAAGAAGGGCACTCAACCTGCCCAAGGACTTTTAAAAGCATTTTTATTATCTTCCTTTTTGTGGGGTTTTGATGTGTTTTAAGACATTACAGATAATCATTAGAGTTACTCCCAGTTGGATCAGAACTAATGGCACTTACCAAGGCACTGTGATAAAAGATTTGAGCAGGGTGATACAGGCTACAAAATGATTGAAGTAAATTAACTGAGTGAAACCTCAGAGGGTATTTGAAGATATTTAAGTTTATGAGCACTATACAGAACAGCTGCTAAGTCATGATTTTTATTGGCACAGTAAGGAAATACACTTCAGCTAGCATGGGTTGTCTCAAGAAAAGCCTAAAATCTGATCTGTCTCTAAGCCTCCTTAGGTACAAAAAGCTAGCTAAAATCCCTTTGCCAAATCCAAGGTCAGAAAAGTCTTAATTTCACCATCTGTTAGCCTAATACTATTCTGAATTACCATAATATTAAAAACAACCTGTTACTAAAGCCTTTCCAATTGGTCCAGCTTCTTTGCCAAAGAGGCCCAAGAAAGTATGATTTTCTTCTGCTTCAGTTCCTATGTTTTAACATTTAACTCAGCCCAGGGGTGAGTTGATATACTTGGGTCAAGCACAAGCAGGAACCACAACAAGTACAGAGATATTATACTAACTCTGTCTCTCTCTATTGCCTTGGATAAGTTTTTACTTCTCTGGACTTTTAATTTTCCCTACATGAAGAGGAATAGTATGTGTTTACTTACTTTGTGGTGTGGGTGTTTAAAGCACTAATTATCATTTCTGCAGATCTCTTTCAGTGTTACCTAAGCAGTATTGCTAAATACATTTTGAAACCATAGTCATATGTGTGAGTCGCTATCTGGCCTGGCCAGTTTGGTAAGAAATTTATTCTCAATTATTTACAATCAATGTTTTACTTTGAGTGATACCATCAGGGGAATCTTGAAAACTCAGATAACAAGCAGTAAATGACTGACAAATTTCCACAATAGGCAAAATAAGCAGGATTTTCAAAAAGATTAGAAGAGCCTACCATTAGCTCACTGCAAGTATCTTCAATGCATTGCCAAGGCCTCAGTTAACTGAAACAAACACAGCTTTTCAAAGAAAAAGCCCCACCTTCATTCAGAAAAGCACAGCGTGTGCCAAGTCGATGAGAGACTGAAATGCTCTATTTCTGACAGCTCAAACTACCACACTTAGAAATATCTGCTGAATCCTCCCTAAATTCAAGACACTTCATTTAGGAATGAAAATAGTTAAATATGCTCAAGTTTGTCCCAAATGTGTCTGTGTTGCCAATCCTCTGCTGTTAAAAAGGAAGGATAAACCTGGCGTGTCAGGGCAGGAATCAAGCCCCTAAGCCCAAACTCTCTGAGTAGCTGCACTTGGCTCCACATTGGCCTGTGTGTGGGAGGGAGTCCACCCCTGCCACAGCAAGGACAGTGCCACTGGGAAAATTCTGCTCCTGTCAGCTTTGCCTCCACACAACTGCCCTGAGCAACCTGGCTCTGGAAACTTGAGCCCAGCCACCACAGCCACAACCAGAGAGTGCTGGCACTTCACCTAGTCAGAGCCTGCAACTCCCTCTTGTCGCTTCAGAATAGAAAAAAAAGCACCCAAACCCTCTGAGCTGCAATCACTTTTGGTGTTTTTCAGTCATTTAAATGTCAGAAAAGACTTCAGAGATAGGATGTGGAGAAATACTCCCAGGGCAGGTAGCTGGGTGTGCAAGCTCCCAGTGCCCGCTGCAACGTTGTGCCCTGGATGGCAGGAAACAACTGGAGCCCCCAGCAACAAGCCGGTAACGGGCACGGATCCTTTTCCTAACAAAGGGCTCGGCTCAGGGCCCTGCATCATAGTCTGGGAGAGGACTGGTCACCCCGAGACTCTGCAGGAGCCAGTGAACTGCAGGAAAACCCCAGACCTGAAATTCCCCATGGGAACGGGTGCACAGACTCTAAGGGTATAAAAGCCCAGGGGTTCCTTTGTTCGGGGCCCCTCCTGGAGGAAGCAGCCTGAGCTGTTGTTGCTGCTGCACCATTCAATTATTAAACCTTTTTTTCCTGAAATTGGATGCCTGACACTCTGCTGTGGGAAACCTAGGTAAGAAATTTCTTTAACAAGGAAACAAACCCAATGAGGAGAAAGATGCTATTGCATGCTCCTCTTAGCCCATCCTTGGTGCTGACCGCCCACAAGTCAGAATAGCAACTAAACTGGGCCAAGTGTGCCAACATCGTTCTGGCTGTGTCTGCCCAACACCCAAAATTTGAGACTCACAGCAAAGAAAGGGGCCAGTTCTGCATTGAGAAGAAGGAATTAAGACAACTTTAATTTTACACCACCTTTCTGGACTGCACTTAGATTTCACAGTTTACGGTTGCCTTCCAGCAGCTATTTAAATTCATTCTTCTTCAGAGAGCAAGCGTGGTATGGTACAACTCTCTTCCTTGCTCACTTTAAACATTAACTTCTGCAAATAGGATGACAGCCCTGTGCTGTGAATGCAAACCTAACAATCCATGGACATTTACATTCCCTTTATGGAAAAAAACCCCCAACCTACTGTTGGTATAGTGTGATCTATATTGCCCTTGCATTTCCTGGTGCTAAGAAAGTAGAAAAGAGCACTCCTTGTGCTTGAGAGGCTGGACTGTGCTCATGCGTAAATAGAACACTCACAGTTGCTGATCATTTTAATTTAATACTGAGAGCTTCATCTGGTGGAATCCACAAGAACATGCAAGTAGGTACAATTAACATACATGCAGTGGTAGGACAAGGGGGAATGGCTTGCCTTAAAAATGGACTGTTAAGGTTTTTGCTGCCTGATCTTTCTGTGACAAGTCACCAGGACTGGAACAAAAAGAAATGATTGAAGCAACTTGTTTTGCTTGTTGCTTATTGTACCAATGCACACTGCTCTGCAACACAAACTGCAATGAGACCCAACGATGAAGAACTTGTCCTTGTCAGGGGTGAAAGGATACTTCACGACACAGGCTTCTTCCAAAAGCCTGTAAAAGAATAATTTCAGGCTTTGAAGTGTATACTTCACAGTAGGGGACGGTTGAGAGGGAGAAATTGTGGAGGCTGAAAAGTTATCAGTCCTTCGTACTTGATTTGCTCATCCTGCTGTTGTACATGAAGCAATGCAGCAGCTCTGCAGCTCCTTTTCTCTTCAAAACTTTCAACTCTGCAGCTGCCTTCAGTCCTATACTGCACTTTCTATCTCTCTTCCAAAAGTAGAGCAATTGGTGAGCCTCTCAATGTTATCTTACTAAGTTGTCCTCAATGCTCTACTTCAAAGGAATTATCTTGCATTTTTTGTGACAGGCACTCCTTAGCATGGCCAACTTCAGTACCTTGTCAAGTCAGCATTCCAATTGCACAGCTTTTAATCAGAAGTTCTCTTCCAAAGCTGCATGCGAGTATAAAATACAAAGGTTTTACTGCTCTTGGTCATGTCACTGCTGTAAAGCTGAGGTCTCCACCTCCTGAAAACAGGAGCTACTGGCAGAGAGCCTTGCAGTCACCTCCAGTGTGCTTACTTTATGTCACAGACTGTACTGCTTGCTCCACGGTGTTGAGGGAGTGCATTTATTAATAATTTGGCAACCTGCTTGGGAAAAACTAAAGCTTAATTTTTTTCTGGGAGCTCTAAGCAAAATAATACAGAAGTCAGTTGAGTGTCTTTCTGCACAGGGCACCACCCAGCAAGGGCACCTGGCTTATTCCTGGGCTTAAGTCAAACTTGGATTCTGGTAATAATATGGATAAAAGGTATTCCGTCAACTCATACTGCCTTCTCCTTGCCTCCATGTACACACAAGTGTGTGCAGGAGTGTGTCCAGCACTGTGTTCCTCTCTCCTTTTTCTGTCCACTCACACAGAAAACGATATGGCCAGAGCCTTCCACCGTTAGGAAAGATCAGGCATCTTACCATGGCAGATCACCCTGTCAACAAGTCCCTGGGGTAGAAAGACAGGATTGTGTTTGCAAAGCTCCCCTTGCAGGATTCCCAGCCCTCGTCAGTGCAGAGCCATTGGACAAGGCCTCCTGTCCAGCACATTTCCTGCAGCACTGCATTTGGGATGTGTGAGCAAGCCAAGAAAGATGGGGTGTGAAGCTATTTCTTAAAAGCATCTATAGAAGCGTGATGCTTCAGCATTATTCTGCTTTTGGCACCTGAGCAATCCAAATAAAGCTGGGATGTTAACATTGAGCTTGGATAACCTAAATTAAGATTCACATTCAGACTCTTCAGGAATGGACCTGATCAAAGGTGAGCCATTGCTCTGCTGAGTGGAAGAGGGAAAACCAGTAGCACTGTGGGGTTTGGAATGATAAAAAAACAGCTGCCCAAGGACAACAGCCCCAGCAGGTGGTGATCAACAGCTGTTTCCATTCTTTAAGAAGCTGAGCAGTCTTACTGGGGTGAAATGCTGAGTACATGCCTGACTTCCAGCTCCAGAGAGTTCACGACCATGTTTGCCTGATGAATTTGTTGACCATGATGGCCTCCACCAAACTACGCATGCATTTAAAGCAAAGTGCTTTATTTTATGAGGAGTTTAATGTCTGCAGACAAAGCTGTAACTGCATAATTTCTGGTCAAACTATCCCTACGTGGCAGAGAGAGAAAAGGCTTTGGTCCCTGAAAATATAAATACATAGTGAACATCCACACACCCTGATGCCACACAGTCTGACAAGGGATTGTCCAATCCATGTAAAAAAGCACTGCTATTCAAAACTCCACATGATGCCAAATAGCTCTTAAGAAGTGTTTTGCCATATATAATTCATTTATGCTGTGTGTATATATTGCTCAGCTGAGGGAGGCTAAAGTGAGGGGAGGGCTATTCCCAGAAATACCAGACTGGCAGTCAGCAGTATTCTAGCAAGAAAATATTGATATAGTAGAGGTGTCAGTAGGGCTAGGAAATAGGTTAAATACAAATTTTTGCATGGTATTGAAGCAGGGCGCAAAAACTGATTGTTGTCTTTCCTACCAACACTGACAATTTTAAACATTCCTTCCCTTCAGGAAAAAGGAGATCACTTTAAGTACCAAGCCTCATATTCAGCATCAATATAGCACATTATTGGGCTCATGCAGTGCACAGTACAAGGATTCTAATGCTCATAGCAGAAATGAAGTCTGTGATCTCAGAGGGCACTTACACAATCGAGTGTGAGTTTGGTGGCATCCGCCCATAGTATGTGTATGGGTCTGGTAACTCACACAGCTCACATTCGAACTCTCCTGGTGTCTGAACTTCTTTGGGAGCATCCATTTTAAGCTACCTGCAAGAAACACACACAAAACAATCTTTTAGCTTCAAAATGCAATACTGGGAACATACCTGCAAGAAGATTAAAGTGACCTGAGACATTTGTCTCTGCAAATTAAAACCCAGCAGAAAAGTGACTATTGCAAACCTTGATTGTAAATATTTTCTCCCAAATCAAGTTTGTTTCCCATGTCCCAGTTAAATTTTCAAATTCCTCAGACAGGTCTATAAATTGCAAAGTGGGAGCCTAACTATAAAGTTCATCTATTAATTTGGAACATCCATGAAAGAACTCAAGTGACAAAGCACATGGCTGCGATCTCAAAAACCCTCTGCTCAACTGAGGTCTATACTCCTGGAGTGCTTCCCAGGACACTGTTCCCTATCTGCTGCTGTGCAGAATTCCAATCCAGTTCTGCAATGCCCATCTCCTCCCTCAAACTGGAGCCATGAAAGGGTTTGGGACCCCGCTCAGGAGGCAGGTACCAGGAAGGTACATGTTGCAATGAAAAGACTGAGTCTTTTTCTTTGCTTCTGGTTTGCCTTGGAATAGAGTTTTGGAAGCTCACCCCTGGCTCCCTGTTCCCATCTGGCTTTCTATAGAAATCATGCCAATGGAATCACCTCGATGAAGTGTTGGCCCACTCCAGCCACATGGGAAAAAGGAGCAGACATCTTTAGAAAAGTTTAGGTCCTGTAACTTTTATGAAAATAGGCAGAAGGGGAAGACTCTGGTTTATCCTCCTGGAGAATACCCATATTTCTATTAATAGGAGAATCTGCACATAGCAAAGTTATTGTCCATCCTTCTGACAGACTTCAGGCCTCACTACAAAGGTGTGGCCATCAGTCCCAAGACATAACACATAGGAAGTCATGCTCCATCAGCTTTGGTGCTAGCAGATTACTTGTTTAAAATCCTGGCCATTGATTTACATTTTGGGAGCTTACCCTTCACTAATACCACCAATATTAGTTGAGAGTCACACCCTGAGCTTTTTCTAAAAATATGGTGTGGCAAGTAGCCTTTTAGGATTGATTTTAGTCTGTATCAACAATCTTATCAAGCACAGCTAACCATGTGCATGCCCAAAAATTGCACCAATCCATGAAGGAAATGTGGTTGATTGTCTGCAAACCAGGTATCTTCGCTCACCTGCACCATTTTCTTGTACAGATGATTCACATTGCAGTTATCAAGAAAACTACAGCTTTTAGCTAAAAACCCTCACACTTTTCATGGTACAGTGTTCTGCTGCAAACCAGTCAGCTTTTGGAAGAGAAGCAGAGCTGGCATCAGTCTGTGAAGAAGGTGAGCACCAGGAACCTGGGTTTGGGTGGTATCTCGGCAGGCATGTTGTGTGTGCTCCCAGCTGAGCACATACACAGCCTGCCCAAGGACAGCAGGGCATTCCCACTCTGCCAGTTCTGCAGCCAGACCCTTTTCCCTGCAGAGCTGATTCAGTTCACTAAGGCCATGTCCCTATTTATGCTTCAGTTCAGGGGTTTTCTTTGGGAACAAATTGCCTGACTGTCCCTCCTTACCACACAGGTTTGCACCACAGAGCAGCCTTACAGCACATAAACCAGAGGGTTTCAGAAAAATTAAACCAAAATATGTGCTCCAGAAGCACACCTAACACACTCCAACCTGAATGCCCAGCTGGTGACCATGCAGCCTACAGGCTGGGACCAGAGGTGATCTAAAACATGCCAAAACACAAAGAATGGGCAGCTGGTATCCAACATCCAACACTTTGGTCCATGGTTTCAGTCTTACTACATCACACTAGTTACTAATGCAGTAACAAAAAAACCACTTTTTAATTTTCTTCTTCCAATATCTTTTTCGTATTGCTTTAAGGAACTAAATTGGCTTGCAGGGGAATCCAACAGCTGCTAACAGTGGCACAAGGTAAGAGGCAGAACTGCAGCACCAGCAGAAAGGCAGGGCTGAGATGGGGGACCTGCACATCCCTCTTTTGATGACAGTAAGTTGCTATTTCTGCTCGCCCAATGGGGTGAAACTGAATCCTCAGAGACATCTGCTGACAAGGTGAACTAGGGGCAAGGTGAAAGAGAGCTGGGACTACTTGTCATCTAATGTTCCAGAAGAACAGGGAGGTCCTCAGAGGCTACAGAGGCTTCATGACAGACACCCAGTTCAGAAAGTCCTAGCCTGTTAAACCCTGAAACTTAATTTTGGAAATAATCTCCCTCACCTCGTCACTCCTTTACCATAAGCCTTTCCACTGCCATTCTTGGTATTTCAGTAGCACAGAGTTCTTCAAATGTAACACAAATGGGGCTGGACACTGGTTTAAGAAATAAATTCACCTTGAGAACACCTTAGGAAACTATATTTTTTCACAAATTATATGACCCTTGGATATCATGTGTTTTCCCTACCTCACAGGGATGCTTGAGAGAATTTAATCAACTCAAATGTTTCCCGATTTGTCAGTTAGTTACAAGGCATGTACATGCTACCCATTTCTCCCGGTATATTAAAAATTGGATTATTCAAGCTATGCACTAACTCAGCTAAGAAGTCTACTTTTTGAACCCTTCATTTTAGGATTGCCAGCTAGGTTCCCCTGGCATACCTAACTTTACCTTTTATGCAGGTATCCAGCAGCAATATCAACACACTCACTTGAAGGAATGAGATTCAGATCAACACTTGTAAGCAATTTTTTGGAATCAGTCTTTCTTAAAAAGGGGAAGTCATTTACCCCAAAGAAGTAGAGTACGGAAAGTCACTTGAATCAAACAGAGAAGAACATAATGGTGACCTTTTCTTTAAAATAATGCAAAACACCAAGAACCACAACAACAAAAAAGAAGTATTTATGGCAGTGAAGGTCATAGACGTTGGAATGAATATGTCCTGATCCCAAGTTAAAATAACAGCCCTGGGTTCAGAGCTGAAGTATGTTAGATATAGAAACACCTGCTCTCTCACAGGCCATTGGCATGTAGAACAGAATCTCTTCAATGCCTACCACTGGGAAGGAATGATATATATGTACAAACACATTTTTGGCTATGCCAGTTGAAAAGCATATGATCCTGCCTGCAAGACACAGATGAATTTATGATGCTTTCCATTTTACTCCCAGCTTACAAGTCACTGGTAGCAGCTGTAGCAAGTTTTATTTCACTGGAAACATCATTTGTCCTGAGAGCTTGCCTACATATCAGCACTTGGGAAAGTTAAGGTCACTAGCTAAAGGTGTGAGGTCAGTGAACACACAGATTTCAGAGTGAGTGCTCCCATTCAGAAGTAAAGTTTGCTATACAACAAAGTAAAGCCATTTCCTTCTGATGAAAGATATTTAATGGCAAGTTTGTGCATGTGCTTCACACCTTCAGTCTAAATCACCAAGCAGACAAGTCCCGAGATGCACTTTCTCACAAAGAGTCACTTCCAAAAACTTCATTTGCTTTGAATAACCATGTCTTTATGCTATAAACCCAGCTGGGCCAAACATTGGGTTATCACATCAGCTCATTGGTTTGGCCCTACACACCATCTTAGCAGGATGCCTGATGTGACAGTGTGACAAGGTATCTGTCTGCCCTCCAGACACATGAAGCAGAGGGAGAACTCATTTCTCTCTAGCAAACCAGCAGCAGGATAAGGGATCTCTTGAGGAGAAGGTCTAGGGCACTAATCCCTTCTTAACAATGACTGGCAAATTTGTGACCACGAGCAACCCAAATCATCACCAGGTGCTACCAGCAATTTTTTTTTTCTCCTTGGGAAGTTCTGAAGCAGCACCATATCCCAGTAACATGTCACAAGTCTGTCTGGCTGACACATGCTGAACAGGTCTTTGACAACAGCTTGTCTAGAACTGAATTCTGCCCAAGCATTTGGCACTCTGACTGCAAGCCACAAGGTACTTGAACACATCCTTACCTGACGCACATGCCCAACTCTTCTGGAAAGAACACAGTTACCCATATGCTTGGGTAACCACTGAACTAACACGCTCCACAGAAACCTGCCAGGTCAAGCCTAGACTGCTGCAGGACGTGTGGGAGGTTGGCTCACATGTCCTGGCAAAAGGTGAAGCACACAGATTTCAGTGCCATAGTAAGTAAATGACTGCAGTAAAAGAAAGGCACGGGTTGGGTACTGCTGCAAGAGTGTTTCTCCATGCTGTCTGCAACTGATACCTGATACAGACATGGGGAAATGGCTCTCAGTCCAGTTCTCTGGAGACTCCTAAAGACTTCAGGGCAATTCTGCTTGGAGCACTCTGCTAAGAGGCCTGGAAGGCATGCCAGAAACCATAAATCACCCTTAAATTGTCAGGGTCAGTGGCAAAGTAGTAGCACAGATAAGTAATCTGATTTTCTTTGCTTCAAACCTCACTAGCACAAGTCTTTAAATGCATAGGTTAAACCCCTCTTAATACTCCACAGTAGACTCCTGTATTTCTGATAAACTAGAGAAACCATACAAGAGACAAAGTGCCTATAAACAGATGCAGACTGATTTGAAAGGCTGTCAGATAAAACCAACATTGACACACCCTTAATCCTCTCCTACAAAACACTTGTTTCTTTTACCTGCCAGGATTTTCCTGCAGTATCCACTGTTGATGACAATAACCTATTAAAATATTCACAGCTTGATTTTCAACAGGAAGGAGTGCTCTCTAGTAGAAGGGCAGGAGTTCATACCCTGGCATGTACCAGTGTTTGATGTAACAGATATTTAAACACACTTCAGCACCAGCAATGCACTTGCCTTCTTCAGAAAAACAATCTGCTGCCTAATTGATCAGGTAGTAGATAAACAGCAGAACCTCTTACTTGCTAGTTAATCCCCAGGTGAACAAGTCTGTTCCTCCCATTCTTTCGTACTACAGCCCTGAAGGCATGTTTAGGTCACCTGTGGCTGCCTCCCTGCTCTTCCTTTGAGGTGACCTACCTTGGGTTCAGCATGAATTAGCCCAGGACTGTAATTTCACCAAGTATGGCCATTCAGAAATTTCATCCTTACTCACTCTCCCAAATATCACTTGATTGAATTAAACCTTGACTTGTTGCAGCACCTTTTCCCCACAGGCTGGGGGGTTGTGCTGGCATTGCTATGCTTTCTCTGCTTGGAAGCAACAGAGATCCCTGCAGGCTTCCCTCTAGCCCTGGGTCACAGAACATGCCCCAAGCCCCGCTCCCGAACAACAGGCTTCCATGAATTCCCCACGGCAGCAGCAGGATAAACAGACTAGGTCGTCACAGGTGTGAAAGCCAGTGTATTTTGTGAACAGTTGTAGGGAAAGAGGAGTAACACAGACAAGCAAATCAAACCCCTTCCTTAGGTAAAAAGGCTTTCCGAACACAAGATGAATCTCAAAAAGGCATCTATACCTAAGATCCACGATTTAACAAAGCTGAGAAACCAACACTCAACAAAAACCTAGCCCAAGAGCCCCTTACTCAGAGATGGCATGCAGCCTGCTCTAAATTAGGCAGCATTTAGTAAGAACCTCAAATTAGGTGAGAATTTAAAAGCTTCACACAGGAAGGCTGCACAAGGCTTCACACAGGAAGGCTGCACAAGGCTGCACCCATAACACAAGAGATCCAAACACTGAAGTGTTGCTAAAGTGATCATCAGTTCTGGATCACAGTTATTCTTTGCCAAAATGGAAAAACCAGACCCGAGGTCAGATTTCATTACATCTCCCTCTGGTACAGCCACAATAAAAAAATCAACCTACAGCCATAGTAACCCTCTGTCCTGAACTCATTTTGTCTCACTTCCAACCTGCAGCTCCCTACTAGAAATTTGTTATATTAATAGCCATAGTGGGGAAGAGCAAGTTGCTCTATTAATATATAAGTGATCACCATTACTTTTTAAGTTGTCCTTAAAAAAAAGTTAAGTGCAGGGCCACACATGTACCATTGAAAGTATCAGCTTGGTTAAGCACAATCTAAACTTAGTGCAGTACTGTCCAACAGAGTCTAAAAATAGGAACACCAAGATTTTGTGGAAATACAGGAGGAGAGGCTAACACAGTATTTTGGGAAATAAGACACTGCCACTTGACATAATCCTGAAAGGAAGAAATACAGCTCCAGTGATTAATCTCCCTACAGAAAGCAAAGTTGGGATTGTAGGGAAAGACTCAGCCCCATTACATGGGGTTGCATGTGACAATGTCCCTGCTGTGGAGGCAGTGCCCACTTTCTCCTGTGACCAGGAAGATGTTCAGCATTAATATACCTGGGGAAGGGAATTCTTTCCAATAAAGAGTACTGCAGCTCTCGATTTGTTAGGACTGAGCTCAAGCTGGGGACTGCAGAATGAAATAAAGCAAAACTATCCAGAATGAAAAGCAAAGAAAACTACGAGAGGGGTGAGGGGTATGGGGTGAAGAGTGCCAGCTTCAAGAAAGCCTGGGAATAAGGAAAGGCCTGTCCCTACTATACCTACAACTTCTGCATGCACACAGACCACCACACCTTCTGCAGCCATGCTCATTTCCTCTGGGACATATCCCTCAAGGGTTGTTATCCCATGTGGTGTGAACAGTAAGCACAGAATAGCACCAGAGATCTACTGGCAGCACATCTGATAGAGCAAAGCCCACAGTCACCCAACCTTTAGAAAGTTTTCTTTTCCAGGGCACTTGCTGGAAGTTCTGTCACAAAAATTTGCAAATGGGTTCCTTGTTTCACACCTTCACACCAAGGTCACTTCATTGGTTACAGTTCACAGTAGAAATTAAGTCTTTTAGTCATGGTTAGCAGCTTCCAAACTTCCTGACATACACCTATGTCAAATTCCTGTCTTCTAGCCATGTAGCAAGATGGAACAAGGTGAATTCAGGCAGGCACAAAACTTCCTGAATTTTTAGCAATGTTTTCAGGTTACTCTGTTCGCCCGTCAGAAAGACTTGGTTTTCCAAATAGCACTTTGCCTAAAAAATACGCAGGTACTGAGGCTGCACTTCTTTCAGCACCTGATGCATCAAACAGGTATCAAGGCACGTATACAAGAACCACTTCCACAATTCTCTGTAGGACACAGAGAAATATTTGTTCTTAGATAGCTGAAGACCTATTTTATCACTGAGTGCCAGGCCATTCCTTTTGTGCATGCTCTGTACTCTGCACAGTCTGTTCTCCAGAGGGTCTATACTTACACTTTTTCCTTCCAGAAGCTCTTCTGGACAAATTTACTTCTCTGTTCATCACAGGTAAAACAGAAGAAAAGTGTCCTTTTCTCATATGACAAATTTAATCATGGATGGAGATGTGTAGATCCTAGAATTCACTATAACCAGAGCAGACTGCTCCCCCTGGGTCACACGCTAGGAGGGCAGACACATAAAATATTCACAGTTCTGACTTTTTACCCAAGCAGCTCAAAATCCACCAAGAAATGGCAGCATCCCCAACATGTCACAGATATTTAATAAACTTTTCTTTGGCTTTAGATCTCCATCTGTCCAGCAAACACAGACAGGTCTGACTGAGATTTCACTGAGGTCCAAAAGGAAAGTGTGGGCTCAGAGTAGAGCTAATTAAGCAGCAGAGCTGATGGGGTCTTGACAGAAATTGTGTGTTGTCCATGTTTTTCAAAGTGCTGGCTATAGGTCTAGGTAGGTAAGGCTTAAAAACACTGACGCGTCACGCCAGATTTAAATGCGTGCTTCCTTTCTGCATATACACATGGCTCCAAGGGTGGTTAATGAGTAACAACTTCACTCATGTTATGAAAATTATGAGAAAATAAACGAACGGCTCGGGGAGAAGGCTTAGTGCAAAGTTATTATGGCCTGTAGTTAAAAGCAGACTTCAAAGGAGGTGGCATGGTTCAGGTGTTAGATGGGCAGCAAAAAAGAAAACAGAAAGAACAGGTGAAAATGCTTTCACCACACACTGAGAAAAGGAGCAAAATACACTTGCCAATCTTCTCTTGCCTTTTCTTGACCTGACTAAAGAACAAAGAAGCCCTAACCACTGCAACCACATAGATAACTAACTTCTTTCTTCATCCAAATCTCAGGTTTGTCCTATCTATTGGGAAATTGGGGGCTTTTTACAGCCTTTTTGGTGTAGTGATTTTTATGCCAGTAAAACCACTGATTTTCACTAAGAGATCAGTGCAACAGATCAGTGAAAAGGTGATGCACAAGATAGAGAGCTTGGCATCTCAACCAGCCTGGGGAGCACATCTCCATTACAAGTCACTGGAACAGCAGAATCCAAGTATTTTCCTACAACTCTCATCAAACAAAAACCTTCTTTGGTCTGAACAACCTCAGACTGCTGCATCTGGGCAGAATAAAACTTTCAGGGGAGCCTTCATCAGGCTCTTGACACAACCTTGTCGTATTTGTAGAGATCACAGACTGTTTGAGGCAAGACACAAAGTGAGACAAGGTATCACTAATGCTTTCATTGTAAGAGCTTCTTTGCCCGTAATTTATACGAGAAGTTAAGGCATGAGAAAAATGTTTTTCGTATGGGATCCAGAAGCATGAAGGTCTTAAATTTTCTTTATATAAAACATGCCACTTCAATTTTAAGAATATAGTTACATATCCTTACTAAGTACTAGTGCACAGATCCAATTCTTTGGCTCACAGGTGCCTAGAGTTGGAAGACAGTGGCCTCTAGCTCGGGAACCGTGAGTGTTTCCTAGTCGGCAGTGCCCGGTCAGCAGCTGTTTCCCCCGCTCCGGGCTCCGCTATCCTCCCCCACTCCCGGCTCCCCCGTCCGGATTCCGGTTCCCCCTCCCCTGGCTCACGTTCCCCGCCCGGATCCCGGTTCTCTGCCCGGCTCCC
>VZTH01011726.1:186114-261339 GCA_013397815.1 Aleadryas rufinucha
AGCTCCCAGTGCCTCTCATCCCCCATCTCCCGTTCCTTCGTCCCCTCCCCAGCTCTCCTTTGCTCCCTGATTCCCGCTTCCTATGTGTCTCGCCCGCTCCCCCCCAATTCCGGTTCCGTCCGAGCTCCTATTTGCCTCCCGGTTCCCGTTTCCCCTCCGGCTCCAGTTCTCCCCGCCCCCGGCGCTCACTTTCCACCCAGTTTCCGGCGGTCTCCCTTTTCCCGTTCCCGGTTCCCCGTTCCCGGTTCCCGTTCCCGGTTCCCGTTCCCGTTCCCGTTCCCCCACACGCAGTGCCCACCGAACCACTTCCGGGATCGCGCGCGGACGGTGCGGCTCCGCGGCCTCCCTTAAAGGAGCAGGGGGCAGCGGCCGGCCGGCAGGGGGCGCTGTGCGCCCGTTAACGCGTCTTGCCTTCCCTCATTCCCTGCTCCGGCTTTGATGGACACGCGTTGTCCCCAGCGTGTCCTCACGCCTCGGCATGGACACCCAGGCATTCTCAGCGTGTCCCCAGCCCTCGGGATGAACACGGCGGCGTCCTCGGCCTTCGAGGTGGACACGCCGGTGTTTCCAGCCCTCAGGTTGTTTTTCGCTCTTAAATCACCATGAGCTCAGACAGAGGTGAGAGCCATGCTCAGCACGGAGGTGGCTCCTTGGGCATCTCCTCTATGAACTGGGCAGAGGAGTTGATCCTGCCGTGAGATACAAGGTCATGCTTAGCCACAAAACTTGGGTGGGGGAAGTTTATTGAAAGCAGCTTCTACTCAGGGACTGGCTGTAGTGGGAACGGTTGGCATTCTCAGTGGAATATGCAAAATTTAATAGCAGTGGTAAAAAGACAAGGTGATTGATGAAACGTTTCATGAAAATAAGTGCCTTTCTTTTAATTTTTGCCCTTCTCAGCATGTTTGCTTTCATCAGCTTCCAAAGGCTTATATTGCTTGGTGCCTCTGACATCAGCAAGTTTCAGGTACCTCCCTTAGTTTCTTCAGCCAAGTTAATCTCCACATGCTTTTCCTGAGTTACCCATCTGATGTCTTCAGAGTATTTTGGACGAATTGTGCTCATAGCTGAGAAAAGTAAGGATTTCAGAATTGAATTGAAAAACACGTTCTGAAGAAAGGAGGTTCCAGATGCTATGAGCCACTCTCGGGAAGTCTGGTAGCCATAGGACAAACCATAGAGCACAATGAAGAAGGATGAGAGCAAAGTTATGGTCAGAACCAGTCCCCAGGCCACACAGACACACCACCAGCATAGCAAGGGCTCAGTGTCTGGGATCTTGCGAAGCTGCCTGATGGTAGTGCTTAGTCTCCTTCCTTTGGAAAAGATGCCCCCTTCTGCAAAATTGGGACTTGACTTCTGGGACTTTCTACCCACCTGAGGGGAATTCACAGTTATCGTCTGCTCCTCTGTGTCAATTACATTTGCATCTTTTTCAGATATTATGCAATTATTCCAGTACCTAGAATCTACCTTTGGGTACATCTTAGTCACAACAGGAGGAGGGTCCTTCTGGGAATACTTAAATAAGGCAATTATTAACATTTCCACGGGGAGGGTGAGCAAAGCACATTCAATTCCTACTGTTATTGATCTCAAATACCTCAGGTATATTGGAGCTTCTTCATCCTTTTCAGCATTAAAGAACATAATGTTAACAAGCAAGGTGAATAATATTACTGCTAAAAATGTAGACAACCTCTGGAACCTGGTAAAAGCACCAGCGATAACAGGAGCAAAAATTGAGAGCCATAGGTGGTACTCTGTCAGTCTCCTGTTAAAATTAATAAGAAAATAGTCAAATTTGGGTAGAGGTGTCTGGGGATCTATGACAGAAAATTTCCAGTCTCGGAAGGGTTGGTTCTGGTCAAGGGAAAGCCATTTTCTGCACATAAAGAACCAGGCCTTCCTGGTGGACATGTTCTCAACTTCAGCTCTGCTTAAGAACCACGTTGGAGATGTGCCCTCGTTATTGAGCCTGACCCTGAAGGAACGAATATCTCCCAGGTCTCTCGCAGTAGTTACAAGAAAGCAATCAACACTTCCCCGCTGGAAAGCTGGAGAAGGCTGGTGCCATAAACAACGGAATTTACTCCTGCCGTTCTGGCCAATGAGCTGCAGAAAGACCTCTACTTTGGTCCCAGCATTCAAGCGACTGCCTGTGTACAAAGTGACCAAAAAGCTCCCTGCATCAGAGGCCTCATTGTCTGGCAGAACGATAATGTACTTGATCTCCTTCTCAACCCTGTCTCTTCTTATGGCCCAGCAGCACAGAAGTAAGTAGATGGCAAAAATAGAGAGCACTGTTATGAGGGTCAGTGGGTTTTTAGGTATGTCTGCTATCAGGTTTCTCCCCAGATCTACTGTGTTAGGAAGAACTACTACTTTGGCTGCCAGGAACTTGATGTTGGATGCAGGAAGGGCTGACAGACTCCTCCGATTCCGCTTGGAGTCACAGACACAATGTACCCTCTGCCAGTTGGTCAAGGAGCCAACCCTGCATGTGTCTTTGCTCCACTGACTTTGAATCCCATCCAGAAATAGGCAGTGGTCATTAAAAATGTATATGCCCACCAGTTTCCGGTTTGGGTACCTTAAGACATAGCGTGTCTCCAAGACAATGGAGATGTTCTGAGTGTCTATGCCATTTTCCTGCACTATGGTTGTCAGCAGGGACTGTGAGAGACAGACAATATAGGGACCTGTAATGCTACAGTCAGCAATGCCTGTCTCATTTCCTCTTGCAACTGTTGGCATGTTGTGAAAAGCAGCAAATGAGGCCATGGGCTGAGCGTGAGTGAGATTGGTACCTGCAAATATCAGCACCTTGAAAGTAGCTTTTAATTTAGTCATGATCTGGAAGTATATGCTCGTGGTAGTTTTATTGACCTCAACACTAAATCCTCCAGTTGTGTAAGTGTCTGTTTTATCAGGTCCCATTACTAACTGAAAAGTTGTAAGTCCACCTTTCCTGGCAAGAAAAATGTCTGCTCTTTCAGGCGTGACTGCAAGTAGATCCCCATTAGCCTTAGTCTCTGCCACTTTAAACCCCAAGACTGCTGATACGATGTCTGATGTGTAACCTAACCAAGGGAAGGGGCTCTCATCGAACTCAAAAATGGCAGTCGAAAACACAGTATCCTGGGTCAATCCTGACTCATCTCCTTTTCTCAGTGTTGGATAAAAGCAGTTCTGGCAGGTGTATGTGGCAGGCAAAGCACCTGTAATGTTCCAGGCTTCTTTTTTGGTCAGAGTGATATTCCAGTGTCCTGTTTTCATTAGAGTTTCTATTTCTCCAGGGACTTTTCCTGAGAAAACTATATCTGTTACACCTTCCATGATGGAGAAAACATATTGAATTCCATTTGCACTGACATTCTTGAGACGCAGAAGATCAGCTCTCAGGACGTTGGACAAGCATCTTAGTATTCCACTGGTTTGAATTTCTGCTTCCTCAGACCAATGGATCCGACTCCTCTGACTCTTCAGAATTCCTGTTACTTCTGTCAGTTTCCCAACGGCAAGGTAGAGTGACCTAACATTCATTTTCTCAACTGCCTCTGTGACTTCAGAAAGAACAGCCACTACTTGGTTGACTTCCATGATGCTATTTACTGAAATATTCAAGACTGTTTTAACCACGCTTTCCCGAAGTGGAGCCTGAGGGAGCTGGACAGTTGGTGTGTCTTTCACATAGTTTAAGAGTGAGGCTGCAAGATAAGCCAAATAACCAGCTCTAAGACGATCCCCAGTCTGCTGAGCAGATGTCGATGCACTTAAACGGCTTGCTGAGGCCAGCAGTTTGTGAAATACAGCTGGAAGGGATTGAGTTTTAGGTGGGTTCTTTATGTAGGCACGTAATCTCACCTGGGTAAATGCCCCGATGGAATCACGGACTTGAACGTAAAGTATCAAAGTGTACCTGCGAGAGGGCACTCCAACTGGGAGAAAAGATGGAGGAGTTTTAGGCTCAGAACCAAAGTACAGAATTGTGCCAAATGTGTTTTCCACCACAGAAGTTACTGTGGTAGTTTGGGGTATGTTGGAAGCTACAATCACTTTATATGCCAGAGGTAAATGGGTGTCAGAAAATCCTTTACACTTAACAACAAACTTTGTCAGAAAGGCTATACCGTGGCGTGGGCTGATGTTACACCTGCCGGCCCGAGGTGGAGTATTTACCGCGAAGGGTTTTCTGTTGGATGAGGTCCTACCATCCCAGGTAGTTACTCTTACGTGAAGTACGTAGGAGTGATATGCAGGCTTTTTGAAAGTCAGAGCATGTATAGATATGTAAGCCCCAGACCTCCCCGTTGATGTTTTGGAAGCCCAATCAAAATTAATTTCTTTAGAGGTGTCTGAAAAAAGGGACCAGTAGTACAGTGGCTTGTTACTTGGTTTACAGTTTGAGCATTTTCCAGACATGACAAATCTCTCTGTTGGAATTAAAGAGCTACCGCAGTTTTCAAGGCATTTCATGTCCAGAATGAGTGGGGGGCCTGGATCCACCTCTACAACTTGATCAGCATAAGCCTTCCTTCTGCCCTTTTGAATCACCAGGCGAAAGTAGTATAAGGTGCTTCCTGGGAGGGATTCTGGTGGTATTTTTTGAAGGGGACCTGAGGGTGTTATCCATCTCAAATCTTTCTGGAGTGGATGGCATCTGTTTTTCAGTCTGAATTTCATGGTTTGATAGTCTGCCGCGTCTTTAGTGCAGTACCAAGTAAATATGAGTGGTCCTTCCTGTGAATCAGGATCAGAGGATTCAGAGCCATCAAGAGTCCAGCTCTCAGAGAAACCCACTGTGCGGACTGAGCCTCCTGAAATATTTGCCACTAGATCAGCTCTCTCAATCTGAACAAAAATCATATCACGGGCCTTGAGGACTATTGTGGTCCTAATTGGGACTACCTCAGCAGTGAAATAAAACAGATACAACCCATAATCTAAAGTATTACTGGGAACAGTTAAATGTATCATTTCTATGCCAAACATTGCAGAAGTGTCTACTGGATGTGACCAGTCTGGCTCAGATTTTATGTCCTTAGCAGGATAGACTCGCCAAAGGGGTTTGATAGATATGCCAGTGTAGCAGTCTACGTTCAACCTGACAAAGAGGTAAAAAGATAATGCCCTCTTCTTGTACAAGATAAAGGATCTGGGTTCAGGTCTCTGAATCCAACACCTGGTTATCTTACACTCTTTTTTCTCACAAACCACTGGTGCTTCTATGGTTTTTGCAGTATGGTTGTTGACCCTGATGCTTAAAAGAGCCGGTGTAGGTGCACTGCTGGTGCAGTTCACTTTTGCCACAAACCCCGTGTATTTCTCTGCATCAAAGGGTAAAGCAGAGCGACGGACAAAACGCATGGCATTTTTTACGTGGTCATTGTATGTGTACATGCTACTCTGGACAATATGGTCTTTTTTTGTGCCAAAAAGCTGCAGATAGAAGGTCCACTCGCACTGTAGCATCGGATGTTGTGCAGGGATAAACCACACTAAATAACTAAAGTTCTGCAGAAAAGAAGGGCGGCCACTACTGAAAATGTGGATGTCAAGGTCTCTTTCTGCCAGAGACCTAGTCAAAGCCCTCTTCTGATTCATATAAAGGTACATTTTGAACTTGTACCACTGTAAGGCCACAAACTCTATGGTGAGTAAGTAGGAGAGCTCCTTGTATTGGTAGAACACAGTGCATGTGTTAGGACGATCTGTGGAAATAGTGCTGTTGTTGTCTTTAGATGTGTAAAATGTTCCCTGATTGTACCTGAAAATATAAGTGCTGATGTTGGTCTTCCCTGGACAAAGGTTGACATGGATGGGAGGTTCTCTGCCAGAAGTTAAGCTCAGGGTACCATTGAGCAGGTGCAGTTCCCCCGTCAATTCCTCAAACCTCTTTCCATCAACATGGAAGTAAATGCTTGCCACCACAATCTCATCCAGGCTCTGAGGTGTAGAAATGGTACAGAAGTTGCTTGGCAGCGTAAATGAACTGTAAGAGCAGAGCCAACCTCCTATAGCTTGTGTGTCCACCAGTCTGTAGGCAAGTGTATTCAGGGTAAGGGGCTGAAGCCACCAGGATAAGCTGAGGGGCTGCTGAGGAACACTAAGGAGCTTGGAGCTGATACTGAGGACACGTAGCAAGTCAGGCTCCACCGTGAGAGAGAGATTGAGGCTTATGCGAGGCATTTGCTCAATACTGACCAAAGCAACGTGGATCCCGGGGTGCCTGTAGCGCACAGTCAAGCGGTAGCTGTAGTAGGTGGCACAGGTCTGTTGCAACTCAACTGTTGGGTAGACAGCAGATGATGGTGTGTCCTGGTGCTCACTGCTGGGAAGGAGAAGGGTCGAGGGGACGCCTCCCTGACTGCTGAAGCGGTACTGCCAGCCAGCACTCTTGAGGCGTGCACACCAGCCCAGCTCCACCGGCTGCCACACGTGGATAATATGTGTCTGCGGCCAAAGCACGAACAGCCGCATATCCTGCCCCGAGATCTCGACGCTCACGTTGAGGTGAAAGCACTCGGGTGCAGCGCAGGAGGCAGACGAGCATTGCACTCTAAGAAGGCTGGAGGCCCCGGGTGAGGGAGCTTGTCCTGTCTGCACCACCACCTGGCCTGACCAGCGTGAGATGTTCCTCACAGAGGCCGAGTTCAGGTACCAGAGGCAGCAAGGTGGGGATGGTGGCTGCCCCTCCTCCCCCTCTGCCTCCGGCCCTGCTCCTGGGGCGGGCTGGTAATGCAGGGTCACGGTGGTGTTCCACAGGCACGACACCCTGTGCTCGTTGTCCTGCCGCTGGAAGACTTGGCCGTGAGGGCCCGGGCAGCTGACCCGCAGGGGTGACGGCTGGAGACGGACAGGGGACGCCGCCGAGCTCCGGCGGCAGCAAACGAGCAGCTGCAGGAGGAGAAGGAGGAGCGCGGCCATCGCGGCCAGAGGGGACGAGGCAGAGGACGCGCGGCCTGCCGGGCGCTGCTCGTTGGGGTGGCCCAACGGCTGGGACAGCAGCCCGAGACCAATGGAGCCTCCTCCGGCGGGCAGCCGGTGAGAACACTATTTAACCTCGGACACCGCGGGCCGGAGGTGGGTCCGGAAAAAGGAGCAAAGATTTGGGGGTCAATAATCGCCACCAAATTCCCGCGGCCGTGCCTCAGCGGCGGCGCGAGGGCTCCGCGCGCACCCGGCACCCACCGCCCGCGGCTCGCGCCGGTGGCGGCCCCGCCCCCTTGGCCCCGCCTCTCTCGCTTTGGAGCCGCGGAGCCTCGAGATTGCAGAGAGACCATGGCTGCGCTGAGGGACTGCAAGGTGAGGACTGGGCTAGGGGGCTGCGAGGAGACGACAGGGTGAGGGGCTGCGAGGGGACGGCAGGATGAGGGGCTGCGAGGGGAGGGCACCGCTGAGGCGCTGAGCCAGCGCGGCTCGGCCCTGCCCGTGCCCTGCGCCCAGGGCGGGGGGCCTCCGTGGGGGCCCCGGGGGCTGACAGCGGGCTTTGGGCTGCGGCGGGCGGGGAGCTGAGCCGGGCTCGCTATGGTTGGAGCTCACCCTCGTACACTCGGGTGGGTTTCGGAGGAGGGGAGCTGCTGTTGGGATCTGGAAATGGGGAAGGGTCGCTGCACCCATCCCTTCTCCTGGGGAAGCAGACCCATGTCTGAACATCTCTGGGTTTTGTTCCCAGCGCAGGGGTCCCGCAGCACCCACCTGCCCTTTCCGTGGGCCTCAGAAATGGGTCAGACTTTCGATTAACTCTCAAATCAGCCTCGGGTCAAAGGGTGCGACCTGTAGGAGCTGCTTACTGATTAGTCATTTGCATGCTCTCTTTCTGATAAACTCCTTTTATGGTTGTGTTTTGGTTAATTAGGCAGCAACAGGTTAAAACAAAATCTTGAAGATTGCGTGTGACAGGTGCATGATTGACAGAGCTCTAGGGATCTGTCATGCAAGGAATACAAGATGTGCCAACTGCAGCCCACGGAGAGTACCATTCTCAGAGCCAGCTAAGATTCTAGCAGAGAAAAAAATGCAAATAAACAGTCACCAGGTCTCATGACTGAACTCTAATCTTAGAGCAGGGGAAAGGGCAAGGCTTTGGTCTCGCCAAGAAGCAGTGAGAAGAGCAAAGGCCATGACTCTCTAATACAAGAGGCATCACAGAGAAGACTCTCTCTTGGAGTTAGAGAGAGGATTGTGGGAGATCAGTGTAAGAGAACCCAAAGGCAGCCTCTGTGGGAAGGGGAACTGATAATTGCCTTACAGACTCCTGAGGCTGATTTTTGCCCTCTCACACTCCCTCCTGGATTTCTTCAGTCACAGTCTGATACCTGACTAGAGAGAAGCCCCAGGACCTGAGTGTCCCAAGTAGTCTGGGCAGGACGCCATATGTATGTCCCAGAGGTCAGGGGGTGCTGCCTTTTCTGTGGTTCCAGTAGTTCTTTAGCTCTCAGGTGGCAATGACAGATGAGGTTTGGAGCACTTCTTCTTTGGCTCTTAGGAGCCAGCAGCTGCTGTGGGGTGGTTCTTCCCTGTAGCCCATTGTCCTGATGTGCTAGCAGTGGCACAGAGTAGTGCCAGAGTAGTGGCATCCCTGATGTGACACAGCCTTGCTGCCATTCTCCTGTTGCCAGAGTGGGAGTTTTCCAGTGAGGAGTGAGTCAGGTGGGCTGTAGCCATAGCAGGACAGAGGCTTTCGAGAGTGGCTGGAAATAGCACATACCTCAGCTAGATCAGCAGTGTCCTTAGTGATGGATGCAGGCCCATTTTCCACTAACCCTTGTTCTGCTGGTTTGTTCTGGTGCTCACACACAGACTTTTCCATTCTTGTGAATCAGCATCAGGTCCCCTCAGAATGGGACATCATTTTCTGCTCAGCAAGCACCTCAAGCTTTTGTGTAAAACAGTAAAAGAGGCAGTGGTGCAGAGACCTGCTCCAAATGAAGCTTATTTTTGATGCTGGGAGTGGCTCCTGGCCTGCTTTGTAGGGCACCATGGAAGACAGCCTGTAAGTAGCAAGCCTCACCTTGCCACCTGCTTGACTTTTCTCTTTATTCTTTTTCTGGATGATAAATGACATAGAGAATAGAAATTTTCAGCTCCCTCAAGGTTGCGGAATAGAGCTTAAAGACTTAAATGCAAAAAAAGATAAAGGGATTTAAAGGTGTGCACACAGAATGATAAACATGGCTGGAACCAGTGGAGAAACAGATAAGAAGGAATACAGTGGGGTTTTTTGGCAAGTTATGTAACACAGAAACAACAGCACATGCCCAAAGAAAAAGTTCAAGGAAAGGTCGCCTTTAATATCGAAGCATTCAGTGAATATGACCACCAGAGACCCCTTTTTATGTCTCTCCAGGACCATAAAAGAACTTCCAGTAGGAGGCAGATGCATGCAAATTTGTTCTAGGAATTAATTCTGTGTATTAGATAAGAAGCACATTTTAATGAATAGGTATGATTATGATGGATAAAGACCTTGTTGCAAAGTCTAACCACACCCACAGAATGAACAGAGTGTGTCCTGTGCAGATAAAGAATGCCTGCTTTGTAATGCTTCAAATTGTGTTAGGAAGTTTATTCTGACCAATTTCGGTATCATGGATATAGTATGAATTGTAAAGAAAATGTGTCATTTTAGATTCAGGTCTAGTCTTTCAGGCTTGTAATTTGAAGACTCAATTGCTTTAGCTGTTGAAATGTGAACCTTTAATCCAATCACAGTGGGAAAGCTTTAGGATATATTAACAAAGTTGTCTTTGCCTTGTTACTTAAAAATTTTGACAGATTATTATGGCTAGGAAATGCGTTAAAATGTAAAATGAGAGGAGCTGAATTCTTGCAGCATCAGGAAGGACTGAGCCCCCATTAGAAGAAGTCTGAATTAGCTTGCCCCAGGTCTGTTTTTATAATACACGTCTATCCTCTGTGTCCTGTGTACTGCATTAAAGTAATGCTGAAGTGATTGGGGCAGCTTCTCAAATGAACTCTGCTCATTTTCCAGCAGCCAGCCAGGAGATGTGCCTCAGTCATGTTATGTTACTAGAAACTATGGCAGCCCAATTCTGTTTTGCTTTTTAGCTTTATCCATTGCCCATGTTCTTACTTTTGTCAGGCTTGTGTGTAAATCTGTGATCCAAATTTTCAGTTGGTTAACTCCAGAGACTTAGTGGATTTGCTCTGTCAGGCTGTTCAGTCTGCAAGTTGATTCAGAAGAACATTATTGTTTATAGAAGATTATAGATGTATAGATTATAGGAGAACAGTGTTTTATATGAGGTGTGCCTGTAGCAGAAGAACTCGCCAACAGCTGTAATGAATTCAGAATGGCGCTGTTATTATGAGATGGGCAACCCATTGAGATCTCTTACACTTGGTAATTGTTCGCTTCTTTAGTCTCACTACTAGCTCCAACTAATTGAGTCTTAGATGTAACTACAACTGAACAAAAGGTTTGTTTCTGCCTCGCATTGTCCTTCCAACTTTTCTTTTTAAAAATGATGAAAATATCAGAACAGCATCGATTTGAACATCTGTCAGTGTAGCCTGGAAGACGAGGGTGTAAAAGGAGCACGTTTGTGTTTGTTTGTTTGTTGTGCAGGCCTGGCAGGATGCTGGACTTGTCCTGTCCACGACCAGCAATGAAGCCTGTAAGCTCTTCGATGCTGTGCTGACACAGGTATGACCAAAAAGTGTAAGAAAATGTGATTTGAAGGGATTCATGCGTGAAACACTCTTTACTGTAGTTGATATTTAAATTTCTTGTCAGCTGGGAGAGCCTCGACATCAGGCCACCACAGGAGTTCAGCCTTTAGCTGGCAGCAGGAAACCCTTTTAGCAGAAGGTTGTGCCAGATGCTGCAGCTATGGTGAAAACCTCAGCCAGTGGTGTTCTCATTCCACTTGATACCAGCAAATCAGCCAGTTGACATAAACCACGTAGAAATCCAGGGTAATTGGTTCTGCTGGTGACTGAGCTATATTAAACCCCAGTTTTTCTGTTTTTCTACTACACTAAACCTACCTGAATGCAACATTTGTCTTTTAGTCATTTGCCTTGCTTTTAAATTTTAAAGGTCTGTGGGAACAAAAAGTAAGTCCAGTATCATAGTGGATTTCTCAACCCTCTCTCACTCTGTCTCTCTTACAGTATGCAACTTGGACCAATAATGAGAGCCTTGGAGGTATTGAGGGATGTCTCTCCAAGCTAAAAGCAGCAGATCCAAACTTTAGTGAGTATAATCTTTGATTCTGAGCATGGAAAGTGCTGGGTTAATGCTTGTTGTCTTGGTTTTTATGCAAGGGCATAAAATTTTTATGCAATGACTTTGTTTATGCAAGGGCAAGGTGATAATTTATAGAATTCTGTAAAACTTGCTCAAAATCTAGAGCAGGCAGAATGCTTTTGTGTGTTGTTTTTTTTTTTTTCCTTTTCATTTCACGTAATATTTGAGTAGCTGTCACGAAAACCTTCTGAGAACTTTAGGTTTGGGAGACTTCCTGGACCCCTGTGTCCACAAGTCAGTTTTGTTGAAAATACTCAGCTCCTCTGCTGTTTTGTGGAGCTGAAGGTGCTGCTGTGAGCTCAGCTGTTGCTGTGCTGTTTCCTGCAGCAATGGGACATGTCATTGCCAATGGCTTGGAGCTGATTGGCACTGGAAGGACCGTGAGACTCGACAAGGAGCTGGGCCGTGCTGTGAGAGCCATGGTGGCACTTTCCAAGTCACAGCCACTGACGGAGCGGGAGAGGCTTCATGTGTCAGCGTTGGACGTGTTTGCCAGGGGGTGCGTCCTCTGTCACCCTGCTCGAAGGACTGTGAAGAGTTCCCTTTGTCTACTGCAGGCAGAAGTGAAGGTTGGAAGTAGTGGAGTGTGATGTTAGCTGACATCTAGCAAAGGGTTGGGGTGAGATGTCACGGATTGTCCCCAAATTTCTCTCTCCATTCTAAGTGCCATGTCTAGCTGGTGAGCAGCACTGTAGGAGGTAAAGTGCTCTGTTGCCACCACTTCCTAGCATTAAGCACTCCATGTTTTAAATCTGCCACAGATCCATCAGTGTGGTTTAGAACTAGGAAATGAAGTATTTGGCTACAGTAGGGTCCAGACAGATGCACGGAAGGAAAGCTATAGACTTCTCTCTCTTGTCTCCCTATGTCAAAACTTACTTCCCCTGTAAAACAGGGAGATAAGAGTGTCACAAGTGCTGTAGAGGCTCACTGCTTCATTCCATATGATAAATCTATATGAACTGCAGAATGTGTGGACTAATGATTCACTTTCATTATTTGTCATTCATTATCAAACAAATGTGTGAGCGTGGATTTGCCTCACATCTCAGTAAAGGAAATGAGTAAGCTACTGAAGCCCTGCCACTGGGTTGATGCCCACAAAAGGAGAGGGAAGGTGCCTTTGAACATATGAACTTCCGTTAATTACGGTGGGTCCCTGTAGGAACTATTCAGCCCTGTAGTAAAATTTTTAGATTTATGGTTTAAGCTTGTTTCATTTTCCTTGTGTGTTACAGTGATTTGGTATAACCCAAGACCGTTTCTTTCATAAGATTTCTCAGAAGGTGCCAAATGAAGATAATGCCATAATTAGATTAGAAAAGACTAAAAAATTCCTTCAAAGGAAAAAATAAGTAATTTGATGCTGAATTTTCTATTTTTCAGCACAGTTTGAGTTCAGGACTAACAGTAGGGGCAGGCATGTGTGACTTCTTTCAGCAATGGAAATAATTTTTTATTTCTAGCCAACTTCCAAAAGCTTGTGATCTATGGGAGCAGATTCTGCAGAGCCACCCAACTGACCTGCTAGCCCTCAAATTTTCCCATGACACTTATTTCTACCTGGGATATCAACGTCAGATGCGAGATTCTGTAGCCCGTGTTTATCCTTTCTGGACACGTGATGTTCCACTGAGCAGGTGGGTCATGCTTCATTCGGACATTGCTTTTCACCTGGTGTGCATGTACTACGAGGTTTTTAAGTTCAGACTTACAAGTTCAGGATCTCTTGGAAACAGACATGTAGATAAAAATCAAGAGTCTAGAAGTTAATCAAACTTGACCACAGATAGAACGTGTCTCCAGTATCCCTCTTGACTCTGTTGTTGAGAGATTTTTCTTAAGTGAGCTGTGTCTCACTGCTGTCAAATATAGCACATGGTGTGTAACACACAGGAAAAATCATGTCCTCACCCAGGGCAGTGGCAAAATTTCTTCATTTCTTAAAAAAAAATGCTATTCATCTTGATCCATTAAATAAGGCAGGTGCACATAACATTCCTAATTTTCCTTTATGTTGGGCCTTCATGGCTTAATGGGGATGATTTACCACCAGTTTTAAAGGGCCACTTCATGTAAAAGTACCCTCTTGTGGTTTTGTGGGCATTGGGGAAAATGTAGAAGGTTGCCTTTGAGATGCTTAGATAACTTTGGTGACAGCAGTGTCTCGCTTCCAGCCTTTTAATTCTGCACCTTGCAACTATTACAGAGATCAGCAGCTGGTTCTGTGTAGCTGGTGATTCCATCTCATCCAGAGATGGAAATGTCCATTCTGATGTGCATCTTGTCACTGTTTCCCTAGCTGGTGTCTCTGGGTCACTCATTTCCTCTGAGAATTGGCTTAGTAGTTCTGTATCCTGCAAGCTTGAACCCTTGTTGTAAATTGCACTGCAAGGACTTTGAGTTAAATGTTATTTCTAGTATGTTTTTCAGTCCTGGATTAAACCTAGTTATAAATGGATGATGTGCTGTTTTCCCCTTTTGTTAGCTACGTGAAGGGCTACTACTCTTTTGGACTCGTGGAAACAAACCTTTTTGACCGTGCTGAGAAGGTTGCCCATGAGGTAAACTGCCTGCTGTTGATGCTAAAAGGCTTGAGAATTCTCAGACAGGGTGGTGGTTTCTGCCAGTTGTTAGTCAAAGTAGCAAAGAGATAAAGCCCAGCACGGAAATGCTCACAGAGCTTTGTGAGACTTGTTGATAACTATTCTCATATTGCTGCCTCACCAAGGCAGTTTCACCTGGGCTGTCCCTCGCTTGCTTATGGGCATACCTTGTCAGATGGGGTCAGAACACCTCTATAAAATCCATAAATCAGCCCATCTGCTGCTTCCTACATGTATAATTGGCTGTCTACTCCTGCTGAAGAATGCTGGATTATTTTAATAGTCTGTTCTTGACAATCCATCCTATTTGGCTTCCCGCTCCCTTGTTTTCCTAGATGCTTGTTCCTGGATTATTGAACAATTAACTGTACAATGTTCCTAGGGATCAATATTGGCCAGCCTGTTGCTTTTCTATGAAGGTAGTAATTATACTTGACTTTCTCCAGTCCTCAGGATTATCCTTGTCCTCCAGGAGTCTCAGACACAATTAATCTCTAATGGGTGTTCTTGACAAAACTTCTGTTACATCAAATTGCTGAAAGTGACAATAGAGACTAAACCCTAAAACTTAACCTTACTAGGTTTATGACTAACTTTGCAAAATGACAAAAGCCTAGTGGGAGTTGTTGGGCCAAGGAAGAAGAATTGGCTGAATACTCAGAGCTCGCCATTTTTTGGAAAAGAGATGGTTATCTGCAAGGCACTATGTCATGGAATATATTGTGCCTGTGCATGCAGCTCTTTCATTGATGCGTGTCTGTGAAATAGATGTCATTTCACAGTCATCATCAAAGACTGCATTTTAAAGTGTTATGCAGGTGTTCATCTCCCTGCAGCAGAAGCTGGGAAGTGAAGTCAGCCAAGAAACATTCTCTTCCTTTTCTGTCCAAATCAGACTTCTGGGCCATGGTTAGTTGGAATGGTACAAGGATGTACTGAACATGCAGCAAGTAAAAAGTAGTCTCTTGTTTCTAGATAAACAGTGATAAATGTCTGTATTTGCAAGTTGGTAAGGCTCATCATGTTTTCCTGTTTTTCACTCATAGGCTTTGGCTATAAATCAGACAGATGCATGGTCTGTCCATACTATAGCTCATGTAAATGAAATGAAAGCAGAGGTGGAGAAAGGCTTAGAATTCATGAAGGAAACTGAAAATAACTGGAAGGTAAACATTTTTGTGGCATCTCTGAAAAATCTCCTTTTAGGTTGTCTTTAATTCCTGCAGCCAAGTTCTTTGACTCCTCTGCCTGCAATTCCTTCATATCTGCAGACCCATTGCAAGCAATGCAGAATTTGCATGTTAGAGGAAATCCTCCCTTGAGGATTTTTTGAGTAGCGCTGCTACTCTCCATGCAGCTTTTTAAGCAAACGGCAGGAAGAAGTGGCATGTTATGAGGGACATGGCCGTCCCTATTTGTGATTTATTGTGTGGTTATAAAAGTAAAGTGACCACTGATTCTTTCACAAGCTTTTTACTTAGGCAGAGGCGAGCACTGACAGTCAGTTGAAGGACCTGGTTAGATCTCCTCATGGGACCTAAGATGAGGTGGAAAATGACACAGTCAAATCAAATGTTTCAAAACACTAAAATACTTGTTTGCTTCTGAATGGGGAGGGAATTTTAAGAACAACTGTAAAGAAAAGAGAAATTACGCTCTTATCTCTTTTCTAGTGTACTAATTACTTTCTAGTGTATCAGTTACCTTATATATCCAACATGTTTGATACCATCTTTCAGAGTATTGAACAAGTTAATTAGTCTGTCATGTGGTCCTTTGCTGTAAATGAAGCTTCATTTTGTGTTTGACAGCATTTTCCCAGTGATTAGGTCTGTTATATTCGGAGCAGAGGGCTGTGAGGTTTGCATTTGCTAGAACCCACGAGAGTCTATTTTAGAGTCATCTGAGCTGACTATTCCACCTCACTCAAAGAACAGGACTGGATAGTGAGACTAGAAAGGCTGGTTTTGTGCTTATTTTATTTTTTAAGTTAAGCATTCACTAAGATACTGGGCTTGGAAGTGCAGACAGAAAACTCTTGCTTAAAGTTCACACCTGTCACTTCCCAGAAAGCATTTTGTCTTTTAATATGTTAGTTTTAATGAAACAGTGATGTAGAAGATTGACAGTTTGGGTGATACCTTAAAAACCCCAGTCAGTGACTTTTGGATCAATTTTTTCTTTAACTCTTGCTTCTTAAAATAGTTGCATGTCTCTGTGATTCATACTCTTTACCCAAATAAAATCAAGTGCAAGCCCACTTCTCTCTAGCAATTTAATCTTTTTCAGAGCTCAAATTTAGCAGCAGTGAAAAGGTTTTGCTTTATTTAGTCAGGTATCTTGTTTGTATGACATGATCTTTTTTGTATGACATTTGGAATGGCAGTATGATATTCATGTATTCAGTATGATATTGATATTATCAGTGTTTATGCCAGACACCTAACTGCTTCTGTTGCTCAGGTTTGGTTTGTGATTTAATATTAAACAAGCAAAGATTACCAGAATGTTTATCTTAGCACTGTAAGGCCCTGACATTTATTTGGAACCTTTACCTTTGTGCTTCCTGAAAGTGGGTGTTACAGTTGTCAGTATGACAATAAAAAAGATTTTTCCACTTCTGAGAACATTAAGTTTAACTACAGAACTGGGAGAGAATGGGAGGAAAGGGGTGAGCCTTTCTGGTATTTTAATTTTCACCAAAGGATTATGGAACTATATTTCTGTTTGTCTATTTTTAATGCATTCACAAAAATGAACTGCAATTGCCTTGAACTGCAGGCTAGGGGAGAGGTTTTGAAGTTCTGGTGCCAGCTAGAAAGGACAGTGTGAAGTTGGTGCAGTCCAGCAAAAATTCATCTCACCTGATGAACTGCCAGTGTGTTTGGCATCTAGTGCAGCTTCTGGAGCCTGTAGTGAAACTCGTTTAAAATGTGTTTCCTCTTTGTCTGAGGTAGGTTCTAGATGGCTGGGATGAATGGCCCTCATAAGGCCTCCAAATCCTCTTCTCTCCCCTATCTGGCCAGGCTACTTCAGACAAGATGCCTAAATTTTAAATGAGACAAATCTTACTCTTGTTATAGATATGGATTAAAAAAAAATTTTAAAAAAAGGTGCTGCAGAAAGGTGAATTCTGAGGCATCCAAGTGAAACTCTTCTCTGGAAAATGATGTGGGGGAAACCTTGGGTTTGAGGTATCTCCCTGAATAGCCGCAAAGACAAATGTACCAAATGAGAAGGTATCCTGGCAGCTGATTTAAATTTCTTGTCTCTTTTATGTCTCCTGAAGTACTCAGTTTTGCTGAAGAAGGAAACAGAAATCTGACTAGATAACCTGAAAAGAGAAGTTATTTTGTAAATAATTTCTTTTTTTTTTTTTCTTTCCAGAACAGTGATATGCTTGCTTGCCATAATTACTGGCACTGGGCTTTATATTACATTGAAAAGGTATGAGATATTTTCATACATGCGCTTTATGGTCCAGATGGGTCATCTAAAGCTCTTTAAAAGGCCTAAAATTTACTAGGGGGAGGGTGTCAGCTGTTTAAAGGGATGTTTTTATAAAATAGCATGATGCAACATTTACAAAGTGGCATAGTCCTTTATTACAGTTATTTTGAGACTTTTAATTGCATTGGTCAAAAGTTTCAGTATCTTTATTAGAATGTTGAAATATTGCTGTGAGATTATTGTATGTTTGAAGATCCAATAATCTCACTAATTACATGTAGCACAGTTATTTGATAGCAAGATGAATTTAGATCTCTAATTTGGAGACAAAATTAACAAAATTCTTACCAAATTCGGTACTCATTTTCTGGCCCAAAAATTTGCTGACTCTAAAAAAAGAGGCTGTAAACTCTAAATTGGGTTGCCAATGCTATTAATTATTGTTACTAATTCTTACTGTTGAAAGTCTTTAAAAATGGTTGACATTTTACCCAGCCTGTCAGAACTTATGGGGTTGAGCTTAATAGGGAGATAAATGTGGCATTTTTGAGAAGGCAGCATCCTTTGGCCAGAAAGCAGAGTAACATAGAAGGAACATAATTCTCAACAGAGTCCAGTAGTTTGTTTATTTTGCCACTTCCTATCTACATAACTTTTTTGAAGGCTACTTAAAACTGGTTTTTTCCCATCTCTTTGCATACACCATAGGATACAATTTTTGCAAAAAATCCCTGAAAGGAACATTAGAATGAGAGGCAATACCTCGTGTTTCTCCTTCTTGCTTAACTTATGCCAGTATGGGTACTTATTATTAGATGAAACCTTAACATACTGATCATTTTGCCTGTTAAATCCAGGTTTTTCTGCTTTGAATACCTCAAGGTTTCTTTGACTTGGTTTGTTTTTATCAGGCAGTCCTGAAGAGCTGTTATGACAGTTAATGTGTTTGTCTCTGGTTGCTGCCAGTCACTGCTGGTTGCTGTGTCTGCATGTTAACCACGCAGTCCTCCTTTGCTTTTCCAGGGGGAATATGAAGCTGCTTTGACAATTTATGACAAGCATGTGAGTAGGGGCCTTTTTTTCTTTACTGAGATCATGCAAGATCATGATGGGTGCTTTCTTCCCTCTGTGTGAGATGGAAACCTATCACAGTGTGGGGTCTATGTATAAGTATTGTTTACATCTGTTATTACAGTCTTTTAGGGAAACAACAACTCAGCAGTTCTGGGGAAAATGCCCCAAGGACTTGAGTGTTACATAGTTCAAGTGCTTGAAAGAGCTACAGTGGTACTGATTTCTATTCTGTCCATGTTTCTTATTCATGCCTTTTAAAAGGATGTAAATTAGTTTTCCTATAAAGTGAAGTCACCTTTACAAAGAACTGGTTTTGCATGTTAGGTACAAAGTCAACTGTCTGGACTTCAAAACAACCTTTGTAAATAAGCAGAATCAAATTAGATAACATAGCACATCTTTGTAAGGATTGTAAAAATACTGCAAGCATTAGGAAAGCTGCTGGGCAGATTTCTATCTACTAACCTTGACCAAGTGAAGTAATATTTATGGCACAGTTTTGGAAAAAATAAAATAACGTGGTGACTCTCCATATTTACTGAGAAAAACAACACATATAAAGCCATATAAGTTTCTGTCATTGCAAATTCCTGTATTCAAGAAAGGTGCAATTAGGACTATTACAAGACAGGTAATTTTGAATTAATAGAAGGATAAAATAATTTAGTACTGTGAAAATAAGTTTGATAATCTGAGGAAGTTTCCACGAGCACATTACTTGGCCAGCCTGTGAGTACTTGTGATTACAGATTGCTCCCCCATGCCTGGCAAGTGGAAGCATCCTGGATATAGTTGATAACAGTTCGATGCTATACAGGCTTCATCTGGAAGGTAGGATATCCTCTGGCCATTCTTTTTAAAAACTCTAATTTTCTTTTTCCCTTCCCCTGCCATTCTTGTTGGGGAAGTATTTCAGTTTAATTACACAGCAAGCTCGATCAGTGTTTCAGAAGAAACTTGAGAAAAGCATCAATGTAAAGTTCATGATAATGTCCATAAGCTTTATTCTTCCCAAGAGCTTCCATTTTCCATGCCAGTGTGGCATAGCAGTCAGCCCCAGCTAGCATAGGTCACATACTTCTTCTTTGACAAATTCACTTCTATTGTCCTGGGAGGTCTGAGGCTGAGCAATCAAGTGCATAAGCCTCTAAAAACCCGTAGCACTTCCTGGACGTAACTTTCCAGTAGATCCTTTTCTTTCTGTTTTGATCCTGATTGAATAGTTAGTATGGGCATATTAGCTTCTGGCATTTTGTACTCTCCTAATTCAGTGGCATTTCCCCCTTTCAAGTAAGTGTTTGTACACTGGGGTTCATGGCAGGGGACACGATGGGCAGACAGTATTCTCACACTGTTCTGCTAAAACACTAGTGGTGCATTGGGGTTTTTATTGAATCCATCTTCTCACTCTGTCTTGTGATTGCTACAGATGGCTTGTGGTGAGCAGCACCTCCAAGACATTATGAGCAAACTCATAATAAAGCCAGAAGCTCACACAGTGCAGACTGAAATATTGCCTTAAACTCCTGACAAGAGTCAAGAAGCTCTTGGCCCAGATAAGGCAAGCTGCAGCTGAGCATTATTGCTGCATAAATTTTGCCACATCAGGAAATGTTCTCTTGAGTTCAGTAGGAATGCTTTTTATGCTGAGTGACTGAAAGTACATTGCAAAGTCATACTTTTGCATGTGGCAATGTTATTGAGACAAGTATTTTTTACTCTTAGGTGTAAAACTTGGGGACAGGTGGAAGGATCTTCTTGGGGTTACGAAGAAGCACACCAAGGATCACATTCTTCTGTTCAATGATGTACACTTCTTGATGTCTTCCCTTGGAGCCAAAGACCACAAAACTACTGAGGAGCTTTTAACAACTCTGCAGGAACTTGCCAGGTAAGAAAAGGAATTCCTGCATTGGGTTCAGTAAATAGCCCTCTGAACTTCAGAACGATGATGTCTCTGGCTTGCTGAAGCTCCAGCACGCTCCTCCCTGCCTTAGCATGTCACTGGGACACATCTGGTTTAAGCAGGGCAACGTCCAGTTAGGAGATCCATATCGTTATTTATTTATTGAGTTAATGTCTAGAGGGGTTTCTCATCTTGTTGAGCAGAAATCTTTCATGTTTGTGGTCATGGACACCACCTGAGCAGTTGCTGCCTGTTTCCTTTTAGTGGGGTCACACTAAGCTGTGTTACAGGCAAGGAGTAAAGTATATTAATAAGAACATTGTACAAGATATGTCAGCTGTCTGTGGTGGATCTTTTCTGCTCTGGTTTAAAAGGTTCTTTAATAACGGAACATGAGTTGGTAGTGATATTCTAATGGCTACTCTTTGATGTGTTGTTCAGTCCATCTGCAGGAAATTAGGTTTCAAGTACTACTAAAGTAAAAATCTAGAATATTTCGCTTTCAAATTAAATTATTTGAAAAAGTCAAATATTTAAGTACTACATCCAAACAATGAGGGTTTGTGTTCCCTTAGGTATTAAATGACTGTAAATTGCCTTGATTTTTTTGAACGTGTTGCTATATAGATGCTTTAAATGCAATTTCTTCCCCCCACTACACTCTTTTTTTCCTCTGTTTAAGCAACTGTTGCTTCCTTTGCCTTTAAAAGAAGGAAGAACTTGTCACTATTTTTATCCTTACTATATGTCGTTTCTAGGAATACTGTAATTTTTAAGAATACTTATCAAAACAAATAACATTCAAAGCAAGCCTAAGTATGTCTGATTTAACTAAAGTAGAAAATGGCAAATATATTTTATTATTCATTCTATTATTTGTGTATGTCAGTATATATAAAGTATAGAAAACTGCACACCACAGAAGCTTTAATGAACATGTGTTCATATATGCTACTTATTCTTTTACCGAGTGCTTCCTTTCACCTACTTTGTGTGCATTTGCATTTGTGTGCATTTTTAGCTGTAGTTTGAAATATTATAAACCTTAATTTTGTTATTTGAGAAAGCAGGCTTTGAGCTGTAGGGGTTATATTAATGATTGGATTAATTTACATTTATCACAAATATGTAATATATAAATGATACCCCAGAGGCGTTTTGCATGTGTTAAGAAAGCAGTGATAGAACCTGGGCACAAACATCAGTCCCATCTGGCTTTGCACCGGTATTTTTCCCTGGCTTTTGCCATGGAAAGGTGATGGGAATTGGTCAGATGTCCCATGGCGCTCTCTGGTGGTTGGTGTCACAGGCTCCTTTTCGTGGAAATGCTGGACAAAACGTGTAATTGAGGCTTTGTTCCATCATTTTCATCACTGGCTGTCTCAAGCTGCTTAAAATGAACATCTGTTGTGCACTTTTATCTTTGTAGGATGCCACAGTTTGTTTAAGGAATGATAAACACATAGGCCAGTATTGCCTACTGGAAAATGAAGGTTGGCCCAGTGAAAGAAACAGGAAGTTTTGTAATGCTGACTTGAGAAGGAGCTGGCTTGCAAGGTCATGACTGAGCTGTGTGCAAGGACTGATGGCCACGTGTGGCCAGACAAAGGACTAGCAGTAGGATGTTCTGGTGGGGTCAGCAGAAGAGAAACTGCAGTTTTCTTACTGTTCTAGCCCAAACTGTTTATTGCAGAGGTAGGAGGGGTTGGGCTTGTGCCTTTTGTGGATATATTCAGAACAAAAACTGATTGCTGAATGAGTAACAAAAAGGTGAAAGTAGCATAACCACACCAAAAGATAACCCCTAAGTCAAGTACCTGAAGCATGAGGCTTTGTACAGTGAAAAAAATAAAAACCTGTGTAATAAATACGTACGCCCAATTTAAAATGAAAAGATATAAAATTTATTAAATGTCCGAAAGATTCAAACACGCAATGCCACGNGTCTGCAGGCAGTGGCAGACTGGCATTGAAATATGGCTGTTTATGCTTTGGCTTAAGGAAGTTAACCACTTTCTCATTCTACAGAGCACCTCATGAAGACCACCAGCTTTCCCTGGCTCCTAGTTTGGGGCTGCCACTGTGCCAGGCTTTTGTAGAGTTTGAAAATGGGAATTGTGACAAAGTTGTAGACCTGCTGTACCCAATCCGTTATGAACTAGTCCAAGTGGGAGGCAGTGATGCTCAGGTAAAGGAGATCCAGAAAAGACTTTTTGATGTGACTTAATCCCGTTTCAGTAGCCGACATTAAGCACTTACCTCATCAACAGGACTTCACTCTTAGACAGTGAAAGGTTGAATTGCGCTTGTAACTGAATCCTGTTTGCAAACACTTACAAGCAGGGTTAACTATTTACTTTTAATGTTGATATGTTTCCTTCCTGTGAATTTAATAGTTTGGTAACCAAGACATTGTAACCAGCAATACATTATAAATTGCTTATTAGTTTGTATTTTGCTGACTTTTTTTTTCAGAGAGATGTTTTCAGCTTGTTATTGATTCATGCTGCTTTAAATTCTAAATCAAAGGCCAAACGAAACCTTGCAAGGTGAGTATTTCCCCTGATAAATATTTGTGGAAGTAGCACTGTTGCTAAAAGTAAGAAGTAATGACTATATTCAAACCAATAAATTTAAGGATAAAAATATATGCAAGAATTTGTGTTAAATGTACCAACATTTAACCAGGATAAAAAGTACAAGTTTCCAATTCCAAAAGTACACTCTTGCAGCCTGGATGGATGATCTGTTTGTGTTCAAGGGTAGTTGATTTTCAAATGGTTGTCTTCAAATACGGCCTGTTGACCCGTGTGTGTTATGGACTGCTAAGCTTCTGTGAACTGCTGCAACTCCAGTCAGTGCCACTGCTGCCATCTGCTTTGCTGGGAAGTCAGAGGTGTGCCCTGCCACGTGGGCTTGCCTCAGCACAGCTTGTTTGGCAGAAACTGCAGCAGCTTGGAAAAAACCAAACAGAGACCACTGCTTCTTCTAGCAGGATCTATCTTTATTACACACACTCCAGTATTTATATGTTTCTACTATGGGAAAGTTTTAAGCAAGTTTTGGGAACGTGGAAAAGGAAAGACAAAACAGCTACACCGCCAAACATCTGGCAGAGCAGACTTCTCTGCCCCTTATCAACCATTCACTCAAACAATCCACCACCCAGCGTTCCAGGAGGTAATTGAGATAAATGTAACAAGTTGCTCTTCTACACAGGGGTCTCGTTAAGGCCAGAATGGCCACCCAGGCCGCTGCTTCTACAGAAACAGTCCCTGTTTATCACCCACTTCTCACCCTCCTACTTCTCCTTTCTCAGGTGTCTCCTGAATGAACGCCATGTGATGAGACCAAAGTCACCAATGACTGAGCGACTGATCAGGAAGGCAGCAGCCGTGCATTCCATGGCATAGGGCTTTCCTCCAGCTTCAGCTGGAAGAGCCAGGAGCTTTCCACAAAGTCTGGGTGCAGGGAGTGCAGGGAGTGCAGGGGTGGGTGCTGTGAAGGAATTCGGGGAGGTACTCAGGGTTAAAAGATCTGAGAATAATTTCCTTAAAAAATAGACAGAGCTGTTGGCATTCCAGGTGGTTGTATCTTAGATAATTCCACAAGGAAAGAAGAAAACCTGCTGATAATGCACAGCTTTCTGAAGCATCCCAAAGGCACTGCTGCTCTGGTATGTTTTCCTGAACATTCCCTCTGACCCTGATCATACTCAGTGCAGTAACAATGCCTGGATTTCAGTCCTTCTTTGGCCCAATTTGTTACTTGACCTACATATGATGTAAACTGCTCACGTACTTCAAAGGGAGCTTTTAAATAAAGCTTATAGAAAGGTGTGGGGCCAGAGCCAATACAGGCATGAACTGAATTCCGTATTGAGCTTCCAGCCCGTTCAGGCAGGAGTCACAGATCTGTGTGCATTCAGGATCTCTTTCCAGGTATACATTTTTAAACTCCCTCTCATAAAATGTTAAAATTTTCCTTTCAATATAGCACAGCAGAGCTTTCTAGAATTACTGGGTGAATGAAACCAGACAAGAACCAGACAAGAATAATGACTATTCTAATGTAGGTACTCACTCAGCACTCTTAAATCTTCCAGAAAAAAGGGAAAAGCCTGGATTTCACTTAACAGTACCATCTCTGAAGGGTACGGTGGACTGGGTCTTTGTGCTTCCCTGAGCTTTTGGATAGTCAGGCCTTAGTACCATCTCACTCCAGAGTCTCTGCATGAAGTGGGGTTTAAACTAGTGTTAAAGCATACACTTCAGAGAGGTGAAGACAGGTGGGAGCTTCTGCCATGGAAAGAGGGCTCAGGGGGACAGAGACAGCTCTGTCCCAGCACACGTGATGGGATAAACTTTCGTGCTGCAAGAGCCACAGGCCTCGAGGGAGCTCTGGTGCCTCTGGATTCCTGCAGCATCCCAGAGCTAACACATTGTCTTGCAATAGAATTCCAGAAATCCCTAATGATGGGGAAGATCATATATCAGACCAAAACTGAACTCATGCCTCCTCTTCTGGAATAGAGATCCCACACTCTGCAACTGCCCAAGCTCTGACTTTCCTTCCACATCTGCAAGCTCTTCTGGCCCCACAGGCCTGGCCCTTCTTCCAGTCCAGCTCAGGCTCTTCTCCTTGCCCCATAGTTTTCCTTTTGACCTAAGAAAGCACTTCCATAGCTGGCCCTGCACTGCCCCTGGAGTTCCTGCATCGTGGAACAAGAAGTGGAAGTGCTTTGCTGACATTTTGCTTTACCCAATCCTCCCGAGGCAGAAATAACTTGTTTTTAAAGCAATAATAATGAAACCAGGTAAAGGATTGCATTCCTTGCTTTCAAGTCTTCTGAGTGTGCTGTCCTTTATCACTGCTTGTCTGTTCAGCCATGGTGGGGGGTGACTCACTTGGGACAAGTTACACTGGATTTTTACTATTATTTTTAATAAGTGCACTTCAAGCAATGACTTTAGGTAACTTTTTACTCAAGGAATGTAACAAATTGTATAAGGGAACAAAAGCCTGAGAAAGCTCTGGCTGGCTATGCAGGGTCTACTTTATGTAATCAATGACAGCTCTACTGTTGATAGAACATGATTGAGAATTTTGTCTGCTTTGCCTTAATAAATTCAAAGATGATCTTTGTTGAGCAAGCAAGTATATGACTTCTTTGCGTGTGTGAAGCTTTTAAATGGGTTATTCAGCCTAATTTCCCAGACCTGTAACAGTGTGCACCCACTTTGTTTCCATCACTGTGGCCAGAAGCATCCAGTCGTGGAGAGCAGCAGTATCTGCTCATGAGGGGTCACAGTCCAAGCATGACACGGCCTCCCAGGGGTTTTCCTTGGTGCCAGTTAAGAAGAGGCTGAGGTACCACAAGGTGGGACAACCATTGTTTCTTTTCCATCCTGCATTCAGAATATGCATTTTCCAGCTTTCCTCCCCGTTCAGCTCAGCTATCCAGACTGCAGCTCTCACCCCCAGTCCATCCCTCCAAAGGAAAAGCCAAAGCCTGGTGCACCTGAGAGCTGCATCCCCACCACAGGCTGGGTTGGACCCTGGAACAGCTCTGCAGTTCCTTTATTGCTGTGTCCTTACTCTATGCGTGGTGATTTGGACTGATCCTAAGCTGTCAGCATCTCAGTGGCCCCCTCCTCATACAGGCCCGCCTTGTGCCTTGCAGGAGTAGGGGTTCTACAGGTGCCTGATTCAGATTCTTTAAAAGTTACTCATCTGCATAATAAGGAAGTACATCCTTAGAATGTCTCAGTATCTCACTACTTCGAGATATTAAAACCAGCAGTTTTGCCACTACTTCACTTAATTCTTTCACCTTTTCTTAGGGCCTCAGTAACTGCTCAGAGCCTCAGTAACTGCTCAGAGCAGCTGTTTAATTACATGAAATCTAACCAAACTACCCTATTACTTTAATATAAAACATATCCTAGTTAGGAACTTAATTTACAGAAATATTCTCCCTGAATCATGCTATTCTCTCCTTAGGACTTAGCTGAGCACCTACCCTACAATGGCAGGCCATGTCTGTGCAGTTCCCTGGTTTAGAAACACCGAAGGAACGCAGGGAGCAGAGGCAGGGGCTGGTTCACTCAGTCTGTTTAGTCTAGCCATGTTTATGTAAAGACAAACTGCACACTGAAAGTGCCTGAAAACAGGTTTTATTTGCAAATACAGCAAGCTCAGTAATTCAGGAACTCTGCAGGCAAACAAGACAAAGAGATCTTAAAAAGTGTTAAAATCTTACTCGCTGTTTTCATTTAGTTTTAAGTCATTTTAATAAGATTTTCTGGATTTATCTTTTCCCCTCCTCTGGGGAAGAACTTGAAATCTTTGAGTGGTTGACAGATGTGTATCACAGATGCAAAAACCTTAGAGGCTATTGGTGGTTCTGTGAGCTTATCTGAAGGTAAAAATTACTGCTCCTCTGTCGTCAGCACCAGTTTTGCTCTGAACAGCTAAACTGCCTGAATATGGCATTTTGTACAGAGGGCCTTCAGTTCAATCCAAGTACAGACTCCTTGCTAACAGGCAGTAGAAACTGCAACAGTTTCTGACCCAGGATCACGCACAAAACACAAAGAGGAGCCTCACTTGTCAGCACACTGCCCCACTCACGTGGGCAGCAGAACGTGCAGACAGTGCCTTAGGACAGCAGTTCTACCACTGGCCTCGAGAGAACCTAACTGGTCTCTTTCAGTCCCATTCTACGTCTGGAAAAACGAAAATTAATGCACACAAACAGGAAAGAACATCACTATGCTCCTTAAGAAGTTTCTCCTGTCCTATGGCGCTACGTGGCCACATCCACTGGAAAGCCTGGCTCGTTGCGACACAGCCTTTGTGTCCTTACGGCCACTAGTTGCAGCCAAACTACCAAATTTTGGCATCTGGTTACTCGCACGTGGTGGCTTTCACAGTTTCCGTTGAGCTCTGCTTTTGTATAGGTTACAGCAAGTTACTGCAACTTTCCACAAAGAATCTGATCCAACAGCTTTCTGATCCATCTGCCATTGTACAGATGGAAATTCTCGAGAAATAACAACATGCATTTAAAATATGCTTTTTCTATTTTTGTTTACCATTTTAACTTGAAACTTGTACCAGCATTAACAAGCAGTGCTTTGAAAACAAACTCAAGTCATTATTACCTACACAGAACTGTTCATAATAATGATAGATGAGAGGATCAAGAACAGATGAATTCTGCACTGAAAAGAATCTCTCGCTACTAAAAACCTGAAAGCTTCCTTAAAAACTACTGTACTGTTAATTTTTCTTTTAACTGTTTGCGAAGAGAAATCCTCTCTGGTTTTTTTTTTGGATGATGCATTTACAATTATTAGCCCACAGCAGTCAAAACATTCAATTTGCCATCCCACAATTCTGATTTTCCTGCTATGGTTATCAAAATGTCTATGCTTCATTTAAGAGAGGAAGAGAAGAAGATAAGGCAGTCATAACAAATGTAACATCTGCTTTGCCAGCCCTCCTCAATGCAAAAATTGTTTGGATTAACATTCTGAAGAACTGTATTAAAACGAAAGAAGTCACCAAGTAGAACACCTGCACTACGGAAAACAAGATGAGGGACACAAACTGCCATGTTCCTCTAAGATATAACACATTTTTTTCTCTCCTCTTTACACTCACTTATTCCCTCCTCTTTGTGCACTCTTGTTCCCTCCTCTTTATACACTCTTGTTCCCTTCACTTTATATGCTCTTGTTCCTTCCTCTTTATGCACTCCTGTTCCCTCTTCTTTATATGCTCTTATTCCCTCCTCTTTATACGATCTTATTCTCTCCACTTTATACTCTATTATGTACTCTGGGTAAATCTGGTGTTTTTCAAAGACAACAAAAACAGAAGGATTTAACTCATCATCCACACAGCTGTCATAAAACCACACCTTGTCACCACACTTCCTTGGAGGGCGGACATAGGCGGTGTTGCCTTTAGTGTAGTCTCCAACCAGAACTCGAGCCACGAACATCAAGTATCCCTGCTGCGTAGCCTGACAGTAGGCGTGGGAATAGGAAGCATCTCTAGCAAAGTAACTTCCTAGAAAACAAGATGTAAATGGGGTTGTGAGGAGAATCTATACAGTGACAGCATAATCTGAGCATCCCCTGGATTTTCAGGACGTATCTGACCCAACTTGCAGGACTTCCCTTACTCAGTTTACAGAATATCACCGAAATTTTTGCAAGGGAGGGGATTGCACTGTGTAATTTCCAATCAGAATTTTCTATTTTAGGATTAATTTTTTAAAAGCTGTATCAATAAGCCCACTACAGGTCTGTGTGTTACGATGAGAGGGACAAGAAAACATGAGGACTTTCCATGAACACACTGAGGGCATGCACACCCCTCTGCTCCCTGCCATACAAACTAATTTCTCTTGCAACTTCAAATGATGACCTCAGACATCAGAAAATGCCACCTACAGCAAACCCGTGCGCTAATGCTCTTGAAACCTTGTGAGAAAACTTACCCCCAACCGAAAGCAAATCCTGGCCCTCTTCAGAAGGATCATAACACCATTTCTGATTTTTTTTTTCACCTTCTATAGTTAAAGACTTCAGAACTTTGATTGCTCCACTATCAGGGGAGTCTGAACAGCCATCTCACTTTCTACATACCCTTCCCATAGTTAGTTCCATTGCTTCCACAAATTCTCCAGTCAAAGTTCTGAGTGCAGATCGTTTTCATGGAGATGGCATCGGTTCCGTGGAACAGGAGTTTTTCCTGGACTTCCTTTCCTCCATTTTCCTTTTTCATCTTCTCCTTTTGCCTGACAAAAATGAAGGGGAGGAGAATGTGAGCCATGGAAGAAAAGGGAAAAAGAGGTTTTTTAAACAAATCAAACAACTATGTCACATCCATGTAAATGTCAGCTGGATGAGGTTTCCAGCCTGCTCTCTTCCTCTCAGAAGACGAGACACACTAGCACTGTACTGATACACTGCTCAGCAAGTCTAGATAATTCTGGCTTTACTCAGGGAATGTAACACTATTCCAGTCGCCACTGTAACAACCTTTTGCTCCTCTGTAGGGTCCTACTTCATGTGCTTTAAGGTCTTTTGTCCCTTCCCACCCAAGCTCTCAGTGGAGTGGAGGCAGCATTAGCCACAGAGGCTATGCTTCCACAGTAGCTCAAAGCTGGAGGCACCTTGTGCTCCGTGCCACAGCCCCAGCTCCTGCCCCTGAGAGAGGTCAGTGCTGCTGAGGAGATGGGGCCAGGACACAAACCCAGCCCACTGCTTTCCCCACTGCACACCTTGCTGGTTGAGGCCAGAGTCAGACTGAACAGGGTCAAAAGAGAAATCACAATAAAAGGCTCAACTCATATTTCCCATCATTATTCCACAGCACCCAGACACCTCTCCGGTTTTCAGAAGCTGCTGAAGTGGACAAGACAGTAATGTTCTTCAGAAAGTCATCAGCTACAAATTAAGCAGAGCCAGGGGGAGGGGAAAATCCTTCCAACTTGTAAATTAGTAAATGAAAAGTGAAGAGCAACAGACTGAAACTTGTTCATTGAGAACTTACTGTGAGGATGGGGAGGCCCTGGCACAGGTTGCCCAGAGAAGCTGTGGCTGCCCCATCCCTGAAAGTGTTCCAGGCCAGTTTGGGTAGGGCTTGGAGCAACCTGGGCTAGTGGAAGGTGTCCCCCACCATGACAGATTGGATGAGCTTTAAGGTCCCTTCCAATCCAAACTACTCCATCATCCTCTGGACTTGGCAATGTTAAACTTTGCCTGCTGAGTTTAATTATCTCATTGGAGGAGGATAAAAAGTATGCATTATTACATGTTTTGAAGTCTCTTATGTTTTGCTAGATTAAAGGGTTTTATTAAATCAGTAGCTGATAACTTTCTGGGTTCCATCATTTTGCAGGTGAAAGCACTTATTTGAGCAGTATTTTTCTACTCCATTACCATTCCATACAGTCCTTGAATACTTACTCTTGTTTAAAACTAAACAACTGTTCTAAGCAACAGCTTAATCTTACGTCAAACTAAGTTGAACATGGTTGAGCCCCAGCTCAAATCTGCTGGTATCCAGCTTGGCCTAAGTACCTGGAAATCAGCATCACTGATACAGATGCTGAAAACCACAGAGGAGCTCTGCAATTCAGAGATCATTAAGTTAAAACACAAGGATTCTTTCTCAGTGAATACTAACTTTGTTCAGCAAAGTACCTTAAATAAATCTGACTGGAACAAAAAGGCCCAAGCAGCCTTTACCCTTTTTAGCATTTCATATACTCTAATGGATAAAGATTTGTAACAGACAGAGCATCTGTGCAGCAGGCACTTATTGCTCCATCCCCAAGACAATCACTGTTCCACATCCCTGTGGGTATCCTCATCCCAGTTTCACATCACACGTATCTTGCTCTCCATGCCCCTCTCCCCCTCTTCCAAGGAGCCCTGCTCCTGTGGGAGCATGGCATTCTGTGGAAGGCCTCAGACACCAACTTCACTCCTGAAACTGCTAATAAGGAAATACCAGTCATGTTAAAGCACAGGTGGCAACCTCCTTTCTTTCCTAGAAAGCACATACAGGACAACCTGTTCTTGGAGACTCCCTCCTCATAAGGATAGGGAAAAAAATACTAACCATTGAAACACCTTCCAGAGGGATGGATTCTGAATCCTCTGTATTTTAAGGATGCTGTAATTTTTCATAGTCTGATGAAACTGCTGCTTTATTCTGTTGTATTCAGAGGTCACATCACTGATCACCACTGCCTATAAAATACAAACCAAAGCAAAAGACGGCATGAGGCTGCAGTGAGCTCAGAACACGCAGAAGCCTAATTTCGAGCAGATACACTTTCAGAAGGGTCCCCAAACTATGCTTATGAAAGGTAATTTAATGCTTTAGATCATGACTATATGAATAAATAATAAGTAAATCAGTATGTCACTCCTGCTTTGCAAGGACACCTCACCTCTCTTCAGGAACAATGCTGAAAGCATCAGAGGTTTATCATCCCCAAGAGTTGACACTTGCAACTTTAAATCTCAATGAAACAGAAATTGCAAGAAGAAACCTTGACAGGTTATTCCAGATAGTGTCAGTTTTATATCTCAAGCTGATTAAGAACAAAAGATGTTAGATAACAGCATCATTTGTAACCAGACATTTACAGGAGCTTCAGCTATTAAAGATGACAGCAACGAAACACAAACACCCTCTTGGTATTGTAGTGCCTTAACTTTTCAAAGTCAGAACTTAGAAAGCTTCACTTAAAATACAGACTTCAGAAAAAACTCCTACATTTCTAAACAAATGTGACACTGAATACCTGCTTAAACAAATACATCTCCTTTCCCAAAGGAAACAAAGTCTATTTGGCCATTATCCTTTTATTTATCCAAACATTTTGTGATTAAAAATCCATCAAGAAATGCACGTTTTTCCCAAAGAGAAGTTAATGCAAAACATAATTAAAACATTCCTTGAGCTCTTCTGCTTGCTTATGTTATGCATAAATTTTCCATTTTTTCTCTAAAGTAACCCGTGTCTTTAATCTTCTAGAATCAACATTTATCTTCATAAACTGCAAAGGCATGATGTTGGCAGGCTGATGTCACCTGATAATACTTTCCACTTTACCACAACTTAAGCCACGTGGGGACTCAAGATGACAAAGTGAGATCCCAACATCCCACGTTCCAAAGTGTTTTAAGCAGGAAAGCTGTGGCCATCCTAAAAGGTAACAGGAAACCAACATCTTACCCTACCAGGCAAAAACTCCCCATTTTAGAAGGCTGAGCTTAGAGAGAAAATAAAATAGGATAAAACTTGTGGTTCACAGCAGCATTTAAGTACTTACTAATGAAGAGATCAGTCACAGGGAAGTATTAAGAATAAAGTCAGCTGCACAAGAAAGAACTATTTCTTTGAATTTATTTAAAAGCCTTTAAAATGTTGAGTGAAATTTCCCATGTCTCAATATAGGAGCATTTTCCAAGCTTTACAGCACAACACAAAACAATCAGGACATGCAAGTACTGATTGTTTGCACAGTCTGTGGCACCATAGCCCAAGCTGCTCACCATCACCTATAGGATGAAAATCATGTCACTGTATTTCAGTACTACATCTTTTATTTAGAATCACAGAATGGTTTGGGTTGGAAGGGACCTTAAAACTCATCCTGTCTCAACCCCCTACCATGGGCAGGGACACCTTCCACTGTCCCAGGTTGCTCAGAGCCCCGTCCAACCTGGCCTTAGACAGTTCCGGGGATGGGGCAGCCACAGCTTCTCTGGGCAACCTGGGCCAGGGCCTCACCACCCTCACAGGGAAGAATTTCTTCCTAATACCTTATCTAAACCTACTCTCTGTCAGTTTGAACTCATTTCCCCTTGTCTTGTCACTCCAGGCCCTTGTAAATAATCAGCTCAGCACAAGGGGGGTTCAGGGACAGGGCATGTCCAGCTCTCACCACCAGCACCCCCAAGTCCCCCTCCCAGAGCTGCTCCATCTGCTCATCCCCAGCCTGGATTGATCCCCGGGGGTTGTCCCAACCCAGGTGCAGCACCAGCACTTGGTCTTGTTCAACCTCACAGGATTCCCATGGGCCACTTCTTGAGTTTGTCCACATCCCTTTGGATGGCCCTGTCCTTCAGGTGTGTTACCTGCAGTGTTCAGCTTGGTGTCATCAGCAAATTTATTTATACATGAACAATTCCTGCTTAAACTACAAATGTGCTATTGCTGTGCTGCATCTTTCAGGCACATGGTGTGATTCTTGGGGTGTCCTGAACACAGCCAGGAGTTGGACTTGATGATCCTGATGGGTCCCTTCCAACTCGGCATATTCTATGACTCTATGATATCTTCCTGAGGAATTGTAACCTTTCTAGGTAAAACAGAGGGTCAGCCATGTGACACAGGGCCTAATCCTGTAAGAAAGGTACTTCCATTATTTTATCATATGATGGCCTCCAGACAACAAAGCCTGTTCTCCTTTCCATGAAAACTCAGTGGGGTTGTCCTTATCTCCCCAGGGATGCTTCTAGTGCTAATAAAGGGTCACAGCACCACATTGCTGTTGAAGGCTGATACTGCATACTTCAGCATTTTTCACCTTCAGGCCTGAAAAGGAAAATCCCACTGAGTGAGAGCATTTGCTGCCCCGGTATCAAGGGGCAGAGTTCCCAAGGCAGAGAAGGAATCACTGCTGTGACAGCAATTCCCACCAGGGCATGACTGCACAGAAGAGGTACTCTGTGATTCACACCTTGAGCTCTGCTTCACTGGGGTTTTGGAAGGAGCAGAGTTGGTGCTGGTGGCAGTGACCCCACCAGAACTGATGTCTATAAAATACAGACACTGTTCACATTGCACCCTGTGCCTGGCACAATGCAGCAATCCTTGGCCTGCGTGTGGCCACGATTCAGCAACACATCAGCCACACAAAGACTAATCCTCTGACAGGAAACCACACATCCACTGTACACTTTTTCTCAGTTGTATATTAAAGCAACAATTTTAAACCCAGCATGAAGTTTCAGAACATAATCAATTTTTTTTCCCTTTAAAACATTTAACAACTACCAATTGCACTTTTTTAAACAAAGACAGGAGAAATTCACCCCAACTTTCCAATCAGTGTTACCAATTTCCATTGTGCATTTTATAGACTTCTTTCTATAGAACTATTCTCAATGACTTACAGATTAAGACACTGCAATGCTTGAAAAATAAGCAATGTTACCAAAACGCAGCTGCTCATTATAAGCCAAGATTACTTTCTGCCTATCTCACAGGTTCCTTTTTAAAATGGATCACTTCCAGCACAGCAGATTTTGCCAGGATTATTTGTCAATGTCTGAAGAGAAGGCAGTTCATCGAGTTGTAGCTGTCAGCTCTCACAATGGTCACCACAAGCATGCAGAATCCCAGCCACTCCCAATATTACCTACTGCAAAAAAACAAGCTTAGGGTCCCACAGAAAGATTTAATCTAGCCCAGGCTTTCACTTTTAGTGCCAACAGGTATCGTGGGCATTCTCACTCTTCTTTTCCTGTGAAAGGCACTCACAATTTAAGAGATGTTTTCGTAGGCGCCAACTCAGCAAGCAAACTAAGCTCTGGGGAACAAGGTGATCCTTCTAGTCACACATCCCCATATGTACAACCAAAAGATACCATGGATCTGTGCAGTGCATTCCAAAGCCTCCCATATTCACCCCAGTGACTCCAGGAACACCCCAACAAATGGACTCAATTAAAATTCAGACAAGTTTTCAGAGCAAGTATTGGAAGCAATTAAGTACATACAGCTCAACAGACCTAAAAAGAACAGAGCTACCTGCCTTTCTGGCATTTTTTGGAAAAATTTATGCTTGTTAGTCAAGATGCTGATAAGCCAAGGGAAGAGCATATTCTTTTGTTACTTCCACTGAGCTCCAAATATCACAGGCAAATCTTCAAATGGGCTGCCTGCCAGATTCCCACACACTCTCATTATTATTTCATCTTTTCTTTCTGAAAGTCACGACTCAACAGGAGGGTTTCTCTAACAGTTTTGTCTGACTCTGTCCTCTATGTAGTAAATAATCAAGTGTACTTTGATTTGACTGCCATCAAATCTTGTTAAACCACTGTCACCTTCACTATCAAACTTTGTTAAGTGGCAATTTCATATCAACATAGCACTCCTTCTCTCTTGTGAGGGAAGTGCTTTACTCCACCCATGACACTGACATACAGCCACACACTGGTGTTCCTTAGCCCCCAGGGTATCTGTGCCAACACAACCTGGTCAGCATCATGCAAGATTCTGTGACACAGTCAACAAGGAAAACCTCTTACGCTCCTGTTCCTCAGGCAGGGTCAAAACCACTACACAAAGGGCAAGTGTAACACGAAAAAGCCTTTTTTGCTAGCGTCCTGTAGTACTTCCACAAACTGTGCTGCTCTTCCAGAAGGATTGCAGGACCTAGTAATCTAAGAAACACCCACACATTTTGGTCTTGGTAGATCAAATAAGAACATAGACTTTGGGCTGACAGGGGTTTGGTTTGTTCTGTGGAAGACATCACTGCAATATTTTATTATTTTATGGTTCTACATCTTTATTTCTACCATTTCTTGAGGCCAAGGTCTGAGCTCAGATCTCTGATGTATCTGACAGTACTGGAGAATATAGAGATTTCCTTTCCTGGATCTCCAATCCAAACTTACTCTTCCTGTCTTGAATTTGGGGAGTTTTGGGTTTGCATGTAGATAAACGCCTAAAATGCAGTTGAAGTTCAAGGCAATTTGGCACCTGTTTCAGGAGCCCTTGGGAGATCACCTAGATCTTTAGCACACCCACCCAAGAAATGACTCCTGTCCCTTTTTAGTATCTACGCAGTTACAATTCATTCAGTTAAGCTTTGAATTGTGCCTTTCCCTCAGAATTACAAGAAGGGGAAAAAAAAAAAGCTACCTCATATCCCAAGTCAGGCAGTGCAGATGCATCCCAGTGGCTAGGACAGGTTTGATTGGGAATAGAAGAATCCCTCTGGCTGCTTGCAAACAGACAGAAAATGAAGTGTTAGTAATTCTAGTACTGCTCCAAACATGCAGATTTGGAGCATCCACTTTGGCCAATTCCTGTATTTAAAAATTAACAAAATAAACCAGAAAGAAACTGGGAAAGAGCCTCAGTCTGTAAGCTGGGCTCTGTATGCTGCCACTCAATCACGACATGCCCCTTGCACTTGCTTTTTTAAGTAACAACTTAGTGGCTGTAGTACCTGGAGTAACATGTACCCCAGGCAGCAGGTGATGCACCAAGACTGCAGTTTGTGATACAGTTTCTGTTGCTCAGTCCCATGGATATGCTTTCTCCAGCAGCACCTGTGCTCTTTGTACAACTACTGCCAGCACTGGCAGCCATTTTGCCTTATAATTACTTCTAAAATATGAAAAAACAAGGTAAAGAGCACTTACCCCGTCTTTATCTTCTGCACATCTTCAGAAGACACAAATTTTGGTCGCCTGCAGACCTGTCTTTGAGTTTTAAAAGCAGTGTTTGTCTGGGTCATTTCTTGAGTAGAAAAAAGAGCAGGAAAAAAAAGTCATGAACAAGTCTACAAGATGGGGTGTACAGGTTTGAAAGCAAACCAGTGAGAGACTCCAAGTCAGAAATACAATTTAATAGGGAAAAAGTAAAATAAATGCAACAGTACAAAAGCGAACCACTGACAAAGTCAGAATACAACCTGGCACCCTGTCAGTCAGGGTGCTGGTAGCAGTTCAGATGAAGTGGTCCTGTTAAAGCAGTGATCTTGTAGAAAAAGAGTCTGGTCTTCGTCTGAAAGTCCAGTGGTGGCTCTTGTCCTCTGGAAATCCAGTAGGAAAAGGCTGTCTGTGGTGTTTGGAATCCCAGATTATATCCAGGATGGAATGCTTGGTTTCTCCCTCTGTGTGGAGCTTCTCACAATGGGATGACAAGGCATTGATGGGCCCATTAACAAAAGATTGTCCAGAGGCAGTTATCTATGAGCCATGGGCAGGGTCCTTGATTGCCCATTAAACAAAGATAACTCCTGGAGAGAGGAGGCAAGGAAAACACTGCCCCACCTGGATTCAATATTTTATGAAGATGGTAAAAGAATAAATGCTTTTGGGCACGTCTTACACTGTAACCTAGGACATGGGGTCATTAATTAAAGGCAGTCATTCTTTAATGAAAACTGCATATTCACTGTCAATTCTACCTGCTGAGTAATAGTTGCACAAAGGCTGTATAAACTTCCTGTCTTTCCTGTAACTCTGTGATTGAACCTGTGCCTATCCTGCTTGCTCCCTCAAGCCACTCATGCTCTTTAAACATTGCTACAACAGCACAAAGATGCTTAACTTGTATTTTTTAACCACCCACAGAGTTAACTTACTTAAGATTTACTATGACTTCAGGTGAAGACTATGAATCTTTTTATTTCTGGTCAGGTATGAGTCTGGAGAGTGTCAAGGAATAAGGGGGGAAGGTTACTTTTGTAAGGAATTTCCTCTGGGCCATCACTACCTCACTTCCACTTCCAGCAAGTGAAACTGGTGGTGTCAGGAAAGGAAGTCATAGCTTCTAAAAGCTGAGAGACTTTGCAAGACTCTGTAAAGCACTGCATAGTTGTAGATGAGAACCTTTAAAATGACTACCTTTAAAATTGAGTTCGTATTGATGTTGGCCAGCCTGGAAACGTACAACAGCATCTGAATTTGCTTGATACAAATTCTCAATTATAGCAGAAGATGGTGAGGTCATGCTGTCCCCTTCTTCCTTTGTGGGGAGAAGAGAAGAAAAGAAAGAATGAGAAGAGAAGTATCACAATCAGGACTAAACCCTGGATAACTAGCCAGGGTAGAGGGAAAGAAGAGGCAGAGTAGGATGACGAGGAAACTACCCAGAACTCCGGTGGCCTGAGGCTGAGTACTGAACATTTGTAACATACACACAAATACACAATTAGTAATGATGGACACATATATGTTCCATTTAAATTCTGTAACAAATTGTACTGGTTTTGCCTGCGGTAGAGTTAAATTTCTTCCCAGTAGCTGGTAGTGGCTGTGTTTTGGATTTGTGCTGGAACAGTGCTGACAGCACAGGGATGTTTTAGTTAGTGCTGAGCAGGGCATGCAGAGAGCCAAGGCCTTTTCTGCTCCTCTCCCACCCCACCAGCAAGGGACTGGGGGGCACAAGGAGTTGGGAGGGTACACATCCAGGACAGCTGACCCCAACTGGCCACAGGGACATCCCAGACCGTACGGTGTCACTCCAGTACACAAGGCTGGGGGGAGGGGAAGGAAGGGGGGATATTTGGAATGATGGCATTTGTCTTCCCAAGTCACTGTGACCCATGATGGAGCCCAGCTTTCCTGGGATGGCTGAGCACCTGCCTGTCCAAGGGAATTGGGGAATGAATCCCTCGTTTTGCTTTGCTTGTGCACGCATTTTTGCTTTATCTTTTAGTCTTTATCACATCCCACGAGTTTTCTCACTTTTACCATTCCAATTCTCTGTCCAGTCCCATGGCAGGGGAGGGGGCAGGGCTGAGCTGCCACCAGGTGTGATGGGTACACTCGACTCCTTACCAAACCAGTGTTAGTTTGGTTCAGGCTCCAAAGCAAGCAAAGGCCCAGGCCAGGAACTTTTCTAGTTCCAGCCAGCTCTCTGAAAACCCGCAGAGGAACAGGGTGACATGGTGAGCATTGATGCATATGACCGTGGAAACAAACACTGATGGTGTGATTAATGCATGAATAGCAAGTGGTTCTTCCAAGACTAGTTTGCCAAGTCAAAAATAAAGCCGCAGGTGTAAGGAGTCTCACTCTTACCTTTCACTTTGCTTGTGATTTAACTATGAGCCAACCACTTCATTCCACAGATAGGAAAGCCTGAGTGAGCTCCTTGCAAGCTCTCCCTGCTAAGGAGTAGCTGCACAGCTGTGATCCCTCCTGGACCTGGGACACCTCTCAGGGTGACTCCTTGAGGCTGAGTACTCTTTGAGGTTACTCTGAGTCTTTTAAACTGTGCTCTACCCAACACCCTTCCCTGCGTACTTTTTCAAGTCTCTGGATCACCTTTGTGTTCTACCATTTCTGCTGCTATACTGTAAACCATTTAGGGTAAACTCATCTGCCTTGGGGGAAGGTGAGATTCTGTATTTATTTCTTTTCCTGCATTTTTCAGATAGATTACTTTCTCATCAGAGGACTTGGACATACAAGGAAAAAGACTGCATTTGATCTGAGAGAGCAGAGCAACTCTTGCACACCCAAGGAAGCAGGGCAATGCTTAGAAAAGAGGCAACTACTTCCCATATATCTTAAGGACAGTGTATAAATGTTAAATCTCTGTAGGACAACTCCAAAAGGGAGCTCTCTTCCCTCCAGCCTGTCAGCATTTTATCATGTCTGTTATGAACAGCTGTAGCTTCACTGCCTTACCCAACACTGTAAAATTCAAGCACAAGGATTCACTTAATTAATCTTGCTGAGAAAAGGGGAGTGATGCAGAGAGGCTCCACATATTCCTGCAGAAGTGACTCGAAGCATAGGATGTGAACACACCTGTTCTCCATATTCAATCCACTTGTCTTGGTTATTCTTCCAGTACCAAATCCACTGTGTGGTCAGTAGGAATGTGGGTTTTGTGACTGATGATGGTGTAGAGAGGCGTCGAACCAAAGAAGAAGAGCAGGTCATTGTCTGGAAATTAATGTTCCTACTTGCCATGCTGGAAGGACAAATTCACGTTTACTATAATTAACAGTGGATATTTCATCCTCTAATCCCCAGTTTAAGCTGGTGCTATTTTCTTTAATATAATGTGACCAATTAGATCTGCAATAAGAGTATTTATTTCTCAGTGCATGACAGCTCTGAAAACCATTTCCAAGCTTCAGAAGTGAACTCTAGCCTGTGATACAAAAAATGCCATCTCAACCACATGTGGCACTGCCAGCTTTACAGTGTCAGGCTCCAAGCACAGTGTGGCAAAAGGAATTTCTGTGATAACTAAGCGTGGTTACAGTCTTTCTCAGTACAAAAGCAGAACATGGAGTCTGTGACTGAATCTGCCAGCAAACACCTGCAGCTTACTAACTTTGTTCTTTTTCTGTAGTTACAAAGGATGCAATCACAGCAATCACAGCTGTGAGTTCTGCAAACTGCATTCATCACTGGAGCCACCTGGGCTCTTACTCCTGCGAGGCTTGAAAAGTTAACTCCCAGGCAGGAAGACTTTGATAGCAGCCTCCTCTTGGGAATATTGCTTGTGATCTCCAGAAAACTGCAAATCAAAATCAGCTGGTGCCTTAAGAGGCATGGGCCAATGGGCTTCATTTTATGAAGCCAAACTTGGGGTCCCCTATGCATCCAGGTGGCTTTGAGTGGGACTTTTCAGAAAGGAGTTAAAAGGAAAACACACTCTTAAAATAGAAAGAAAAAAGAAAATAAAAATAGATGGGCTGCTTACACAAACGGCATTTCATAAAATGTCTCTAGGCACATAACAGATTATATTGTTATTACAGATACTAGCTGTAGCAGGGAAGAAACAGCCATAGAGAAGGACCACCTCTGAAATGTTGTCAAAAGGCCCAACTTCATTAATGTAAATAAATTGATTAATGATCTAAAATACTAGTATTTTAAGTATTGTATTCCACTGGCTTTTTACCTTGTATAGAGTTTTAAATGCAAGATATAGTTTTGTTATTTTTAGAAGACTAAACTAGGGTGGGATTTTCATGCAATCACTCTTACTTTGCTTTTTCAAATGGAAAAATTCTCATTTTTACATCCTCCCAGCTTCTGAGAGGCTCAGTAACCAGAAGCTGAGAAGTCAGACATCTTTAGGAAGAAAACACAAGTTTTCCTTCATGGGCTCAATCACAATACTCCAAGCAAGGAGTCCAGCATTACCACACCTGCTGTTCTTTGGGTCACAATAGGCCTTTTCAATTTCCTCCATCATGGAAAGGTCATGCCAGAAGAACCCATCATGTATCTGCCATTTATATGGCAAATGGTAATGAACAGATTTGCATTTATCTGTAACAAAATCAGACATAGTCAAGAACTCTGCAATCATTAACACAGAGAGCAAGACAAGAAAAAACCAAAATAGATCTTTTACACCTTGAGGTTTTCTCTCCTGGGCTTTGGTATAACCAATGAAGACAGAGTGCTGAAAATAGAAGGGGAGTGTGTTTCTGCAGTCTTACCAAGAAAAGCAACATATATACATATATATACATACATATATATATATGTATACACACAGCCAAATATATTTGAAAGACACCAGAACCTTCCCTTTGCTGAGACACAACACTGGCAGCTGGAGAGCAGTGCCACAGATAGGAAGTGCATGTTACATGTCACACAACCATGTGTCTCAGCTGTAAAAAGTCTAGTCTACACATCACATAAACACACTGATGTATTTGGTTCTCTTTTCCTTAGTGCCTTAAAAATCATGGGGTGGTTGCCAAAGCCTGAAGGGTTTTCTTCTGACACTCCATATCCAAGTATGGACCAAACACCTTACAACTTTCGAGCCAAATGTGGCAAATTAAGCACACTAACACTCCAATAGTTACTTGAGTTTAGTTATCTAGTGGTCACAGTATAGCTGCTTTGAGCCTGACCTTCACAGTTCGACCGAGGTACACCATTCACATTATACAGGGTCTTTTATCAAGACCACATGGTCAGAGGAGTAGCAGTCCTTTAGAAACTGACTGGCCAAGCTCAGAGAAAGAAAATGTCATGGTACGTCCTCCTCATAATGAAGGAAGAGCCAAACCTGAGGGTTAAATAACTGTTCAGGGACACCCCCAAATATAATTACTTATATTCTTCCCTCAGACCTCTGTTCTGGCCACTACCAAAAAGACAATGGACTAGATTTATCTTTAGCTTAGCTGGTACAACTACTGTGGTTTTTTAAGATGTTTTAACACCTCTGATCACTTTTTAAAGGACTTAATGAGGGACAATATGGCTATTATCTGATGTACATAGGATACAGCAGGAATAAAGGGTGGCATATATTTACCAGCTGTCAATGATGACAGCATAAAGTCAGCTCATAACTTGATCTTCTAGCTACAGAAAGCGTAACACTTCACGCTTGAAGAGCTTTGCCACAGGAATGTACTCAAAGCCTGCCCCCATCAAAAGGGTTGAAATAGACAGGATTAGCCAGAGGAGAAAGGGTTTAAATAGACCATTTGGCTTTTCTCTGATTATGTTTGTAATTCTGACAGTGTTTATTAGCGACTTGGAAAGAAAAGAAACTACTAAGGAGGAACAATTGCCACCAACTCCACAACTCCATGTGCCACCACACCAGCCCAAGCCATTGAGTAGGAGTGCCTCTGCAGACAACTCTTCTCCAACGACATTACTTTTCATAAAGCTTACCCTTGTTTTTGCAGTACTTCCAGACATAGAACAAACAGATCTCATCACAGTTATCTTTTTTGTTGTCCTTTGAAGTTTCATCAGAGGAATTGTCCTTTTTACCTACAGCAAAGAACACAACAGTCCATATTTGCTCTAACAAAGATACCGCATTTGGTAATTCACCCAGAAATAACAAGGATTTGACTGCAGCAGCAAAGTCAAGCACTTTCAGGATCTGACTATCTCCCATTCAGGCCAACACACAAGTCAGGGCTTTGTGACTGAACAATAAACCCTGACACTGGAAGAAGTCTCAGTGAGGAAGGGCAAGGGCAGTGTCAGGAAGCTCAGAACAACACAGGGTGTGACTGACTATGGTTCTTGCGAAGAAGCTGACTTTGTCTCCACACCAAGGGGACCAGAGGGTGCATAAATGGCAATGTCAGCTGAGCAGACTGACTGCAGGTAGAAATGTTTCTCTCCAAGTCAGCATGGGGAGAGCAAATACAGGGCTCAGCCCCATGCAGAGGTATTAAACCTAAACAACCAACCAAAGAATTTTGAAGACAGCAACAGGCTTGAGCTGGCTTTAAGTTCCCCAGGGACTGGGAACACCCAGTGAGTATATACTGTGACAGTGAGCGTATTATACAGATCTGAAAATGGCAATCTCATTATTATTGTGATTCAACTGTGCACTGTAATTGCTATGTTTTGTAAGTGAACATTTGTATTTTGTTTCCAGTGGATTTTGCATCACTGCTACATCAGAAATGTCACTGTACTGGACATGGCTAGAATAAGATGCAATTTTCTTCATAGCAACCCATATGATGCTGTGTTTTAGATTTTTGACCAAAACAATGCTGTTAACACACTCACGCCCCAGCTTTTGCTGAACAGTGATATACATCAAGGCCTCAGTTTTTCACCCTGCCCCCAGAGTGAATAGAATCGGGGGTGCACAATAGCTTGGGAGGGGACACAAGGGGGCAAAGGACCCAAACTCACCAAACATTCCATACCATATAACATAAAGCTCAGTAATAAAAGAGAGAAGACAGAGTTTTAGGAGGGTTAGCTACCTTTTGCTAGGAAACTGGCTAGGCATCAGCCTGTGTGTAGGAGGCGGTAAGTGACTGCCTTTGTACCACTTCTTTTGCTTGGTTTTCCTCTTCCACTTATTATTTGGGGCTTTTTCCCCTCCCCCATCTTGACACTCAAGTTTTTTTGCCTTTATTCTTTCTTTCCTCTTCCCCCAGGGATCAGGGGGAAGTGAGCAAGTGGCTGTGTGGTGCTCACTGAGGTTAGTCCACAACACCTGTGTAACATCAACTCTTTAGATAAGCTCATCTCAAGACTGGAGGGTTGGAAACAATCCATACCTTCATCTTTATCTCCTGCTCCTGTTGGCAACTGGTCTTGGCTCTGAGCAGGTACGGTGCTACTGGGACCTGCATGAGAAGACTGAATGAACAGCACTGCTGGGCCAGAAGCTCAGCTAGCTGGCAATATCCTGATCTCTGTGGACAATTATGTCCACCACATGTGTAATTTGATATGAAACATTACACCATCCATGTGTGGAATATCTAAAATAACCTGTTCAGAGAGTACTGGACTCTGACAAGCTTTAAAGCTAAGGCCCTTCTGCCCAGAATAACAAGAGATTTACAAGTTGCTGGTCACTCACCGGAAGGTGTATCAAGGCAGCAGCTCTACTGACAAAGCTATATTAATTGCCTAGGGACAGAAGGCAAGGAAAGATACTGCATGCACAGATACAATTCTGTCACCTTCCTAGGAAGGAAAAAATGTGTCCAGGAGAGTACAGAGTACTGCACAATGCTTGGGCAGAAATTCTAACACTGCTCCGTTGGCCATCTGGTACCATGGATTTTAGCACACAGTAAGGCAAGCACGTAAGCTGCACTCAACTACCTCTGGGAGCTGTTGGGCTGTGTGAAATCAAATCACAATGAAAACCACCAGTCTCAAGACTGGAGGGCTGGAAACAATCCATACCTTTATCTCCTGCTCCTGTTGGCAACTGGTCTTGGCTCTGAGCAGGTACGGTGCTACTGGGACCTGCATGAGAAGACTGAATGAACAGCACTGCTGGGCCAGAAGCTCAGCTAGCTGGCAATATCCTGATCTCTGTGGACAATTATGTCCAGCAGACTTGTAATTTTCCACCAGCACTCCACTGCTGATACAACAGAGGTGCAGTAACAATTACAAACCCTAGCTAGTCACAGTTATTGCCAGGCACTCAACTGCTGTTTTGCATGCAGTATTTTAGGCAGTAAATGTGCAGTTCTCCCTCCCACATGATTGTGCCATGACTTACTCCATTCTTGCAAGCACATAATAGCAGAGAGGAAAAAATATGTACACATTGCAAGAGGAGAAATACAAAAACTGATTCCACAAGGAAAGAGTTGGTACTATTATCTTGACATTTACCTTGTGGAGGTGGCACATGCAGCATGGATTCCACTGTTTGCAAAGTTGTCTTCAGTTCTTTAATCTTTGTAACTGCTGGTTTTTTCCTAAAATCATTTCTTGGTCTGTAGTTGTGTACTGAAAGCACCGAAAGGATGATGGGGTTTAGCTGTGAGGTAAGGCAAGAACAGTTTCCACCTCTATCAAACTCAAAATCCTGTTTAAGACCACTGTTTCTTACAACTTACCATACCCATTCCTCTGTTCCCTGTTGAATTCCGTGTGCTTGTAATCATATATAGCCTGGAAGTTTGAAGCTATCTTCCCATCAATGCCTCCAGTTTCCAACACTCTCAGTGCATGGCCATCCAAGAGGTTATGGGATACTATGCATCGAGGAAATTTACATTTCCCCTTGAGAAAGTGTCGACAGACATGAAGCTTGTTGCAGTTGTTTTGCTGCATACAGTGACCACCTTTTGTGTTGTAAAACTGGCAGACCTAAAAGCGAGGAGGATACAATAGGAAACAGAAAAGCACATTAGAATTTTTCTTTGTCCTACAAGCATGCAGCTTTAACAGCAGAAAAATGGTGATTAAAACTTTTTTAATCAACTTCTTGTGTGCAACTTCTTTAATCTAGAGAGATTTCTTGCATAGAGGAGCAGGTATTTTAAGCTGACTCACGCATTTTCAGTTTTGAAGTTGTGCATGTTTTGTTTCTAAGAAAAGCCAAGCCAACAAGCTTAGGAGTGCCAAAAATGGATGCAAGACAGTTGCACAAAACCAGACTGGTTTACAGTTATTCTGTTTTAAAAACCCCTACAACATAATAGACAACAAAGAACAAGTATCTCCATAAAAATATGTACACTGTGTCAAACGAGTTATTATTTCATGGAGCTGAAACTGAATTTGCACTTCCTATTATTCTGCATTGAAGATTTGAGCTTGTAAAATGGTAAGAAGAGTGCTTTGAGATTAGAGTACAAATGGGAAAAGCAATGCACTTCTTTATTCCTCTATGCACCAAAAAATAGGTACACAGAGAATCAGACCAGGGAACAAATCACAGACCAAAAACTCCTTCATATTGACCACTAAGCACCACAGTAACAGTTTTGCTCCTGGAGCAGCCAGTAACAAGAAAGCTTCTTTGAGGAGGACACACAGCTGTCTGGCAGAAAGCCCCAATATCACACTGGGACTCTTAGAGGTCCCCTCCAAATTCCTCTTCCCAGGAGCCACCAACCACTGCTCAGGGATGATGAGTTGGGCATCAGTAAGCAGGTGGGGAGCAACTGTACTGGAAATTACTTGTTTCTCTTGGGTCTTACTAATATCTCTCTCTCCTCCTCCTTACGGTTATTATTAGTATATTTTATTCTATTTCAATTATTTTAGTATCCTTATCTCAACCCACAAGTTTTACCTCTTTTTCAACTCTCCTTCCCATCCCACCAGGGTGGGAGAGAGCAAGCGGCTGCATAGTACTTATCTGGGCTTAAACCATGACAATAGGGAATCCACTATTTAGCTACATCAAGAAAGCACACTGTCCCCTCGCATTTGCCAAGAAACAAAACCAAAAAACAAACAAACACAACCATCCCCCACACACACAAAACACAAACAAAACAGGAGAGCCAGAGAGAAGGTGAGGGAGAGTGTGAAAAACCCTGATGTGGTGCTGTCGTGTTTTTCTCACCCTGAACCTCAGTTCAGGTCACAGAACAGCAAAGTGTCCTCTTGCTTGAGAGTTTCCTACATGCCGCGTTTTTACCCACACAACCAGTCAGCATTTCTAAGCAGGAAACAGCCAAGTTGGCTTTTATATCCCACTTCCCAGCTCTCAGGTTTATGAATGGCCTACATTGATCAGTTTTCTCTTGGTTTTTCTATTTTACTGCATGATAGGATTTAAGGTGCTCAATTACAGGTAATTAATGATGTCTGCAAGGGGTGAGGGCTGAACAGATTTCTAGTAAGCACTTAAGGGTAACATCAACCAAGGATAGTTGCTAGTATTTGCTCATTATTGGGAGCAATTAGTAATTCTCCTTGCTTAACACCACCATGCTCCTTCAGTCTGCCAGTAAAACATAATTTAAAACACTACACACACAAAAAAAAATCCTATTTTGACAAAGTCCAGCACTTTGACCGCAGGGAACAAAGAAACAATAGAACTGTTGTGTCAACAAACCTGTGGAGATTATAAGATGCAAAAAACAAGGGCAGTATTTTGGTAATTTCTTAACCAGGAGCAGCTGTAGCCAGAACAGGGTATTACTGACTTTGAAACAGCCATACCTTGAAGACAGTATTGCCCTTATATACACAGGCTGAACCAGAATGGAATGTTCAACCAAATTTAACAAAACCAATGAGTGGCACAGAAACTGGACAAACGTTATCTCGTACAAAGTCAGTGTACAAAAACTCAGTGCACTTTGGAAGAGCCAGATTTGACACACAACTGACTGCAGTCATTTGGTCATTTTCTCACAGATTCTTCTCATCTCTTATATCCCCAAGCACCAAAATGTGCAGGCCTACATAGACTAGAAAAGGAAAGGGGCCCTCACTTCCTCATCTTCATCATCTCATAGAGAAAAAGCAACATAGAGAAGTGGGTTTTGGTCATACCTTTTACCTCATAAGCATGTACAATTGTTGTGATCTTCCAACTCTCTCCTGCTTATCTCATCCTTTGTAAACCTCTGGTGAAGTTGCTGACATTTTTGTTTACTTGTTTTGAGCAGCTTTATGGCCATCCTGTTGGCATAACAGAAATGGACACAAGACAGGCTGTAGCCTTGCTGCCCACCTCCTGCTATCAGAGGGCAGGTCTGCTCCTGACACATCACAGGCGACAGGGCCTTCTCCAGGTGCATGTCTCTGGATACTTATTAAACAGTTTTACTGCTGTGGGGTTGGTTTTTAAATTATTTTAAGTACACAGCCCTTTCACAGATCTGGCTTTATGCTGTTTCACATTGCCATTCCCATTCCTCCTTCATTCAGACTAATCCTGTTTCATATCTTAACAGCTTGACATTAAGATCAGAATTCCACATTCTCTCTTGCCCTCTCCCATTCCTCATGAACAAAAACCTTCTCATAAGACATCAGTACAACTTACATCAGGGAGGAAGAATGCATCATTTTGGAGAAGCAGGACTTGCAGCTCATCCTCACTGAGGCCAGACAAATCATGGGTTTTTAGAACTTTTTTGTTCTCAGCACTCATGATGTCATGTGAGTACTTACAAGACCTGCAAGAAAACACAAAGAACTATCAATGTTTACTCCTTTAGTCAAGTTGATTTAAAGAAGAACCTCAGATAATGTGCAGCTTGAGAAAAGCCATGAGAAAAATGTGGCTTGGCAAGAGTCTCTGTGAACATTTAGATGGTGTCTGTAATTAGCTAGAGAAGGACCAAACAGCAGAACTCCTCTGTGAAATGCAGTGACCCTACCCTCCTCATTTTAAACTACAATGCAGCCAGACCCCACACATTCTTTGCCTCCAGGAAGATCCGAGTCAAGTCACATGGCCTAAACAGCTGGAGAGAAAGTTATTTTTAAAGGAGTACACCAACAATGCCAGAAGTTCCCAAACCCTTGATTTTGTCAACATGAAAGGTTGTTGTCCTAGGGATGGCAAGTAAAGAAACATGCAAGAGTCTGCACAAAACAAATGCGACAGTGAAGCTGAAAATAACACATTTTGTTATCTTCAGTGGCTGTGAAGTTTTATTAAAAAAAAAAAAACCAACAAAATCAAAAAACAGGTAAGAAAGTTTAACTTATGAGTTTTGATTAAGGAAGCATTTAAACTACAATAATGAAGACAGTGCTGCCACTTACAAAGCCAAGAGAGAAGTGTGATGAGTATGAATTAGAGGGACATTGCAGATTTTCTACATCTATTTGAAAAGGTATTGCAAATCAGTAATAGACAGGAGACACATAGTCCACCTGTGCATTAATTCAATGCAGTAAAATACAGCTTCCTCGTCTTCTGCTCTTCAACACATGATCAACCTTATGATTAGACATACTCAATCAGTAAAAGTACCTGTTAATTTACCAGATTCAAGTCTATCCCTTTACTCTTTCAGCCTCTAGCTAACTCCTGAAGCTCTCCTCCTGACAATTTAACCTCAAAGTATGTCTGATCTAATCCTTCCATAGAGACCCTTGTGTAGGTATTTCTCCCCTGACCCCCGTTACCTGTTGGACACATGCTTTGTAAGCAAATAAACAGGAAGGGCAGAAGTGTGCCATCTTTGGTCCTGAGAAACAACCTTTGAAGGGTATTAGATGCCATAGGCACTCAATTAATGGCCGTGAAGGTAGGTAAGCTACAGAGGATCTGAGGTGGGAGCCATCACCAGTGTTCCTCCACTCAACTTCAGATTCCACTGACAGTCACACAGTGATCTACATCACTTGAGTGTGTACTTCCAAGACAAAGGTTGAAACACTCTACAAATACAATGAAAACTACACAATTGAGTTTAATAACACATTTAGACAAAAAGAAAAAAACACTGAAAAGTCACTTGCCGGACATTATTTAAAAACAGGATTAACTGGACTAAAATCATGATTCCACTAAACAGAAGACCTGACTAACTTGCCCAGACATTTTTCTTTCCAGGGATTCTAAAACAAAAAGGATGCAAGACCTAGAAGCAAAGCTAGATTTTACCTTATTAGTTAAAAAATAGACTCTGTCTTGATCTCTGTGGTCCACCTACCAGAATTTCTGCCCCCTCATTTTAATCAAGCTCCGTACCATGAAAAGTATACTCTTTGCTTTATTAACACATACCAAAGTGATTTTAAATACTTAGTATTATTGAGAATACAGAATGGTTTATCGTTATGAAGGGAATCGCCTCGTTACAAACTTTAATTCACACAAAGTCATCCATCATTAGTGCCTACACAAACGTGAAGGCATTTCCAACACGGAACCCCCTAGGAGCTTATTGTATTGTCTGTAATGTAGCAACAAAAAAGAAAATCTTATCATCCTAATGATGAGAGAGAGACATGGCTTTTCCCCTCCCTGCTATCCAGATCTAACTGCACAGTGAACCATTTTGTCGGGGCAGAAGAGGAAGGATCCGGTGGGATCATGCATGTCCCTAATGCTGCATCAGCACCAGACCTGGGGCTTGGGGGCTTAAACTACAAAGTTCTTCCATCAGAAATTGTCGTGGGAAAGTTGGGTTGCTCTTCTGCATTTGCTTTTGGTTTCCTCTATGTTTTTTAAACTAGGTACCAGCTTTGGCCACCTGTGGCTAGAGAGGCTGCCAGGCCTGTCCATCCCACGAGTCCTCCATATTCCAGAAACTGGGACTGATGTACCTGGGCGATCAAACAGTGCCTCTCAAAGAAAGGGCCATAAGCCAAGCAGTGACAGCAAAACTCAACTTCCGTAACTCTCTGGAGCGAAACCAGAGGGCATGTCAGCACTTTGCTTTTTCCTTCTGAGAAATAGGAGTAAACTATTTCACCCAGATGCCAGGGGGGCTGAAGGACGGGTGTGGAGATTAGTAGATTTAAACAAAGAAACCAGAACAAAACAAATCATCGGTGTCTCCCGACACAGCGAGGGCAGGACACGAGTCCTTCCGGAGCAAGGATCCCCCGCGGCTGTAACCGATGGGATTATTGCCCGCTCCTCCCGGGGCACCGGGGCGGGAGCGGAACCTCTGGCGGGGTTGGGGATGTGAGGGAGGTTAGGAGGGGTTTTGGGAGGGTTGTGAGAAGAGTGAGGGAACTGGGGGTGTTTGAGGTGTTTGGGGGGAATGANCCTGCCGTCCCCACGGGCTGCCCGCGCCCCCGCGCTCACCTGGGCCCCAGGTAGCACCTGCCCATGAGGTGCAGCTTGCAGAGGTGCAGCCGCTCGCAGCCGTCGCACTCCTTGCGGACACAGACCCGCACGTCCGTCACGGCCAGGACCTCCGTGCCGCCCTCCACCACCAGGAACCGCCGGGGACCCGCCGCCGAAAGCGTGTCCCGCAGCTGCGGCGCCGAGAGCCCGATGTACTCCTGCAGCTCCCGCAGCCCCAGCCGCCCGCCATGGGCGCACAGCGTCTGGGTGAGGAAACTGGACACGGCCGGGTCGCTCATCCTGCCCCTCCGCCTGGGACGGGACCGCGAGCGGGAGTGTGGAAGGAGCGGGGCGGGGGCGGGAGCAGGAGCAGGGCGGGGACTCGTCGCCGCCTCTCGGCCACGCTGGACGGGAATCGAAACCGAAGGCACGGGCGGGGCCAGCGGCTCCGGTCGCGCTGGGGGCAGGGATCCGTCCAGCCTGGAGGCCTTCTTGGCTGAACATCACACAGCAAATTAATAATACAAGAAGTGATTGAAAGGACTGTGAGGTTTCCTTATTATTACAGAATCACGGAGTGGTTTGGGTTGGAAAGGACTTAAAGATCATCTCGTCCCGCCCCCTACGTTGGGCAGAGTCTCCTTCCACTAGACCAGGTTGCTCCACGCCCCATCCAATCTGGCCTGGAACACTTCCAGGGATGAGGCAGCCACATTTCCTCACCTTGCTAAGTTTTGCTCTCTCTACACTAACACGAATCTAGTACAGAGCATTAAGCATATAATGCAGGATAAAACACATAGCATACACAAATAACACTAGTATTTATGTGGCAATGCCATTACTTTTCTTTTTTCCCGACTGGCAGTGAGCTGCTGATCAGTGCTGGTTGCAGCAGAGTGTCCCGGCGGGGCTGTGAAGCTGTGCTTGTTTTGGCTGGGGTAGGGTTCATTTTCTTCAAGTGACTGCTATGAGACTGTGTTTTGGATTTGTCCTGAACACAGGGATGTTAATAGAGATGTTTTCGTTATTGCTGAGCAGTGCTTGCACAGAGCCAAGGCCTTTTCTACTCCTTGTACTGCTATGCTGTAGAGAGGGGGAGAGGGCTGGGGAGAGGGCTGGGGTGTGTGGGAAGCTGGGAGGAGGCACAGTCTGGAGAGGTGACCCCAAGTGACCCAAGGTGATATTCCATACATAAGGCATCATGTTCAGTATATTGGGGGAGGGACGACAGAGGCGGGAGGGGACAGGAGGAAGGCTGGGACATTTGATGTTACAGCATTTGTCTTCCCAAGACAGTGATGCGTGATGGGGCCCTGCTCTCCTGGAGATGGCTGAACCTTGGGAAGCAGGGAGTTCGTTCCTTGATTTGCTTTGCTTGCATATGCAGCTTTTGCTTTCCCTATTACACTGTCTTTATCTCAATCTAGGAGTTTTCCAGCTTTTACCCTTCTGATTCTCTCCCCAGTCCTTCTTCTGGGGAGTGAGTGGGTGGCTGCCTGGGCTGGGCTGCTGGCTGCGGTTAAACCTCGACAGAAGCAGAAGTGCCAGGTTCCTGTTAGTGCTGAAGTAGGGCTGGGGAGGGTCTGTGGGATGGGGAAGAAGCACAGCAAATAGTGAATCGAAAAGAGGGTTGAGGATTAAATCCATTTGAGATGAACTTTTATATTGAAAGTTTAAATGCAAGTTTCAGGGACAGTATCAACTGCTCCCTCTGGATCAGGAACTTAACCCTGACAATAAAGTGAATGGCCTGTGTTGCCTGTTGCTGATGCCTGATTTAAAAGGCATGTGAAACTACCAAGTGACAGTCACTGTTCAGGCCATAGGGAGAGAACCACCCCTAGGAATAAGGCCAAGGTGGTACTGCCCATGGTATGCTCTTTCTTTGTTGTTGGAGGCTATGTAAGAATCTTTTCTTAGGGCATATTTCCCCATATCTGTCCCCTTGCTATGATAACCGAACAGATGAAATTATTTTTAAAAAGCAATAGAAAAGGAGAGGTAGGAGGAGGAGTTTGCCACGTCATAGCTTTAGAGAACTAAATTGATAGTTCTGGGTTGGTTTATGCTCTAGGTGTGGATATTTGCATTCTCAGGTTGTCAACAGATCGTCAAGGATAATAAAACTCAGATCCATACTCTGGGTAGTTTCAAGACTGACTGATAAAGTAGAAAATGATTCAAAAATCGAGTCAGCAATATATTGCCAACTTTAAACAGTAGATAATAATAATGACTCAGGCAAACTGTACAGTAATTTGCTTATATTTATTTGTCTTTTGTTTTGTCAGCCAGTTCCAGTGGAAACATACATTTCTGCATTAATCCACTCAGAAATCTGAACTACTGGTCTGAGGAGCCTTGCTGCATACTTTGTTGGAACAGTATTAACAGTATGAAGCAGGAAAGTAAAGTGAAGCACTGCAAGCAGAAAGAAGCTACAAATGCAAGCATGTTCTATTCTCCACTTAAATACAATCAGGAAGGGTTTTGTATCAGGCCTGAGTGCAAGCAAACAGAAATATTGCTGGATTTATCCTGTTTGTTGGTAATGCCCAAATAATTGACTTCCTTAGCAACTTTAAACAGAACCAATTTATGTGAAACAATACAACTGAGTGAGGCAAAAGGGATGACTGTATCAAGGAGTCCCAAATTACTGTTATTTTCATAGTGATTCCAGCCTTAAGTATCAAGTCCTTTGCCTCAAGTTAAAAACCAGTGTGTCTGGATTGCTGTAACCTCTTGCTACCCTGTAAATCTTTCTCTCTGGTGTCCTCCACTTGCAGCTGTAGTATTTCCTTGTTTGCCCTGACTCTGGTATTCAGCTGACTCTGTAGTAAGCAAAATCAGCTTTCAGAGACTTGAAACTGAAATATTGATTGGTATGAACAAAGTATGAATGGAAGTGGCTGTGTGCAAGCACCAGAAGAAACAGCAGAGCAAAGGTTAAAAGAATGGCCTGTGTTAATAACCAAAACCACAGCTTAAGGCAGTAAAATTGAGAAATTAATTGAATTGTTTTTCTCAAACCAGAAGTTCTGCATTCTGCAGCATAGACAACTTGTCAGCAGAAAATCCTACCATCTGACATGCTGGACATGGCAGGAAGATACAGCACATCACAAATACCATTTATTTCCTGTTTGTTCAACGGGGAGCAGACCATAGAATGAGGAAACACAGAAAATGAGCAAAGAAGTTCCATGATGTGCATGGAGGCAGAAGTAGCCAGATTGTGAAGCACAAGTGTCAGGAAAATTAATCCACAAACACCAGAGGTTTATGTCCAAAAAGGAGACAGAGGAGTCCCGTTACTTTATTCAAATAAAGGGAGAGGCCATGGGGCATCCCCCTGGGGTCTCTCAAATTTTTGGAGGATGCAGCCTCCTATTTATCCTAATTTCCCGGCTGCATTTCCCTCTCTCTTTCCCCATTGGCTGAGGTACTTGAGAGGTACAGACTCCCCAAATCGCTTAATACAGACCCCTTTTCTAATGTGTACCCCCCTTCCCTATTATTTTCCTTGTGTCTCTGTTCTTTTTCTCTAAATCCAGGGATTAACACAGTCTTGAATGAGTAACAGTCTGTGTCAATTAGTGGAATTCCTATGGAATTTATGGTTCCTCTCATTGCTTCTTTCACCTCTCAGTATCTGTCTTTATCTACCAGCAGGCCCACAGTTTGTTTGTAAAGACACCTCCTTCTCATTCCTTTCATAAGGATGCCACCACAGTCAGTGCTGGGTCCCATGAGCTTTCATAAAAGAATCTTCCAAGGCAGTTTTCCACTGCCAGTGGAAAATAACACAAGATTTACCAAAAGGGTGTGATGGTTGGTGCCCATCTTCCCTTTTGTTACATGCAACATGGATCCTAGCAAAAAAACCAGCACCCCTCGGGGGCTGTGAGTATGTGGTTTTGACAGTGTAAACAGAGTTGTATAAACTGAACGAATGTGGATGAAAGCTGGGGAACTGAGTGAAATGAATGCATACCTAAATGCAACTTCTGCAGCTTGACTGGGTGCAGGTGGACTTTGAAAAAAATGTTGCCTTGTTTGATGTATCTGCAGTCAAAGCACGCAGGATGTGGTTACACTGGATTCTGTGGAGCTACCCTGCTCTATGTGAAGTAGAGGCTATTTCTGCTCTAAATAGTTGATGCAGCCCAGCTTCCCTGGCTCTGACCATATCAGCAGTTCTGTCCCTGCGGGGATGGCTAAAGTGTGCAGAAACACCCTGGGAATGATGCTGTCAAACCGGCTTTCCCTCTTTTTTTTTTTTTTTTTTTTTTTTTTTTTTTTTTTTTTTTTTTTTTTTTTTTCTGGCATGTGACCTGTTCAGTTTCTCTTCACCCCCATTCTACTTCTTGAGTTGCCTCTTTCAGGTCTCAGCTTTGACTCACCTCACAGTTATTCTCTGCCCCAAGTCCAACTATTTTTCTTGCCTTGGATTCCCCTGACTGTTTAAAATGGCATTTTGCAGAACATCCTGGGACCACTGTTTTCTTGTCCCCCCCCCTCCATTTCTTACACAGCCCTCCACTAGTTCAGTCCTATTTGCTTACTTAGCTAATGGCTGCGTTTACAACTTGCCTGAGGCTTTCCAGATAATTTTGAGGCTCTTTGTTCAGTAGAAACTGTTAAGCTATGTGATAAAAGTTCAACTGGTGGGAGGTGTGTCAGACACTGAAATATTAGAGTTTATGACTTAAACATTTTCGTGAAGGACTTCTAAAACTGTATTACAAAAGCTGCAGAGAATACCACCGCACCCTCAGTAGGCCTTCGGAGTGAGGCCCTACACATCGCTGGCTGATGGAGATAAGATAAAGTGACTCAGCTATGGGCTTCGGGAGAAGAATACATTCGGAGGGATCAAGCTTAGCACCTTCGAGGTGGAGACCACAACCCCGGGGCTATCAGCTGCCGGGCTCGCACTGACCCTCACACCAAAGGGTGGGGGGAGAGAGGCTTTAAGTATGTGTTGGAAAAGCCTCTGGTCAGAGGCGTAGTTACCGCCCATCCCCCACTGTGCAGAGGAGCTCAGCTGTGGGGCCCCTTCACCCCGGGGGTAAAGCTTATCCGCAGCAGAAGGGGGTGTCGTGGCCCATCAAAGGCCCCCCCCAAAGGGGTCCCTAGACCCTGCACCAGAGCAGATTTTAATCTCGTTTTTGGGTATATTTTGAACCTTCAAAGTTCTTTCCATTTTATACACAGATACTTCATTTTCTTTGCTCTTCTGGGTTTAAAACCGGATCGTAACAGAGGTGGGAGCTCTCTTCTCACCTGACATGCCTGCCCAACACACACTCAGTAACTGCAATCAGTTCAGAGTGTCTCATCCCCAGCACAGGCACTGGAAGAAGACACAGTCTTCCCTGTAAATTGTGACTGTGACTCTGCTCGGGTCCCTTGCTGGAGCGGGTTGGGCTGTGGGGCTGGCTGAGCAGGGACATGCCTCCCTGGTACCTGTCCAGAGAGGAGGAAAAGGAGCACGATCCAAAATGGGAAAAAGCCAATTGGGATTGTACAAGAAATGATTAAATTATTATGAGAAATTTAGGGGAGGATCAAGTGTGGGAAAATAAGGGGATAGTCAGTGACTGGAGTGAGTGCAATGTGATGGACCAGCTGGTGTAAAGGTGAAGCCTTGGGAGCTGGGGGCAAGTGCATCTCCAGGGACCAGCTCAGGATGTGAGGGGACCTGTTTGTCTCTAGGGGCAAAACCACTGGGAGGTCAGCTATGGGACCTAGAATGTCCTGGCTAGCTTTGTGTGACAGTCTGTCCTGGCACCTGGAGTGTGGCTGTGCCTTGTGGCTCCCTCTGTGTGACCACAGCGTGGGACGGCTGCAGCGTGGGAGTGGGGCCACGTGCCTCATCTTATAAGAAATCTGAGACACCTGTTCTCTTAGGTGGAGGACAGCCCAGCAGCTGGAATTACAGGAGAGGAAAGGAGGAGAGGAGGAGAAAGATGCACCTGGAATGGCAAATTCTCCCAGCAGTGCCAAGAAGGAGAGCTGTGGTGAGTCCTCTGGGCCCTGTCTCCCCTCTTGTGTGTCCCAGGACCCTTCCTGCCCCTCCTCTGCCCCCCTTCTCCCTCCTTCCCACAGCACTGCAATTTTTTTATTTTGACTCCCTTGTATCTTTCTCCATCTTGCTCTGAGTGGTTCCCTGTCCCTGTATTTGCCCTATAGTCCCTGGCTTTTTCCTTTGCTGTCTCTCTGTCTCTGGCTCCCAGGCAGTATTTTGGAGTTCTTCCCTCTCTGTCCTGGAGCCTGTCAGCGTTTCTCCCATCTCTGTGTCTCTCTGTCCAGCAGCTTGTCCCTGTTAAGGTTTTCCTGCTTGGCTCTGTAACATGGAGTGAGTCTATTTCTTTCTTCATCTCTCTTTGCTCTGCTCCCTGTCCCTCATTTTGAAATCCTCTCTCTCTGTCCTGTGGCCTACTGGGATGTGTTCTTTCTCTGTCTCTCTTTTTTCTGGTTCCCAGTCCCTATTTATCAATTACTTCTTTCTCCCTCTCTCAGTCTGTGCTGGATCACAATGTTTAATTCCTCCTTTCCTTCCCTGAGGCCCATCTTTCTTTCTCCTGCCCACCTTGGGCTCCCTGTCCCTGTTTCAATTCCTCTCTCCCTAGCTGGTGCTGTGCTTCCTGTGCAGGGGATGCTGTGTCATGTCTTTATCCCTATCTTTTCATTCCTTACTGTCCCTCTGTTAGCCCATTGCTGTGATATTATTTTGCCATCTCTGTGTTCAGCTCCATATCCCTGGTTTTTCCTTCTCCTCTCTCTGTGCCCTGTTGCCCCTGGCTGTTTTTAATTTCTCCATCTCTCTCTGCCTGGCTCCAGCTCCAGCTCCCTGTTTTTTCATTCCTTCCTCTCTGTCTTGTAGCCCATCAGTATTGTAAGGAAAATTAATCCACGAACACCAGAGGTTTATGTCCAAAAAGGAGACAGAGGAGTCCCGTTACTTTATTCGAATAAAGGGAGAGGCCATGGGGCATTCCCCTGGGGTCTCTCAAATTTTTGGAGGTCGCAGCCTCCTTTTTATCCTAATTTCCCGGCTGCATTTCCCTCTCTCTTTCCCCATTGGCTGAGGTACTCAAGAGGTACAGACTTCCGAAATGCCTAATACCTGAGGTTCCCTTCTAATGTATAACCCTCCCCTGTATTTTTAGTTCTTATTGAATTTTATAATTTTCCCATTGTTTCTTTTGTTTCTCAATATCCAGTTTAATTTATCGGCATACCTACAGTTTGTTTGTAGAGACAAATCTCTTTCCATTCATCAATCAGTGGAATCCTTCCCATTGTTTCCTCTTATCTCTCAGTGCTAATTCCATCTACCAGCAGGCCCAGAGCTTGTTTGCAAAGACAAGTCTCTCATTCCTTTCAGTATTTTTAATTTCTCTGACTCTCTTTATCCTGCTCCCTGTGATTCAGTTTCTTCCGTCTCGGCCCTGTAGACGGTGTGATTCTGTTTCCTCCTCTGCCTCTCCTTTTCCATTTCCCTGTGCCTTGCTTTGAATCCCATGTACCCCCTTCATCTTATTGCTTCCCACCCCTCTGTTTTAATTCCTCCCTTCCTGCTGCATAGCCCGTTGCTTTTTCCTTTTTCCATCTCTTTCCGTCCCTCTTGCTGTGCCCACTTTTTAATCCTTCCTCTTTGCTCTGTACCCTGCTGCTATTTTTGACCTTTTCCATCTGTTTGTCCAGCTGCCTGTCCCTATTGGCTCATTCTGCCCTCTTCCTCCTCCACCCACCGCTATTCCCTGCCATCGCCCTCTGTTCCCAGCGCCTCCGTGGCCAGCTTTCTGTGTCTGGTCACTAATTCCTCCCTCTGTCAATCCCTACTATTCTCTCCGCTCACTCTTAGGACAAGTCTGAGATATGGATGAGCTCTGTGTCCCTGCTGCCACCTGCTGACGGACCTCGGTACTGCTGCTACCCCCGCCACCCCCGGATGGGTTCATTTAGGGATCTCCCCACCCCGCTTTATTATTACACATTGGGGGGTCACCCCAAAGCCTCCCCCATTTCACCCCTAAAATCCTCCCGCCAGGATCCAGAACATGCGGACAATCGGTGGGAAACCGCAACGGGTTATTGAGTGAGCTGGGGTTTGGGGGTGCCCCGGCATTTTGGGTGGTGGTTTCCATAATTTTGGAGGCTCCCTCATAATTTTTGGCTGGTTTAAAATAATTTTTGGGGTGTCACAGTCATTTTGGGGGGGTTCCCGTAATTTTGGGAAGTTCCCCTGTCATTTGGGGGGGAATTCCCCATAATTTTGGGGGAGTCCCTCATAATTTTGGGGGGTTCCTAATAGTTTGGTGGGGGCTCCGTTATTGTGGGGGGGTTCCCATAATTTTGGGGCCGATGTGCGTAATTTTGAAGGGGTTCTTCAGTTTGAGGCTATGGGGTGGTGGGTCCTGGGCCCTACAGGGTTGCCTGACTCCTCTCCTGAGGCCATGGGGGTTTTGGGGGGCAGGAAGGCGGGGACTAAGGGAATGTCTCCTCCCTATGGAGCAGCCCTGGGTCCCCTCTGGGGACTGTAGGATGCATCCCTATAGGGTGTCCCCCGTGTCCTTCCCCCCAGTGCTTTTTTAATGACTCCTCATTATAAAATAATTAAATCAAAATCCACAGAGACGGGAGCGTGGCTCATACCCGTCTGTTATGCTGGGGGGACACGCGTCAGGAATCTCCAAATCCCCTCTGAAACCCCCTTCTGTGCCCCCTGTAATGGGAACTGGGACCCCCTGGGACCACGCTCCCAGGTCTGGGGTGGTATCACGGCTACATTGCCACGGATGCCCCCTCAGCATTGTGTTTGCACACGTTGGTGACAATCCTGGAGAACTGGGGTAAATTTGGCACGATCCAGCAATGCCTGGTGGCCTCATTAGGAATTAATGATGGCCAGGAAATGGGGAATACGACATGGTTTTACAGTCTATGTTAGTTTGTAGGAGGCAGGAAAAATAGGATAAAGTCTCTTAGGGAGTTGGGGTTTTTTTAAAGAAGTAATTGGGATGTAAAGAAAAACGGGTTTGTGCCGCAGGAATCCCGAGGGAATGCAAAGTGTGATTAAAAGCGGGATGGCAACTCAACATCCGAACTGGGGGGCACATCCAGGCTCTCCTGTCCCAGTAAGTCCCCGTGAGGAGCGGAGGCAATTTAGAGAAGCCTCGGGAAGGCGCAGCTGGGAAAACAGGCGGCCTAGATCAAGAGACAAGAATTGTTGCAGGAATTGGGCTGGACAGAAGGGGACCAGAGGCAGCTCTGTTTTACGTGAAATGTGCAATTCGCTTTTCCTGAGGACTCTATCCAGGTGCGCAGAGTCCACTCCAGGGGCTTTGGAATAACGGGAAGAGGGAGAGCTCCGGATGGGAGCAGCGACACGGCGGCCCTGCTTTACGGCAGCATGGCGGGCACGGCGGAGCAGTGGCTGTGCTTTACGGCAGTGTGGCGCCATTAGGTGGTAGAGCTCTTTACGGCAGTGAGGCGCCATGAGGTGGTGAAGTGCTTTGCGGCAGCGTGGTGGCCCAGGTGGTTACAGCCCAAAAATACCTGAAAATTCATAGGGAAGGAGTGTGTGTAAAATACTAAATCCTGTCAAGTTTCTCATGTATATATATATTGACAGGTAATACTAATTTAAATAAAAATTGATTTCAAAATAACGCTCCATACCTGCCATATTATATACAGGGTTTTAGAATATAAGAACTTCTTAATAGATCCATAGGACTTGAAAATGCAAATAAAACTTTTTTATATATAAATGAAACTGTAATTAAGGGCTTGAAAATGTGAGAAATTATGATCTATATGAAGGAAATAGAAATAGCTCTTTGTGGAGAGCCAGGCGAGGAGCAGAGTAGTTGCTGAGTGTCATCAGGGTAAAATTGAGGTAATCTGTAGGAGGCAGGTAGGGAAAATTTGGGAGAGGAAGGCTGTATTGTAGAGAATGAACATGTTGAGGTAAAAATTATCAGGGTTCAGGTGGGGAAAATTTTGGGGGTAAAACCTGAGGTAATGTGAAAGGGATACTATATTTTTGAGGAAAATCCTGAGGTAATCTGCAGGGGACAGTATGAATCTTTTGGGGATAAGATAGAGGTAATCACTAGAATTTTTGGTGGTAAAATCCAGCTAATCTATAGGGTGAAAAATTAACATTTTGGGGATAAAATCTGAGTTAATCTGTAGAGGACAGAATAGAAATATTGAGATAAACTGAGGCAATCCATAGTGGGCAGGTAGGGAAAATTTTGGGGGTAAAGCTTGAAATAATCTGTAGAGGAGAGAACGAACATTTGGAGGTAAAAATGAGGTACTCAGTGTGGACAGGTAGGGAAAGTTTTGGCAGTAACCCTTTGAGGACGTGACATGCCAAGGACTGGGGACATGCAGCTGTGCCAGTTTGATTAATGCAAAAGGAAAATCCAAGACTTCTCTAGCATGAGTATTTTAACTGGATGTGTGTAAACACCTTTTTGCTGTGTCCTGCACTTGGGTCACAACACCCCCAGGCAGCTCCAGGCTGGGGCAGGGGGCTGGAAAGTGCCCGGTGGGGAAGGACCTGGGGGTGCTGGTGACAGTGGCTGGACATGAGCCCAGGTGGGCAAGAGGCCAAAGGCACCTGGCCTGTGTGACTGCCCTCTGTGCTGGGCACTGCTGAGGCACCTCAGGATTTGTGTCCAGTTCTGGGCCCATCGTGACAAGGATACTGAGGGGCTGGAGCATGTCCAGAGAAGGGAACGGAGCTGGGGAAGGGTCTGGAGCACCAGGAGTGCTGAGGGAGCAGGCTCAGCCTGGAGAAAAGGAGGCTCCAGAGCTGCTCCATCTGTTCATCCCCAGCCTGTATTGATCTCGGGGGTTGTCCCGACCCAGGTGCAGCACCAGCACTTGGTCTTGTTCAACCTCATGGGATTCCCATGGGCCACTTCTGGGGCTTGTCCAGGTCCCTCTGGATTGGCCTGTCCTTCAGGCCTGTCACTGCACCCTCAGTTTGGTGTCATCTGCAAACCTTCTGAGGGTACACTCCATCCCTTCCTCTGTGTTGTTAATGGAGATATTTAAATAACACTGGTCCCAATATGGACCCCTGAAGGACACCACTTGCCACTAACATCCATTGGGACATTGAGCTGTTGACCACAACCCTCTGGATATGACCATCCAACCATCTAACAGTCCACTCATCAAATCCGTGTCTCTCAAATTTATAGAGAAGGCTGTGGGGGACCATGTCTTTACAGAAGCTTTTTACAGCTGTTATAATAAGTTACTACAAATTTTCATGCTTCTTTTTTACTTCTTTTCATGTTACTGTTTTGTTTCAAGAAGCTCCTTGAAATTCCCTGAAATCTGTTTGATACAGGTGATGGTCACATTCTCTTTTAACATAATCAGTTTGGGGCACCTGCCTCCCAGATAATTTATATATTTGATCCATACGCTCCCTGTGTGCACTCATATTTTTGTTTTAGCAGGTGTGCTGCTTCAGGTCATTTGCCAAGGCTGGACACAAGCACACAAAAAGGACCTCGCTGTCATAGTTATGAGTGCAAATCATCTAGATAAGCATAGGTCAGCCAGAGGAGACCTTGTGCTGATAGAGTTAAACTAAAAAGCAGTTTTTTCAAGGCGAGTGGCATTCTCATGGTTGTTGGTAGTAGGAAAAGAAAAGGGAAATATTCAGCTCTGGGTCATGTTTTTCTCAACACTTCTGAGCAGAGGTACTAGGGGAAAACTCAATGCAAAACTTCAAGTGAAGTAATGTTGAAACACTCTCCATGTGGATATAACCTCAGTTCTAACTGCAGTCTCTTAGAAGATTATGGAACAAACTCTCCTGGGAATTAATTTACCATCACGTTTAAGATCTTGTTAAATGAGGAGTGCACCCTTATCAAGCTGTATGAAACTGGGAGGAGCAGTTGCTACACTGATTAGGCTTGCCACTCACAGGGATCTTGACAGGGTGGAGAAATGGGCTGACAGTAACCCTGTGAAGTTTGAATGAGTGAATGTAAGTCCTGGAAGGGAGTAATCCCTTGCAAATATACAGGCTGCGGCTGACTGTCTAGGAAGCAGATCTGCAGAAAAAACCTGGGGGGTTCCTAGTGAACAACTAGTTGCCCATGAGCCAGTGGTGTGGCCTTGTGGCAAAAAAAGCCCATTGGCTTCCTGGGATGTTTTAGTTAGATGTAGCTGGCAGACCCAGGGAAGTGATCCTTCCTCTCTGCTTGGCACAGGTGAGACCATGTTTGGAGTTCCGTGCCCAGTTTTGGGCTCCCCAGGATAAGAAGGATAACAACATACTGGCACAAGAGTATTGGGAGACCACCAAGCTGTTTGAAGCACTGTCATGTGATGTGAGAAAAGACTGAAAGAGCTCAGTGTGTCCAGTCTGGAACAGAGAAGGTAAAGGTGAGACCTAGTGTGTGTTCTACTATGAAAAGCATGGAGGAAGAAAATGGTTACAGAGAAGAAGGATCCAGGCTCTCAAGATGCACAAGGAAAGGACAAGAGGCAACAGACACAAACAAAAGATCTTCCAATTAGATATGGGGTAAAAACTCTTTCCACTGAGGATGGAGATCTAGCAGCCTCTTTAAGAACCTATCACCACTGGGGTGCCCAGAGAGGCTGCTGGAGCTTTTCAAAACTTGACTAAGCAAGGTCCTGAGCAAAATACATCTAGCCTTGAAGATGGCTCTGCTGTGAACAGGAGGCTGAGTGAGCAGACCTCTGGAGGTCCCCTCCAACCTGTATTATTCTGTGATTCTATAAGGGGAGAAGGAGGAGTGAGATCATCTTCTACTCTCCATTAAAGATTTCAGCTCAAAACCTCAGACCGCAATCCTACAGTTGCAGGAACACAGGTACATAGAGAACAGAACAGTGTGGAAAGGATGTGTTCCCATCTGGTCTAGCACATTCTGCATTGTGTTATAGAGGCTATTTCTGCTAGCAATGTCTAGTGCCTCCTCCAGCACCACATCCACATCTGGGCCCTTCTGCGCTGTGTTGCCTCAGGCCTTCTTGTGTCTTTTTATCTAGTTGCAGATATCCCTTTTCCTGGGCTTCCAAGTTCTCTAGCTTGCTTGAAAAGGGCTCTTTTTCAAGCCCAGCTGACCTTGTTTCCCGCTTGCTCTTCTTTCTCCTCCCTTCCTTCCTGTTAGCCTATTAGGTCCTTTTTGTCTGCATTGACCAAGATTCCAACTTCCTTCTAGCACTCTAGTTCTGTGCAGACTAAAGCCTTCCAGACATCAACTAAAGATGCTTGTTACAGTGCCCAGCATGCTCTGCTACACTCATTTTTACCAGTGGCTCATTTTCCCAGGTAGTCTTTGCAAGCATTACCTAAAATTTACCAGTTGTTAGCATAAGTCTGAATTCACAAGAGTTAATAGTACAGTGAAGGCAGCATGGTGAGTCTCTTGAACCCCTCGGTCTTTCCAGTAATCCTCCTTGCTGTGAGGTAGTGGGATGCTGAAAATCAGCAGGAGTTGCTTGCAGCTCTTTGAGAAAGATTGCTGTGATTTAGAGCTGGTGGAGTAAGATAATAATAGAGGAAAATGGTAAGAATTTAAAGAGAAGAATAAATGAAGCTAATGAAAAGGAAGCAAAACTCGAATACAAAGTATATGTTTAGATTATTTTTTAAAAAATCCACAGAATTTCTAGTCATAAAGGATGGAAGCTGAATGAAGAAATAAACTGTCAGGAACAATAGGGAAGGCTGGGTTCTCTGGTTAAAATCAGACCCACCACATATCATGCTGTCAGTGCAAAGCACTTGGATCTTCCTGTTCTCCTTTCCGACCTTCAGGGCCAAGTGTCTCACACAACTGTGGTGTCAGGCTGGAGCTTTTCTTCTCCTGTGATGCTTCTGGGCCCAGGAGCCCTAAGAGTACGAACAAAACTAAAGAGAGCTGGTAGGCAGAAGACCTGTGGGTGTCAATGCCCCAGAAAGGCAAAGGCTAAAAAACAAAGGATCAAGTAGGTAGTGATGACATAGTAAAAACCATGTTATGTCTTGGCTGCCCAGCTGTATCTGGGGCCCTGGGAGAGGGGCATGGGATAAAAACAACCCATTTGAGAGACACAGAATCACAGAATATACTGAGCTGGAAGGGACTCATCAGCATCATGGATTCCAACTCCTGGCCCTGCACAGGACACCCCAACAATCCCACCCTGTGAATCCCTGAGAGCGTTGTCTAAATGCTCCTGGAGCTCTGGCAGCCTTGAGGCCATGACCATTCCCTGGGGAGCCTTTTCCAGTGTCCCACCACCCTCTGGGTGAAGAACCTTTTCCTGATATCCAGCCTAAACCTCCCTGACACAGCTCCAGCTGTTCCCTTGAGTCTTGTCACAGGAGTGAAGAGATCAGCACCTGTGCCTCTGCTGCTCCTCGGGAAGACGTTGAAGACTACGATAAAGTCTCCCCTCAGTCTCCTCCAGGCTGAACCGTCTGCTGATGAGTTGTAACCACTAGATGGAACTCAAACACTTTTCATTAATTCACTGATCATCCGCAGGGAGTCCATCCTGATTTTAGGTAAGGCTGTGGGTCTGGCAGCTGAGTGTCAACACCTGTGCTCAGTAGCAAAGGGCTTTTATGGAAATACAGCAAGAGCTTCTAAAATAGGGGTGAATAATTCATTCATTCTAGTGAGCAGGGATACTGAATATTTTATGTCCAAACCATGGTAATGTTATTGGTTCCTACTGAGTGGCACTAAAGCCTCTGATGACTTGATGGAGAGTACTGGGATACATCCTCCATTAGACAGACCACCAGCACATGATTTTGGGTAAGTCATTTAGTATGGCTGTGGCTTGGTTCCCCCTTTGCTAAAGTGAGGTTTGAAACTGTCTGCCTTAAAGTGTGCTTGAGCATCCAGTATGTTATTCTTGAAACTATTTAATATTCCTTGGTGGGGTACATCTTGCCACTATACAGTGGCAGACAAAAATGCAGTCATCTACAACACAAATCCTACACTCTGCTGTCCTCCAGTTTCTGAGACTCCAGACTTGTTTTCTTACAGCCCACTAAATAAAAACAAACTAAAGGAGAGCTACCATTCATTTCTTAAAGGCTTAGAATAATTAATTATAATTAAAGAATAACCAGTATTATAAAGCCTAGAGGCCCCACACAAGATCAGCTCTGTGTTGTGTTGTGTCTTGTACAAGCAGAGTAAAAGGAATTCCTTCCCTTAAGCAGGTTACAGTCTTCACAGGAAAAAATGTACCTGGGGACAAAGAAAGCAAGCAGTGCCCTAGTAAATGCAAAAAAGCCATCGCTTGACATGAGGGAATTCAGAAGTAAAAGAGCAGCTCAGCAGCTGGTGTAAAGCTGGCATAGTACCACTGATGCTGTGAGTTTACAGCAATTTATACCAGGTGAGGATATGCCTCAGGTAAGGGAAGTGTCTTTCTTAATGTCAGATTCAAAGTCTAGCCTAGAGTTGAACCAGATCTTCTGATCACAAGGCTTTGTTTTCATGCACTTGCTTCCCCACTGGCCAGCCCCTGGAAGGGTGGCTTGCTTGTCTCAGACTGTGCTGCTCAAGGACTCAGCTGAAACATCATTGCACACAGCTTGTAGGAACCCAGCTGGGATTTTAGATGGGCACAGAGTAATGTGGAGAGAGACTAGTTCAGATCTGAAACGGAAGAGACTGAAAATTAATTGTTTTAAAGGAGTACCAGCTGGAAGGATAGTAGAATTCTTTCTATTACCAAACAAATTTTAAAAATAGTTCATATTCTAAATAATGCTTAATGATTAAGTATTGTCTTTTCTCACCAAACACAGTATCTGTAGCTGTTATCAGATAAGTAGGTTGTGTGTTAATTGAATATATTGTTCCAGATGCATTAGCCACCTTCAAAGTCCATAGAGATTATTTTTCCTTACCTGCATTGAGGTGATACTGTGACTATGTTAATAGTAGCAATATACTTCACAGCAATGAAGAGATATTTGATTTCTCAAGACACACGGGAGGTAGATGGATCAAAAATATTTCTCAATAGTGATTTTATCATTCAAATAAAATTTAAAAACCAGAAATAATGGTAATAATGGTGACTATTCTTAGAAAAAGACTCTTCTTTATCAATTTGTATTTATAAACACCAAGAAACCAGTGAAAGTCATCAGAATATTGGAAATTGAGCAGGAAAACCTGCTCTGTTAGTAGGAGATAATGGCCTTTCTGATGTACAGTCCTTCAGAGAAAGAAAAGACAGATTTCTTACAAGTACATTTTGCCAGTTGTCCAAAGCATGCAAGCAAAGTGGTAGGGAAGTTAGTTCCTAATCTGTTATCAGTTAATTGATAGATTATATGAAATACATGAATTGATAGCAGAACAATCCAAATCTGTAATTTAAAAGTTTGTACAGTGTTTAGGCTTTTAGTCTTCCAAATTCAGCTTGGAGGTTTAACAGGAGCAGTTTACAGAACCTAATCTGAAGCCCTTCCTTTGGAGGGGTTCAGCTGGGAGAGTAAAGCTCCAGAGAAATCATTACCAGGTGGGGTTAGTACCGGTAACACTAAAAAGCTACAGAAAAAGAAAGAGGATGAGCACTATCCATATGAAAAGCTCCTCCTGATTCATAGTCCAAGCTAACAATATTGCAGTTCCCCCTTTTGGCATTTCTTCCTGTCCGTGTGGTGTTACTCAAGCAAGATATAAACCTTTTCTCAGTAGAGGAAGATCATGGTAATGTTCAAATGAGGTACTTTGATTGAGAATAGGTCGACAAAGGGTTTTTTAATTGGAGTCTTGCCTTGCACATGAATTCTGAATTTCCTGGCTTTGGTCAGTGTACTTCTTCTGTTTTACAGATGCTAACAACTGAACAAATCCATCTTCCTGCTCTTGGAAAAAAGCTGTTTGCCTCAAAGACTTTCCAATATTCTTGGAATAAGGACATAAATGAAATGTAGAAGCAACTGACTTGTAAAAAGGGAGTAGCAGAGTTGTAGCACTCTTGGCATACAAGAGACTGTGCTTGTAGTGATAAATTTTATTAATATGATACAAAGTAGCAAAACTTTAAAACAGTAACTAATACTTAGCAACTCATTGCTGATCGTCCTAAGAGTAAATAATAAATGCCCATTCAGGTGTTTCTGCACTTCCATAAAACTATTTGCACTGACCATGCAGAAATAGCGTCTTCCAGATTGATACTACTGACATGCATTCACAATTTGTGCTTTATTGTAAAATCCCTGTGGTCTTGGCTGGAGACAGTTTTCCTAGACTTTGGGCTTGATTATCTTTTGTGATACGCAGGCTTTTTTTTATTGGAGGGCACAAGTTACTGATGTACAACGTTCAGAAGTGATAAAGGTTCTGCATTTAGTTTAATCCTGGTCCATCTATTCTGGAATAATTCTGCCTCCAGGAAAGGGCAAATATGAAATATGCAGTACAGTTGACTAACAAACGTAAAACTGGAAGCTTTGGTCTGAATTGGATATCATAAAAAATAAAAGGTGGCCCACAAGTTTTGTTATACTGTGGTGACTGATGGAGAACAAGAGTGTGGTAATTGTTTGCAAGCCTTTCCTGGAAACCTCTTGACTGTTCCAAGATGCAGAAACTCAATATGAGCATGATATAACAGTAATCAACATTTTACCTGAAAAACGTTACCAGCGTTCTTCTTGGAAAGCTGAAGTGATAGGGAACATGCTGCCAGCATTTATTCTGGACTAGGCAGTGATGTTTTCCAGGCATGTAGCTAATCACCAAACCAGTGTAATGTAAGACAGGTTAAACCTGCAGCACAAAATTGGAATCAACTTTTGAAGTTTTTACTTTTCCGACAATTTTCCTTTAGATTTTATCATCGCTTGGAAAGGTTTTTATGTGTGTTTATATATCTAAATATCTCAAGAGCTTGTAGATTTTTTGGGACTTTCCTGCAGCTGTGAACATCCCATGACTAAGTGGAAAGATGTCCTTGCCTGTTGTTTGTCATATGTGGTGCAGGGTGGTTCAGCAGTAAAGTCAGTCCAGCATCTCTTAGCACTCCAAGGACCAGCCACCACAGCTGGCAATTTAAACAGTGTCAGGGAACATCCCCAGCTATGGGAACACAGCCACCCGCCCCATTCAGCCACTGAAGTGCTCCTTGGTAGCACCTTTTCCCTGGTACCAACCAGCATGCACCTGAGCAAAGTCTGAGCATGGTTTGGGAGTTGATATGGGACATTAAACCTCAAAGGACGTTTGGGTGCCATCAGGCTGGCTTGGAGGGGTGACCTTAACAGGGATGTTGCTGGCTGTCCCATGCCAGCAGTGTCTTGGGGACACTACGTTTACCTGGTTTTATTGATGTTACCTGGGAGTAAGAGATACAGTTTGCATGCACCTGTGACACCCCATCCTTAAGGGGAGAGGAGCACCCAAGATTTGTAGATGCTTGTGGTCAAAATGAACAGCAAAAGTCAGAGGGTCTGCAAAAACTCACATTAGTAAATTACGCACTTGGCATGGAAATGGGTAGGTTAGTCCCTGTCCTACTACATAAACACATGTCAGCAGGGGTTGGATAAAGGGGTAAGATGAAAAGGAAGAAAGGAGGAAAGAGAGAAAAAGAGATCACCAGTCCTTGCTCTGGCATTGATGCAGCCCATGGGATGTCCTGAGTCTTGAGGCACGCTGCCTGGGCTTGGTGGGGGTACCTTTTTACAGATAAGTTTTCCCTGCCCTGAAGACAGGGTTCTTATTTTCTGTGCAAATTAGTTCTTATGCACAGTCCAGTCTTTCAGACCTTTCTTGAAACGGTTAGGAGGGCTAAGGGGGTCTTGGGTGGTGTTGATTCCCCCCCACACTCCATGCCCACTTCTCAACCTCATCCCTGTGCTTGCTCTGTGCTGTGTTATGCTTATCTCCAGGAACTAGAACAAGGGCGCTTGTCCCAGACAAGTACTGCCCTACCTCCACATGGCCCCCTTTTCCAGCCACACTGTTCTTTCCCATAGCATGTTCTTGTCTGCTATTTCCAACAATCATTGGTTGGCTCCACAGCCATCTGGCTATCAGTGTTTGAGATATACACATTAGCCCCTTACCTTCTGGGATTCTACAGCACTGGATGATTAACCTTACTGGGAAAGGGAAGATTTAATCCCAGTTAAATTACTACAGTAATAAGGTTGCAGCACCTCCATTACCTGCAGTGCCCTGGGCATCTCTAAATACCCCATCATGACAGGCACTGTCCAGATGTAGGTTGTTTCTGTCTGTCAGTGGGCAGGAAGGCTTTGCATCCAGCAGTTTCCCTCATGACTTGTGCCACATGCCAAGCTAGCATATTTTTTAGCATCTCATCCATGGACAAACATAGACTTTATGAATGTGTGTGTGATGTGATCAACTGGAGTTCTTCGTGAACATTTGCATGAATGAAGGGAACGAACCTTTCTCCTGTCCCATAAGCTGTGTCACCCCTGGGCTCCCAGTGACACTTGCCAGCTTTGTCTGCTCACAGACAGAGCGCACCAGGCTTTCTCCAGGGCTTAGACTTTCTCCTACACTGTAGACAGGCCAGCAAATTGGCCCCGAGACATGTCTCTTGGCTTTCAGCCCTTTCCAGCTTAGGAGAAACTAACAGATGTTCTGCTCTGAGTTCATTACAGGTTTCCAGGCAGGGGAAATTAGTGAAGTCTCTTTAGCATCTGCCTTTTCCAGCTGAGAAGGAATCACATGCAGAGGAGCTCCTCAGCCCTGCCTATCTGATCTTATTTGGGCATAGATCCCTCTAAGTTCACTGCCTAAACTGTCCCACTGCTTTGCCACTATTGGCAGCCCCAGCTGGCCCTGCCTTTTCTCTCTAGGGCAAAATAAACTGGCAGTGCTCAAGAAGTGTTGCTTCAGAGAATTTGCAATTCGTTCAGATGAGGAGTCAGAAAATAAAAAAACCAATCCAACCCTCTAAGGTCTTCACAGAATGGGTCAGTTTGGAAGGGACCACAGGGGGTCACTGGTCCCACCTCCCTGCTCCAGCGGGGCCATCCCAGAGCACACAGCACAGGATTGTGTCCAGATGGTTCTGGAATATGTCCAATGAGGGAGACTCCACACCCTCTCTGGACAATCTGTTCAGTGCTTGGGCACTGCCCAGGGAAGAAGTTCTGCCTCATGCCCAGGTGGAACTTCCTGGGCATCAGTCCCTGCCCATTCCTCTGGTGCCATTGCTGGCCCCCCGGAGCAGAGCCTGGGCCCTGCTCGAAGCCCTACCTGCAGACAGGGACACACAGGGTTGAGGGCCCCTCTCAGCTGGGGCTCCTCTTGAGGCTGAACAGCTCCAGCTCCCTCAGCCTTTCCTCATCAGGGAGATGGTCCAGGTTCTTCATCTCTGCAGCCTCCACTGGCCCCACTCCAGGAGCTCCATGGCCCTCCTGTCCTGAGGAGCCTAGAACTGGACACAGCTCTCCAGATGTGCTTCACAGGGCTGAGCAAAGGGGCAGGATCACTCCCTGACCTGTTGGCACTGCTCTTCCTGATGCACCCCAGGATTCCATTTGCCTTCTTGTCCTCCAGGGCACTGCTGGCTCATGATTCTGTCAATCAGTTGCCATGGTTATTTACTTCTCTTCAAGCCTCAGGTTCTACAGCCCAGTAATTGCATGAGAAACTTGGTTCTTGCTTTAATATAAATTAAAATAACAGCCGCACATAAAGGCACGGAATTACTGATTCTAGCAGGCAAAACAAGAAAGGCTAAAAAACCCCAACAGAGGCAGATGCATGGATGTGCAGTGAGGAAGGATGACAGCTGGCTGGGTCATGTCCCGGGTGACATGTCCCTACACCAGGTCATCTGATGAAGAACAACCTCAGCATCAATTCATGTGATAAGGGCCCATGCCAGACCCAGTCATACAAGGAGCAAAAGAAACACCATCCCTTCTGCCAGGCTTTGCACTGAAGGTCAGGCGACCCAGTTACACAAAGAGGAAGGTCTCTTCTTTCTCCTTCTCTCCCTCGGCCGTGTCACCTCGTCTGGCTCCAGCGCAGGCAGAGTGGTAATGCTGGGGTTTGAGCTGGAGAGTTAGGAGCACTAAGAGCAGGCAGCTGGAGGCAGAGAAGGGCAGCTTAATCAGAGATCTCTCCTTTGGCAAAGCAACATCACAAACAAAATTTTGCTGGTGATGTTTTAGAGCTTGTTGGTTTTAAGTAAGTGTCTACATGGGCAGCAAACTCTTCATCAGTGATCAACTATTAATGTGTTTGGTGGATTTGTAACACTCTTAAACCCATCACAGCAATGCCTTAGCAAAAGTGTGTTCTGTAATGTGAGACAATGCCTTTGCAGTTCTTGCTTCTTTCTAGTAAATTCAATATTAGCAATGACATCTATAAAAAAAACTTTATGCCTCTTTGTTTCACCAGCAGAATATTGCTGGGAATCAAGATGATACTATTAGAATGTCTAATAGCGGAGTGGTGAGTTGTAGGAGACTCTTACCTGGGATGTGAGAGGGTTAACTCACACAGGAGGGGCTCTGAACCAACAAGCATATCAGTTTTTTGAAGATGGTGTTATTGAGCCTCAAACTGTTGGAGCTTGGTGCAGGAGTTAGCAAGGGAAATCTATAGGTCCTATGAAATATATTGAGGTGGAAAAGCTAATCACAACAAAGGTAGGGTTTGATGAAGTTATTGGAGCTTACTCTGGCTTTATGCTGATATAAATTCTTCAGTGCTGAGCTACTATTACAATAGATGCCATGATCCTGTAACTGTTTGCACCGGCAAGAGCTAGATAGCACTGTGTCCTCCACTGCCTTGGAGCTGTGACAGACCTGCCACAATAACATGAAGCAGAGGCAAATGCACTGCAAGCACAAATGGGACAGCCTGGAGTATACATTTGCATGACATTGGCTAATTGCCTAAACTCCTGCTGCAGTCCCTGTTCTTCTGACCCATTGCCGGCACCCACAACAGGATGAGATGAACTTCAGGCACTAAAGAGAGATCTTTCCCTTTCAATGCCACAAAGTGACAGGGGAACAACTGATTTGGACCCCCAGCTCTATTGATTGCAATGAATGTTTTTTTTCTTGGTGTCCATCAGTAAAGGTGAGAGCAGAATTAAACCCTGTTTGAGGAAGGAAAGGGTATATGAATTTGGTACTGTTTTTTTCTACCTCAAATTGTCCTTTGCCATATTAAGTATGGGCCACTACCGCATGAATCTATAGAGTTAGGAAACTGAGGAAGTATCCAGGTATCAGAACAAATAGTAAGAATATTAACATGGAAATTAATCATTCAGATTGTGTGAATGGAAAATGATAAAAATTGAACTCTGGAAAGACAAGATTAACGGGATAAATGTGACATTATAACTGTTATGACTGACTATATATTAGTGATCTCTGTATTGAGTCAGCAATTGCTCCATATACTATGCCAAAGACAGCTCTATATGGGCTGCTTCTGAAATACTAACTGAAAGACTTTGTCAAATGGAAAAAGAATCCAACAAATGGTAATTAACCAAATTACATCATGGTCAAAACAAAGAAAAGATTAAACTCTCCCATTTAAAATTAAATCAAATGCCTTGCAATATGACACAGATAAATACTTAACAGTTATGGGATGCAACATCAGTGTCCGTAGGCAAATACAGAAAAATATATATTTCTAATGGCAGACACTCGAGAGACTATTTATTTAAATTGCACGAAGATTTATACTGTACTAATCTCATTATGAACCATACATAAGAAACATGGGTTGCAGCACATTATATGATAAAATTGGACCCTACAAGATTATGACATTCATAAGGGTCTTCTCCTAAATAAAGGTAGCAAGACACGTTATATATTGTAACACTTGACTGCAGAAAGTAATGCTGTTAGAAAACATTAATGCTGTTAGACTTGTTTAACAAGCAATTTGTCTTCCACGATTCCTTTTTCAATTGAAAATCATCATTAACATCTGTCAGATCCATCCAAACATGTTCACCTTTCAAATCATGTGACCTGGTTTTATTATGGCTTATGTGTGTTCTGAATTTGTGTTTCTGTGGGTGGTAAATTAAGTGAAAAATAAACCTTTTCTCCCGCTCTATGATAATATCTACTTCCCATGCTGTATTTTTAATCTGTACATGCTCAGCTGCTTTACCACTACTCTAATTTTGTTTAGTGAGAAAGCTGTAACAGAGAAGGGAACTCATGTGTGAATCCCCCCATCAAGGCACTAAACTCCAGGTTTTTGTGTTCTCTGGTCTCTGGAGGTAGGGATGGCACTGTTGTACCACTGCTGATGCCACTGTGACAGTTGTAGGTCTGGTAGTCTGGGGTTGGCCTGTGCCTCCAAGCACACTGAGCAAATTTATGATCAGCAGTGGGCAAAGTGGCAGCTTTGATTTAAAATCATGTGCCTGTTTGAAAGGACTGAGAAGCTGTTCCTGTCTCTTTTATCAGCTGCCCATTGCCATTTGAAGGACAATTGCCCAGCTGGGCCCTTCACCCACTGTGGCACATTGCATCCAAGTAATAGTGATATTTTTATAGCATTGTCAGACGCATGGATCTGTCTGTCTTCATCATGCCACATCAGCACACTTCTGTGATTCTATGTTTGATTCTGATTGGGAAAAGAGGTGAAAAATCTCATCAAAAATGGTTTCTGATTTTTATTTTCATTTGGAGTGAAGCTTTTCTTTCCTGCACAGCACATATACATATCCAGAAAAATAAATTTTCTTAAGCAAACTGAAGAAAGTCTTGTCTCTCATCAAGCATTCATGGCACTGACCTCTAGAGTTTTAAGTGATTTGAGTTCTCTTATACAAACTAGGAAGCAACTTTTCAATCAGCTTCTCTTTTTTCTTTGTAAAATAATGTGGCATTTGGCATCAAGCAAGGCATTTTAAATAGAGACAGCTGGTGGCAAGTGTTTTCAGGGAGAAAGCCTGAACTTGTGATTTTCCTCACTTTCCCTCATTACAGATTTGGTATCTTTAAACCATAACACTTTTTGATTTTTTTCCCCCATCCTTTCCTCTATCTTGTGTTGGTCAGACTTGCTGGCTGGTGGTCAGCTAAAAGGGTTTGGGGCTTAATAAACAATATAGAAGCCAGACTGTTCAATTGGGATCTCTGGAGACAGAAGTATTGTAGAGACTAGACTGGGGAAAAAAGCCCCCACAACTATGCTATTTCTGTTGCAAAGATACTTTGAGGTTTTCCAACTTGTAAGAAGGTTTGAGAAAGGACTCTCTGTGTCTTGGGAGATTCATCTGTGGGAAGGTGTACCAAGGAGGGACATCTAGAACATGCTCTCTTCACCTCTGCTCTGTCTGCAGGTTTTGATGGCAGACACATTGACCTGTGAAGCACCAGGATTGAGCCTTATGCGTGTTTTTAGCCACTCTTTTAGTGAGAGATTTGGAATCACAAAGTAAGAGAATCCAATCCCTTATGTTGGTTATAAAGAGGTGTTAGAGTTTTCATCAAATACAATAAATGAAATAGAGCATCCATCTCCCAAAAGGAACACACATCATCTGAGAAAATAAGCTGAGCATGGGAAATCTTTTACTGATGAACTTCATTTTCAATACCGGATTATCAAGGTTGGGGG
>VZTH01011736.1:0-21366 GCA_013397815.1 Aleadryas rufinucha
AGAACTTTGTGATGAAAACGTACCCAGTGTCTTTCACACAGGAAGAGATGGACGGAGTTCTCCGAGGATTAATAAGCGATGTGTTTGAAGAAGGATCTTTTCTGGAAAGAGTTATTAGACTTTATCAGAGGGCAAAAAAGAATTCTGTTGTGTTCCTGGCCACCTGCACGCACTTACTCCACAACAAGGAGCTCATCAGATACCTTGAGGAGAGCAAGTTCGACGCCGTCCTCACAGATCCTATTCTCCCCTGCGGGCAGATACTGGCGGAGCACCTTTCCCTTCCTTCTGTGTATTTCCTGCAGCAAATGCCGTGTGGTTTGGAATATCCAGCCACCCAGTGCCCCAACCCCCCTTCCTATGTCCCCAGGTTATTCACAGGCCTTACAGACCGCATGACCTTCCTCCAGCGGGTGAAGAACCTGCTCTTTGACATCCCAAACCTTTTCCTCTGCGATGTTGTCTTCCAACCCTATGCAGAACTGGCTTCGGAATTCCTCAAGCGGGAGGTGACCGTGCTGGATCTCCTCCGCCAGGGTTCCATTTGGCTCATGAAGCTGGACTTTGTCTTGCACTTCCCCAAACCCTTGATGCCCAACATGGTTTTTATTAGTGGTGTCAATTGTGCTTACAAGAAACTGAATCAGGTGAGTCACGCTCTGTTTTTTCTTGCTGTTCTTGCAGGCTTTGAAATCCTCTGGGAAGCTGAAACACAGGTTTTGTTAGGAAGGTGGATTTCAAACTGCTCTTGCTTTGCATAGAGGTGCTGGTTCTGGTATCAGTGAAGGATTGCCAGAGTATAAAGGCTAAGAAAGTGTTGTATATGGAATTAGTTCTGGGAGACTCCCCATTGATCCTGTGCCTCTGCTCCAAGCCAGCTTTGGATTGGAGCAGGCTGTTGGTGTGGTGCCAGACACACTTTGATTTGAGGAGGTTTTCCTTTATCCTCTGGCTGATTTCCTCTACCATTCTTTTTTTTTTTTTCCTTAAAGAAGGATTCTCTGGGCTTTGAATTGTCATAGACTCATCAAACATTGTCATCTGCAAGGTCATTGCAGGCCTCTCTGAGAACCTCCTGTTCAGAACATGTCCAGGTCAGGTTGTTCCTTTCTCTGTCTTGTCAAATTTTAACTATCTCCCATAGTGAACACACCTTGTTATATCCAATTAATTCCTGCATTCAGTCCAAATTTTCCATGTTGCAGCTTGTGTTTGTTGTCTCTTGTCGTGCCACTGTCAATCTCGTGTTTTTGTTCAACTTTTCATCATCTCCTGCAGACCAGCCGTAGTGGAGCCTGTCCTGTGGCATGGGATTATCCCACTGCAGAGGCAGAACTTGGCCTTTGCTGGCCTTCATGATCCTGCTATAGGCTCATTTTTCCCGCTCTCATATCCCAGGCCAGAGCTGCTCCTTTGCTAAAGTTTCATCCAGCATCGAAAAAACAAAGTGTGAATTACTTTATTCCTCTAAAATGAATGTTGGATTCATGTCAGCCTTTTTTGAATGTGTTTTCAAATAGATTTTGTGGTTTGCAGAGTATCATCGTAGATTCTATTTTTAATAATAACTATTCCTGTCGGGTTTTTCAGCTATTTGCTTTGCAAAATGGTGAGATAAGGCTGATTTCTCAGAAAAAGCCCAATCTCACACAGTAAAAAGGGAGCGTTTTTAAGAGGATTCACACTTGGCACTCAGGCTAGAAAAGCAGAGATGGAACAGAGTGCACAGCTAAACCTATGAAAAGAATTATGGCAGAGGTCTATAAAATCTGGAAAATCATAGCTAAAGGTGCAAGGGGAACTGATAGGTTCTCCCAATATTTGTCCTATGACTAACACTGAAAGGCAGCAAGCTTAGAGCAAACAAAGGGGAGTACTTTTTCATGCTGTGCCTCCAAAAAAGCCCAAATCAGCCTCACAAGAGCCACAGATTTTCTTTTTTGCAGACAAACCCTCTGAATTTAAAAGGGATCTAGGGGGTTAATAAGAGGTACAGGCTGCCTTCCAAGATTTGTAGGCTTGCAGGAGAGATAATCCTGGATTCCCTTAGCTTGGATATTTGCTGTACCGTTTCCAGCTTACAACCTTGGCACCCGGCTCTGTACTTTAGCTTGACTTTCTCCTGCTATCTCACCTTTGGAATGGGCTGGACTTGTGGACTTCAGCCTCTGCACTCGTAAACACGTGGAAGGGCGTTCGTGTGCTGCTCAAAACCTGGTGTCACAACTTTCATGAACTTTTGCTGAACTTTCCTGAACTTTGGTTTTTTTTTAAAAGAACTTTTCTGAACTTGGCCTCGAGGGTTTGGGTTGAGGGGGTTTTTTACCTCTTTAGTGCCGTTTTATAGGGTTTTGTAGTACGTGTATACATACTACAAAACCTTATAAAACGGCACTAAAGAGGTAAAAAATGTTTACCCTATAGGTTTTTTTGTACATCTCACAGATGATACACGTCTGGCTGAAATGTTAGCAGAACTTAACTAGGTGGGAGTGATTATGTATCAAATATGAGATTTGAGAGGCCTTCATGCAGGGTAAGAGTGTGCCTGCAGCTCTGGCTTCACTACCTGAGTATGTACTGCCACCTTAAGGCTTGTTTCATGCTGCATCACCTCGTTACTTGAGATCTTTTTGCCACAGAAATGTGGAAGTGCAGCCCTGGCAGCTGAGAATCCCTTCTGTCCACCTCCTGTAGTTTTTGGTCTTTCAGTGCTACCCCGCTGCCAGCTACAGCCACGGTTTTGCTTCCCCAGCTGCAGAATAGGACTGCATCAAATCATGGAATTGTTATTTAACTGGAAAAGCCCTCTAAGATCAGAGTCCAACCATTAACCCAGCACTGCCAGGTCCACCACTAAACCGTGTCCCCACGTGCCACATCCACACGTTTTTTGAACGCTTCCAGGGATGGTGATTCTACCACTGCCCTGGACAGCCCCTTCCCGTGCTTGACAACCCTTTCCATGAAGAAATTTTTCCTAATATCCAATCTAAACCTCCCCACTGATGTCTGAAATTCCTTCCTATTTAGTGCATTTTCCATAAACATTACAGTCCTTCTTGCTGGCTTATGAAAATGCCTTTTCTTTAACAGGCCACATGGGGAACCTCCTCTCCAAATAAACATTTTAGGACACGTTTAGTCTTAATCTTGGAATAACACTTAGGATTAGCCTTGGAGTGGGCTTACCACACTCAGGTGCCCTTGGCAAAGGTAGCCATTTCATGGATCAGCCTTCCCATCATTCCTACCTGCTCCAAGAGAACTCTTCCAAGCTTGGAGAAACTGCTCAGAATTCACTCTGATCAGATGTGTTTGGTTGGGGGGGGTCTATAAGAATCTGTCTTCTCCAGCCAGCTCTTGTTCAGGTACCAGTCCTGTATCTCATATTGCTTTTGTTAACTTGCAACTTTTGGCATCCAGCTTTTCCCTATCCATGTGGAATATGCCTTAAGGGCAGGCGAGATCTGCTTGGCCAGGCCCTTCTCCTAAGCACAAACTGCAGGAATCAGCTTTGCTGGGTTTATCTTGAAAGTTGTCCTGTGCCTTTGCGTGTGCTCTCTATCCAAGGACTTTGTTGTAGGCAAAGGTTTCAATCCCTTATCTAAACTCTGGGTTTCCATTGCATCCTTTGCTGCAGCTTCAACCCAGGAATAATCAGGCACTTAAATGCCATTCCAAACAACGTGATTTGGATATCTAAAAAAGTCCTAGGAGTGGGACTGTCTTCTGCATCAGATCACCCATGTTAGACAGGCAAAGCTGCAGAACCTCAGGGGTAAAAGGCTTTTTCCAAATTTTCAGTCGGGTCTCTCAAACTGCTGTTCGTTGCCCTGAATTATTTACTGCTACCCAGGAGAGCTTGGCTCAGTCATAGGAGGAATTTCCTCACAGAAAGGGTGGTCAGGCCTTAAAAGGGGCTGCCCGGGGCAGTTTGGAGGTGTCCAAGGAACATGGACATGGCACTCGGTGCTCTGGGCTGGGTGACAAGGTGGGGATTGGTCCCAAGTTGGACTTGATGGTCTTGGAGGGCTTTTCCAGCCTCAATGTTCTGTGTTTCTATGATCAAGTAGCTGTAGCCTGTGGTCAAGATCAGGACTCCTAATGTGGGTTTGGTGGGTTTTTGTCTTAAAAATCTCATAGCACTGGCAGAAGCACCTCAGAAACTGTTCTCCCCTTCTTCTGGTGAGCACAGGAGACGAGTGTGGACTTCACTTGGCTCATGCCACAGCCAAGCCTTCTGAACTTTGAGAAAGGGACTATTACTAAGAACTTTGAAACCCGTTTGTCCTAACCTCTCACCCCTGAACTTGCCCCTCTTGAGCAAGAGCCACATGTTCTGCTGTGTCATTGCTTTTTAAAAAGATGTTTGGCCTCGAGCCACTCACCTGTGAACTCTGGTGGCCCCTCTTGAGCACAAAGTGTGTTTTCTGCTGTATCACTGTTTTGCTAAAAAGGTGAAAGGTGGTTGGTTAATGTGTTACCCGAACTTTGGTGACTCCGCTGCTCCACGTGCCAGCTCCTGGCTTGCCGTGGAGCACTTTCTCCGTGAACTCCAGGCACCTTCCTGAGCAAAGGTCGGAGGTCTAGGTCTTGCGTGTCAACAGTGCAACACAATTCTTGTAGTATAAGCTTTGTGGAGGAGTTCAGTGGCCATAAATTTGATTCCTGGCTTGAATCTTGCCCGGGACTATCAAGTGCACAGTGAGTCACTTGAAGCAACCCTGACACAGCAAAACCCCTCCACGAACCACTGCTACCTCTGCTAATGAATGGCCCTAATTGCTACCTCTGCTAATCAATGGCCCTGCTAATTGATCTGAATCATTTGAGATAACTTAAATGCAGGGGAAAGCTTCTTTAGGTGCCTTGATAGCACTTTAATCAAGTCTTTTATCGGCAACGTGGTCTTCGAACCCCAATAACCTGTTTCAGCAAACATTTTGTAGAGATAAACGTTGAAGTCCAGCACGATATAAATGAGGTACAAGGAGATTTTGCTTCATATGCTGCTGAAAACAGTAAGAAGGAGCAGCTCGTTTCTCTTCCTGCCCCACAACAGTTATGTGGAGGCACCAGGTACACGCTGGGCTTGTGCTTTTCCTTGCTTTGTGGAGTCTGGCAGATGGTGGGAAGCTCTTGGTGGTGCCTCAGGATGGAAGTCACTGGCTGAGCATGCGCATGGTCCTGGAGAAACTCTGGGAGAAGGGGCACGAAGTCGTGGCCGTGGTTCCTGATGCCGCCTTGCTCTTGAAAAGCTCCCAGTCCTTCACCGTCAAAACGTACTCGGTGCCTTACACCCAGGAGTTCGTGGATCAATACTACCAGGAGCTGGGGGAAAAGAGCTTTGAGTTAACGCTCTCAGTTTTACTCAGCAACATCTCAAAGCTGACCAACCTGTTCTCTTCCACTTGTCGGCATCTCTTGTACGACAAAGAACTCATGAGGTACCTCCAGGAGAGCAAATTCGATGCCATCATGATGGACCCTGTGCTGCCCTGTGGGCCAATTCTGGCTGAGTATCTCTCCCTCCCCTCCGTGTACTTCATGCGTGGCCTTCCTTGTACCTTAGACTACAAAGCCACGCAGTGTCCCAGCCCCGTGTCCTACGTGCCCAGGACTTTCTCGTCCAGTTCCGACCACATGACATTCCTGGAGCGCGTGAAGAACTTCCTGATCGGGCTCTCGGAGCCTTTGCTTTGCCACCTGTTTTATCTGAACTACGAGAGCTTGGCCTCCGAGTTCCTGCAGAGGGATGTAACGGTGCAGGAGCTGTTCAGCCGGGCATCGGTTTGGCTGATGAGATACGACTTTGTCTTTGAGTATCCGCATCCCACCATGCCCAACATGGTCTATGTTGGAGGCATCAACTGTCTGCAAAAGAAGCCACTGTCAAAGGTTTGTCGTTGCTTACCCTGAGGGTGGTGCTGGTGCTTGTTCAAGATGTGCTTTTCTTAAGTGCTTCCTGTGGTGATATTTGTGCTTGAGTGGGATCGGATCCCACGATGGCACGGGAATCTTAGGCTTTGAGATGATCGCAACGCTTGCTTGAAGGGTTTCTCTCCAGGAGAGCTCAGGTCGAGTTGTCACCACCACTCGTGGCATGCTCTACATCCAGGGAAATGACAAAATAATTCTAGGTCACAGGATTTAATATTCCTAAGGGATGTGGAATGCCAATTAATAGCAGGAGACTTGATTGGAGAAAAATTGGAAATGTGGAATTAACTCTGTAGATATACCCAGGCACTTCTGCTGTGCCACAGAACATGAAGCTGGAGGAGGCACAGAACATCAGGGAGGGTTAGGTTGGATCTCAGGGAAAGATTCTTCCCCAGAGGGTGCTGGGCACTGCCCAGGCTCCCCAGGGAATGGGCACGGCCCCGAGGCTGCCAGAGCTCCAGGAGAGTTTGGACACCGCTCCCAGGGATGCCCAGGGTGGGATTGTGGGGTGTCTGTGCAGGGCCAGGGGTTGGACTGGATGATCCTTGAGGGTCAGGATATTCCAAGTGAGGATATTCCATGATTCCATGTGCGCCAACAGCCCCAAACCAGGGGTGTGCAAAGATGGCAGAGGGAGCTCTGCTGCGTCTGGGTTTGTGCAAGCAGCAGTTCAAGACAGCAGATAAGAGGATGGTTGGGAAAGGAAGCCTTCAGGACTGTGACTACTCTCCCTTGTTCAGATGTCCCTCGTGCTGTGCAAACAGTGCAGATGTCTGTGGTTTGTTCTGCTTTCAGACCATCGTGGTGTGGAACACCAGGAGTTATTGCTAAGCTTACAGCACATTTACTACTGTAAACTCAGGGCTTTCACTTGGATAACTGCTGTGATAGAGCAACAAATCTGGAGATAAACCTTTACAACCCAGTTTATATCAAACTTCTGTCAATCTTTGCTTCTTGGTCACACTCCAGGGGCACAAAGCAATCCAAAGGTCAGATTTGTGCCAAGTTCCATGTCCAATCAGTGCAGCAGACTCAAGGCAGGGAGTTGATCATTAACTGGATGTTAATGATGTAGTGATTGCTGGGTCAGCCCCATTCATGGCTCTCATTCAGCCTCTCAGCCCCACGGGCTGTTGGTCACTCCTCCCTCCTGGGTCAGTCCAAGCATTCAACTTCACCTCGCAGCACCCACTCACTGAAAGCCTTCCCTGTGCGCAGATGATAAACCCAATATTTGCCCACAGTTAAAAATTACCCAAATTTCTGCCTGTTAAAAATTAAACACCCACCTTAGTTAAAATTTGAGTGGGAAGCACCCCGCGATTCATTCCTCATCCCCGGCCGCAGTTTCACCGCCGTTTAAACCTTCGCTGGCAGCACCAGGGAAATGGTTTCTCCAAAGCCAGGATTTCTTTCTCTTGCCTCTTGGGCGGTGCTTTTCCTGCTGCTGTGGACCTCTTGTGAAGGTGGGAAGCTCTTGGTGATACCCATCGATGGCAGCCACTGGCTCAGCATGCACCCGGTGGTGGAGAAGCTCAGGGACAAGGGACACGAGATCGTGGTGCTCGCGCCGGAGATAAATTTGCGGATCCGCTCGTCCCCTCTTTACACCTTGAAAACCTACCCCGTGTCCTACACCAAGGAGTTTGTGGAGGCAGAGTTTAAGCAGATGGGCCACAGAAGTTTCACACCTCAGCCCTTCTTGGAAAAACTCTCCAAAATAGCCAATTTCACGAGCATGTTCTTGGATTCCTGCAAACGTCTCCTGTCTGACAAAGGGCTGATCCGATACCTCGAGGGAGGCAAATTTGATGCCGTCTTCATGGATCCCTTCTTCCCATGTGGGCAGATACTGGCGGAACATCTGTCCCTGCCCTCCGTGTACTTCCTGCGGGGGCTGCCGTGCAGCCTGGAATTCCAGGCCACGCTGTGTCCCAGCCCTCCGTCCTACGTCCCGCGGTTCTTCACGCGCTCCACGGACCGCATGTCCTTCCTGCAGCGCCTGGCCAACCTCCTGGCCACCCTGGGCAGCTCCCTGGCCTGCTCTGTCCTCTATTCCCCCTACGATCCCTTGATCCGGGAATTCCTGCAGCGGGAGGCGACCGTGCCCGAGCTGTTCGGCCACGCCGCTGTTTGGCTCATGAAATACGACTTTGTCTTTGAGTACCCGAGGCCCCTCATGCCCAACATGGTCTTGGTCGGAGGCATAGGCTGCACTCGGGAAAACAAATTATCCCAGGTTAGTTCCCGTTTTTCCCCTGGTTTAGCTGTGGGTGCGCTGTGAGCTCTGTCCAGCAGATGGAGCTCCCGGGCTGGGATAAATAATGCCGGGTGAAAGTGGCTGGGAATGCATTTTGCTCCTCTGCATCCCTTGAGCAATGAGGAAAAAGTTGCTTTGTGAGGCACCTCTGCATTCCCAGACAAACTTGCACCAAAAAAAAAGGGAAAAAAAGGCTTTTTCTATTCCAGTTTTTCCTGTTTGTTTCCATTCCCTTTTCCTTTTTCCTGTCTGCAGCTTCCTTAAGAGGGACAGTGGAGGCACAGTTCCCATCTCTGCTCTCTGTGGCCAGGGACAGGACCCAGGGAACAGCTGGAGCTGTGTCAGGGCAGGGTCAGGTTGGATATCAGGGAAAGGCTCTTCCCCCAGAGGGTGCTGGGCACTGCCCAGGCTCCCCAGGGAATGGGCACGGCCCCGAGGCTGCCAGAGCTCCAGGAGTGTTTGGACACCGCTCCCAGGGATGCCCAGGGTGGGATTGGTGGGGTGTCTGTGCAGGGCCAGGGCTTGGATCAGTGATCCCTGTGGGTCCCTTCCAACTTAGGATACTCCATGGACTTCAGACAGTTCAGACAGGCCTGAGTGAAATCGCCACCACCAGTGAAGCAGCACCTCTCCCACTTTTGTGTCAAATACTCTGCACTGTAACTGTATTTTGCTTCAACTGTGCCAAACTTCCTCAATATGGGATATATCCCTCTTTCCATTAAGAAATCCTCTGAATTCTCTTATCTTTCCATGAGTGTCCACTGAAGATATTTCCTAAAGGTATGAGCAGGTGCTGATTAAAACCACTGCTAAGATAACCTGCACATCCCCAAAGTAGGGCTGCAAAAAGTTTCCTCGTAGTAGGAGAACTTCTGGGCAGAAAGTCGGGCCTTGAAACACAAAAAACATCTAAAAAACAAAGTAAAGCTGATGTCCTACAGAATAGAAAGAGGATTAAATATGCCTCTAGACAGCCACAAAAATATGGAAAAGAGCATAAACTGACAGAGTCGGTCTCTGTTGTCCCTGCCCATGGCAGGGGGTTGGAATGAGAGGATCTTTAAAGTCCCTTCCAACCCAAAGCATTCCATGGTTCTCTGGTTATCCCCTCAGATCCCAGAGATAACATGGCAATTGCCAGACTTACAGGGCCATTTAGTTCATTGTATTCCACTTGTTTAACTCTGCCTGCAACAATTTCCTCCAGTTTTGCCTTTCCTGCCTTGGCTCGACCAAACATTTTTCTGTTTCAAAGAATTTTTGCTCCAGCCTTGGGCTGTTTTTTCTGCTTCATCGGAATCCTTTTGTTCCTGGATTCCAGTTCCCGATCTCCTTCTATTATTTAAATCACTCAAACAAAATAGAGACAAAACTGGCAGCAGTTCAGTGTTATCGCACCCAAAGCAGATACAATAAATCCAGATACTAGAAATATGAGTTACCTGCTGTCAGAACCCTTTTCCAGGATTTTAATTCTCTCTTGTAGTGAAGTGGTCTGAAAAGAAGAACATCAAGGAAAAAAAAAAGAAAACAAGCTCTAAATCCAGGCTTGGGTTAAATGTGCCCATTTTTATTTCCCCAGGACTCATTTTTCTGTAGGATCATAGAATGGGTTGGGTTGGAAAGGACCTTAAAGCCCATCCAATTCCCCCCCCTGCCATGGGCAGGGACACCTCCTGCTATCCCAGGTTGCTCCAGCCTTGCCTTGGACACTTCCAGGGATCCAGGGGCAGCCACAGCTTCTCTGGGCACCCTGTGCCAGGGCCTCCCCACCCTCACAGGGAACAATTCCTTCCCAATATCTAACACAAATTTCCCCTCTTTTAGTTTGAACCCATTACTCCCTGTCCCATCACTCCAGTTCCTCATGAAGAGTCCTTCTCCAGCTTCCTTCTGGGCCTCTTCAGGCACTGGGAAGGGGCTCTGAGGTCTCCACACAACTTTCTCCAGGCTGAACAGCCCCAGAGTCCCAGCCTGTCCCCATAGGGGAGGTGCTCCTGTCTCCTTATGGACGCCATGGTTCTCCTCTGGACTTGCTCTGACAGTTCCGTGTCCTTCTCACGTTGATGACCCCAGAGCTGGGTGTAGGATTCCAACAGTTCTGTGTCCTTCTCACAGTGATGACCCTGGAGCTGGGTGCAAGATTCAAACAGTTCCGTGTGTTTCTCACAGTGATGACCCCAGAGCTGGGTGTAGGATTCCAACAGTTCTGTGTCCTTCTCACAGTGATGACCCCAGAGCTGGGTGCAGGATTCCAACAGTTCTGTGTCTTTCTCACAGTGATGACCCCAGAGCTGGGTGCAGGATTCCAGGTGTGGTCTCACGAGAGGGGGAGAATCCCCTCGCTGGGCCTGCTGGCTGTGCTGCTTTGGATGCAGATCTGTCAGTAACAACTCCTTTTCCCGATCCTAATTTTGTTGTGCTCACTGCTGCTTCTGTTGCCTTTCCAGAGGGTTCTGTGGGAACATGGCAGCAATTCCAGCCTCTGACAAGAGACAGGACTTTGACTAAAGGCTTGCTTTCCTTTGGCAGGAGTTTGAAGCCATGGTGAACGCCTCTGGAGAACACGGCATCGTCGTCTTCTCGCTGGGCTCCATGGTCTCCGAGATTCCCATGAAGAAAGCCATGGAGATCGCGGATGCCTTGGGAACAGTCCCTCAGACGGTACCGATCCCCTGTCCCCCTTCCAGCAGAGCAGCTCCACGCTGCTCTCAGGTCCCTCCCTCCCTTCTCCCGCTGGGCTCTGACGTGGGCTTTGCTCCCCTTGCCAGGTCCTGTGGCGATACACGGGCAAGGCCCCCCCCAACCTGCCCAAGAACGTGAAGCTCGTCAAGTGGCTGCCTCAGAACGACCTCCTGGGTAGGTCTGGCACACCTGGGCTGACACCAGGGTGGTGCTGCTGCTCCAGGGCTGCTCTTGTGAGGCCCCCAAGGGCATCATCTGTGGGTCAGGCGTGAGTTACCACCCCCTGACCCATCACTGTGGGTCACAAACCTGCCTTGCGGCCTTTGCTGGTGGGGCCGGGGCTTGTCCTTTAGGAACTTAGCTGGAAATTGCTGAGTTATGAGACAACTCTGTTTGGAAAGGTTTTCCAGCACTTCAGTCAAAAATGGGAGTCTTTATCTCTGACTAAGCAGTCTCAACACCCAGCTGTGTTTTTGTCCTGTCTCCTGGACTGAAAAGAAACTTCATGGGCCTCAAGGGAGCACTTCCAGACAGATCTTGGGGCTTTTAAAGTGGTGGAATTGTTCGTGCTGTTGCCAGGAGAGCATTTGTTGGTAACAGAACAGGTTCAGCTGTGGGAGACCTTCACTACTGTGGAAGAGATGGTAAAAAAGTAATGGTAACATCCTCTTTAACCTCTCCTGGCTCTGGTTTAATCTTAAAGTTGGAGAAGCCTTGGAGGATTACCCAAAACCAAGACAGAGGTCTACAACCTTCCAATCCCTAAGTCTGGCCAGGAGGGATGATGCTCACAACAGCCCCGAATCCTTGATTTATCCCAACCACGGCCCTTCTTTGTGCAGGTTTTCCCCCCAGGGATGTGTTGCTGGGAGTCAGTGATTCCAGGAGCTAAGCCAGCCTGTGTTTCCCCCCACAGCCCACCCCAAGACTCGTGCCTTCATCACCCACGGAGGCTCCCATGGCATTTATGAGGGCATTTGCAACGCGGTGCCCATGGTGCTGATGCCTCTGTTCGGGGACCAGATGGACAACGCCAAGCGAGTGGAGTCCCGCGGGGCAGGGCTCACCCTCAACGTCCTGGAGATGACTTCCAACGACATTTCCACCGCCCTGAAAGCTGTGATCAACGACAAAAAGTCAGTACCAGAGGCACAGCCTTCCTCCTGCTTGTTGTGTGGTCCCAGCACGTTCACTTCCAGCTTAGCACGAGGTTTTCCTGCTCCTAAGTGGCTTCTTCTATCAAAATTAGGGATTTGATAGCAGCTTCTTCCATGGAGGAGCTGATGCTTGCCCTGGGTTAACATCAGGCTGTCCCCTTTAGGGGACAAGAGGTGGCTGAGAGGGGAGGATGCAGGGATCAGGGGAGATGGGCTACGAATGCAACAAAAGAAATCAATTTGCCAAAAAGATGTGTCACCTTCTTGAAGCTAAGGCATTGACAGAGAGGGCTTTGACACAAGTGGCAAACAGCTTTTGTTCCCAAACCTGTGGTGGCACGGGTCGGTGGGGAGCCTGAAAAGGGTTTATCAAACATATTTATCACTCATTTATCTCACAGGTGAGTTTTCTCAGGCATTTCCCCCGCCCCTCAGTGCTCAGAAGGAATTCTGTGAGCACGGGGAGCTGCTGCCTGGCTCAGCAAGGCTGGGCAATCCCAGCACGGAGCAGGAGGAACGTGCAGGGATGCACTGGGGAAGTCCAGGGAACACCACAGCACCACAGTCAGCACGCCCAAGGGCTTTAAAGGCAGCACAGAGATTTCTTTCAGACACAAGAGCTCTTCCCTGCTCCCATTCCAGGATGCCAAGCACTAAGAAACTCTATCACATTCCTGAGAAATAGCAGCTTATTGACATTGTTTCCTAACCCATTTTTATGGCAATAATAGCAATAATGCTACTAACAACAACACTAATAATGCTGATGGAAAAGCTGGCTAGCCTTTCTACCCCCACCCTCCCATTCCAGCCAGAGACCTTCACCCCAGAGGTTTTGCTGAGAGCTCAAACGAAGCTTTCCCTCTTTTTCTTCTCTGTCATTGGAAGCAGCACTTCCTGGGCCTGTAACTTTGCCCTTGTCCTTCTCAAGGGACTCACAAGAGCCCGGAGAAGCTGCTGGAAGTGTCCCTGGATGGGGTTTGGAGCAACCCTCTCTGGTGGAAGGTGTCCCTGCCCACTAGGGACGAGCTTTAAGGTCCTCCCACCCCACCCCACGCCGTGACCCCGCGTTTGAACCCCTCCAACCCCTTCTCCCGGCAGGTACAAAGAGAACATCCAGCGCCTCTCCGACCTGCACCTGGACAGGCCCATCCACCCCCTGGACCTGGCCGTGCACTGGGTGGAGTTCGTGATGAGGCACAAGGGGGCCCCTCACCTGCGCCCCGCCGCCCACGACCTCAACTGGGTGCAGTACCACTCGCTGGACGTCATCGCCTTCCTGGCGGCCGCGGCGCTCCTCGTCCTCTTCATCTCCTTCAAGTGCTGCCTCTGCTGCTGCCGCAGGTGCTTCTGCAAGAAGGGCAGGATGAGGAAGGCGACCAAAGCCAAGTCCCACTAAGGCCTGGGAGCGGCTGGAGGTGCCGAAGCTCCTGCTCCAGAGCGGCAGCAGGGTCAGGGAACGGCTCAAACTTCACTGCCCTAAATTAAACACTGCGATTTCCCGTCGAGGGACGATAGGGATCCTTTGAAATAGCTCCACGAGAAGGGTTGTTCCACTGATCTAATTTTGGCCTTTTAATTGAGAAAGGGTTGTTGAACGTGCCTTGGGTAGGAGTGCTGCAGTCACTTGGGAAGGTCTGATGTGAAATCCAAGGCTCCCGGCTTCCACCTCTCGGCGTGCACAGGACTCTCGGTGACTTTTCCTTTGAACCTCTACACGCAGCAGAGTTATACAAGGAGTTTGGATGGCTTTAGGAGAACCACCTGCTCAGATTTCTGTTTGAAATCTCTGTGTGGCTGCTGTTGTAGGAGAGGCAAACGTTGCACACTCGCAATTCCTGTCACGCAAACCAAGCTCGATGCACATCTTCTTGTGTGTGTTTACAAGACCCAGAACAAAACCGAGGTTTCTGGCAGGGAAGCTGCTGGAAAACCACTGATGTATCCCCCAAATTCCCCATCAGGCAGATGTGCTGCACCTGGAGCTCACCTGCTGGTGAGGAGACCTTTGCAAGCATTGCTTATAAACCCCAACTGATTTGCTTGTAAGTGATGCTCAGGGAAAGCCCCCAAACCCCAGCCCTAGAAATAAACCCCAAATACTAAAAATAAAGGCTTCTGTGTTGTCTGTCTTGAGACATGGGGGGAATGCTTGATTGTTCATGGAAAAAGAGCTGGAGAAGGGACAGATTCAATCTCCCACGGTGTGAAAGCCACCTTGATACACAAAACCCCTTCCCAGCATTCCTGCCCCGCTGCCTGGTGACTTGGGCCGTGCTGAGAGGTGACATCCTGAGGCTGCCACAGCTCCCAGTAGCATTCCAGGCTCAGAACTGGGGTATCCCAGTACCTCAGAGCAGCACGGGTGTCCTGCTGCATCCCTGCTGCTGCTCTTTTCTGTGGCTGTTTGGAAAAGCAGGAATTTCAGAGGAAGCTGTGACGTTCAAGGCATTCTCTGCCCTCAGCCTGTCCCCAAATCTCCTGGACACCCACCCCACACCCTGCCCAGCACTTTGCTGCCCACCACAAACAGAAGGAAACCTGTCTTTGGGATGAGCAGACCCCCCCTGCCCTGCTTTGAAGACGCAGCTCCTGCAGCTCCCCGCGTTCCTGAGGTGACAGCTCTGGCTGTCCCCGTGCTGCTGGTGACAGCAGTGCAGCTGGAAGGGAGACCCTGCCAGACCTCTCGCTGCTGTCACAGCACAGCCACGGTGCCTCCAGTCCTCTCTGAGCATCCCTGGCTCCCAGCAGTGTCCAGTGCCAAAAAAACCCCCACTTTAAAATGTCCTTGAGGAGAAGTTCTCCGAGTGCCCTGCTGCAAACTGGCTCTGCATCAACCCAGTGACTTTCTCTGCGTGGGCAAGGGGAAAACTCTTTGATTTCAGTTCAGGGCAGCACAAATAAGTCCAAAAAAAATCCATTAAAATGCCCCAATTGCAGCTCCAACCCCCTTGTGCAGAGGAAGTAAAACAGGAAGGAAGCAGCAAAATGCCCATGCCACGAGTTTTTTCATTGCAGAAATATTTTTAACGCAGCCAAAGGAGAACAACAGCAGAAACCAGGTATCCTCCTCTCCCTCACTGCTTTATCCTGCTCTTTATTTTCCCTTGGAGGCAGGATGTGCAGGGCCGGGGCTGGAGAGGCATCCCTGTGCCCAGCAGAGGACACTCTGGGATCACCAGCAGGCAGGAGCAGGGAAAAGGCCACCCTTCCCACCGAGCCAGCCCAGGAGGGTGGCTGGAGCCCCACAGGGACTTGTTTATCCCCCTGTGCTCCAGGAATATGGACACTGCTGCCAGGAGAGGATTCCCAGAGCCAATCAGAAGCCAAAGCACTTGGAACAAGGTGGAGAGGAAGGAGCTGGATCATCACCACAGCTCGGTCCCCCAAACATTCCCAGGGGAAGGGTTAATCAGGGAATGATGTCCCCTCTAATTGCCCCATATTTGGGGGCCATGCAGAGCCAAAAACCAGGGCAGAGCCTCCAGCCCAGCTTCCCTTGCTGGGAGATGGAGAAATCCACATCCACAGCCCAGCTGAGACTGGGGCACTTCCCAAAAGGGGAAACTGAGGCAGGGCCAACCATTGCTCCTCTCCCTGAGCTGCCCAGATCCCTGGGCACTGTAGGATGAGCTTTTCCAGCAAATCCTTTAAATCTCTGGGAAAAGGAAGCAGCCAAAATGTCCACACTGCCCTCAGAGAACGGGGGTACAAACACCTCCCACCTCAGCATCACTGAGCTCTCAGGTAAACCCTCCCCAGAACCGGTGATTTCTGCTCCCACCCAGGCACCTTTTGAGTGTTTGTCTTATTTTTCCCTGGATTTTAACATCCAGTAAGTCTGGGAAAGAGCCTATGCTGCTTCCCAGCTCTTCTGGACTGCTCAGCCCCACCCCAGCTGCAAAATATGGCCACGAGGCTCTTTGGTTTTGGGATGGGGCGTCCTGGGGGATGCAGCAGCCCCGGCTCCGGGGGGAGGATGCAGCCAGCATCTCTCCCTGCTTCCCACCAGCCAGGCCATGGGAAATGACAGGAATTGCTGGCATTTTTCTGCAGCCACAGGGTTTCTCAGCCTCAGCCCAGCCCTCAAGGGCAACAGCAAGGTTTTTCCACTGCCATGGGAGCTCTGGGTGGATCTCGGGCTCCTCCACTCACCAGTGTGGGGGTCCATGGATACACCGGGGTCTCCAAGCCCCATCCAGCCTGGCCTTGGACACTGCCAGGGATCCAGGGGCATCCACAGCTTCTCTGGGCACCCTGTGCCAGGGCCTCCCCACCCTCCCAGGGAGCAATTCCTTCCCAATATCCCATCTAAACCTATTCTCTGTCAGCTGAAAGCCATTCCCCCTTAGAAATATGTCCTTATAAACAAATATCCTGGTTATCCACAGGCACAGGAGCACCCCCTCTTCCTTACCTGTGCAGGGCTCCACCCACAGCTGGGTCCCTTCTGGACACCCTCACTTGGACTCTGAAATTAATTATTTAATTTATTTATTTTATAAATGACCTTCTGGATGGCTTTGTAACAAGTAAGAACTTACTGCTGCTGGTACCCAGCCACGACTCCAGTCTGGGGAGGTTTTCCAGGAGCTCATTTCCCACTGTGGGAAATCATGGAAGCACGACACGAGAGGATGTGGAGCGCATCCCACTTCCCTGAGGAAGGAGTGTGGATGAGGGAAGCTGACCTGCCAGGAGCAGCACCAGCCTCACTGAACGAAAACCACCCCAACTCACCCCAAACCCACGTGCATCCCCCAAAAAAGTGGCTTTGGGAATGCAGCTGTGCTGCTCCAGCCTGGGGAGCAGCGCTGGGGTAATGCTGAGGGAACAACCACGGGAAGTGCTCCAGAACACGCCTTGGGCCCTGCATCATCCCCCAGCATTATCCCTGCTGCATTCCAGAGGGTTTGGCACTGGAGATGTCCCATCCCACGGCAGCCTGGCACTGCCTGAGGGTGGCAGGGAGCTGGCAGCAGCGAGCCCAGGCACTTTTAGCTGGAGCAGCCATGGAGCCCCTGCATTAATTCCCACCTGCAGAGGGGATTTTAGGAGTTATTTACAGGAGAGTGGGATGAAACCTGGGGAAGAGGGGTTGCCAGAATGCCTGGCACAGAAGGCAGGACAGACTCTCCCTGCACGGGAGGAACGTGAGAGAGGAGCCAAGTGCCCCAGCTTTGGGATTGCAGCTCTGGGATTGAGCCAGGGAATGGTTCAGGTTGGAAAAGAGCTCCGAGGTCATCGAGTCCAACCCTTAACCCAATCCCCATGGCCACATCCACGTGTTCCTTGAACACCTCCATGGATGGGGACTCCACACCACCCTGGGCAGTTCCAATGTCTAAACACCCTTTCCATGAAGAAATTCCTGCTGATGTCCAACCTGACCCTTCCCTGGCACAGCCTGAGGCCATTTCCCCTCATCCTGTCCCTGTTCCCTGGGAGCAGAGCCCGACCCCCTCCTGTCAGGGAGTTGTGCAGAGCCAGGAGGTCCCAGCTCTCACACAAAGCCACTGTCACACAGCTCTGCTGTGACAGCAGAGTGCTCCCAGCACCGATTCCCCTCTTTTGAAGGAAGGGTGGAAGGTCTCGTGTGCCACAGCTGATTGCTTAGGATGATAAAAGCGAGTCACCAAGCAAATCCCAAATCCCCTCAGCCTGGGTTATTTAATATCCTCAAAAAAACCCAGCCTGAATAAAAGGAGCAGATTTCTTCCCAGGAATGCCACCAGCCTGGATTATCTCAGGGGAGGGGGAGTCGTGGTCGCTGCTTCCCTGGGGCAGATCCAAGCATCCCTCTGTGGTTCAGTCCCAGTGAGGGACTGGGAGCATCCCAGTGGATTTGTGCAGGGCGATGGCACAGAGCTGGAAGCTTTAATTAATGTTCAGTGGGGGGGAATCAAAGCAGGGCAGGAACCCACAGATACATCCCAGAGGCTGCTGAAGGGGGGCTGGGATGGTCCCAACCCTTTGGAGGTGATTTCAGCAGAGCAGGAGGGAGGCAGGAGGGAGGGTGATCCAGGGAGGGGCAGGGTGAGGAAGGGGAAACCACAACCAGCGTCACTCCCGACATCCCAACACCGAGTGGGGCTGGGAAACAGGAAGAAAACCCCACACATTCCTCTCCCCAGCCAGAGCCCTGTTCCTTTTCACTCTGACATCAGCGTCCTTCCACCCCAATCCAGCAATCAGCCACCCCTTGGGAAAAACATCCTTTACATCCTTCTTTTCCCACCCTTTATAATACAAAAAAAAAGCCCCAAAGGTGCCATTTGTTGCTCAGAAGTCCCTGAATTCCCCCAGGATGAAACCTGCTGAGCTGTGAAGAGGGGAGCCCCAGGGGGTGCTTTGGGTAAAGCCTCTTATCCCAAAAAATAAAGGGGTTTTTGAAAGGAGGCTGGAGCGGGTCATGCTGTGAACATGGAATGGGAGCTGCATTTCCCGGGATGATCATCACCTCCTTTCATTCCCAGCCTTTTTTTGTGAGGGGTCAGGCCTCATTCAGTCACCTCGGGCTGTTAAGGTAAAAAAAATAAATGAAGGATCCAGCAAACAAGGAAAGCCAAACCTGGAACAGGACTGCTGAACTCGGGAGTGCCAGCAAATCCCAGCAGCCAGGGCAGAATTCCAAGTGATCCATCATGATCCTGAAGGTGCTCCTACCATGGCTTTCCACAAAACAATCCACCAAGCCTCCACCTGGCATGGGGATATGGCCCTCAGAGGAGGTTGGATGCAAGGGACAGCCCTGGAAAGGGGGATTTGATGGCAAAAACACCTGAGGAAGAGTTGGGAGCAACCCTTGGAGCAACCCTTGGAGAAACCCCGCTCCTCCAAGCCCTCACAAGCAGCTCCTCACGTTGTGTCCTGGTAATCCACAAGAGGCTTTCCTTGAAGAGCTGGGAAGGCAGCAAATCCATTGATTTTTTTTTTTCCAGCAGGGATTTCCAGGGATGAAAACAAACGCCCGGAGAACTCCGGGGTCCTTCACGACAGGCTGCAGATTTCCCTGCAAACCCCGCTCTGTGCGGGGACCCCGATAACCCAGGGGTCACTTTCCTGTCCCTTCCCCTCCTGACACCTCTCCCTCAGCTTTTTGGTGCTGGATGAGCTCATGGAAGCTGATCCCTCACTTGTGAGGGCTGAAGCAGAGGAGAAAATGCTGTGGGGATGCATTTACAAGGTGATCCGTGCTGAAGCACTTTGCTCCCTGAGGAATAAAAAACCAAATCCTCTCCTTGAAGCCCAAATATTCCAGGGAGCCAAGCAGTGGGGAAGCAGCCAAGGGGGAACTCCCCAAATCATCTGGCTGGTGTCCTTATTTCCCAGAGCAGGGAAAAAGGAGACAGGGTATCCATGGTGGGTGTCCATCCCACAGAGCTGGGGCTGGACAGGGCTGAGAGCCCCAGGAAAAACCGGAGTTTTGTGCAAAGAATTCAGGAATCATTCAGAGAAACACAACCCAAACCAAAACACCAGGACATCCCCTCACCAGGGGGACGTGGGCTGGAGGTGAGGGGTTTGTGCCCCTTTGTAGCCATTGGAAATGAGGGAGAATGAAGCCAGGCAATGGGATACACACAGCCCTCTACTCTGGGATTGCTGCTTCCCTGTTACTCCTGGGGCTGCTGCAGGGCTCCCCTGGCACCCTGCTCTCTCCAGGGAGCCTCATCTGGGAAATGGGATCCACCCTGTCACTCCTCCACCCGTAGCAAACTGGAATCACAGCCAGACACCCAAATATTTCCCGCTCCTGCCCTGGGATCTGATCCCCACTGGGACTGGGAGCACCACAAGGGCCTTGGCTAAACCCAAGGAAGTTTTCTCCTGTCAAAAACCAACCAGGGAAACTCCTCCGTGCCAAAACCAACCCCACAACCCCATCCTGTCCCACTTCAGGGAGCTCCTCAGCTGGAGCTGGAGCCTGAGCAGCAGTTTGGGAGGAGAGATGGTTTCCAGCCCCTTTTCCCTGGAGGAAGCAGGGATGGGAAGGCCGAGGGGAGGAAATGGGATTGAGGAGCACTGCCTCTGGGTGCTGGCACAGCGGGAACCCCACTAAATCCATCCCACTCATCCAAGCCGCTCTGGGGACAAAGAGACAACAGCAGATGAGACCTGACCGGGAGCACTGGAGAGCAACAGCTTCAACTGGGATTTTTTTTCCCCCAAAAAACTCCTTGTCCTTTAAAAAAAGGCCCATTAACAACAAGAACAAAAAGCAGTTACTGCACGAGGGTGGCAGTGCAGAGACCTGACAGATGTTTAGGAGAAGGCCTTGATGTTTAGCCCAGGAGGCATTTGGGGGACACAGCATGGGAGGAAGGACTGGATTCCAGCCCAAATTAATGCAGCCTCACCCCACGGACCCCAAAACGTGCTGGGGGCTGGGGAGGGCACAGGGTGCTGAGGAGATGGGCCCAGGGTGGCTGAAATGGCAGGGTGGGCACTCAGAGCACCTGAGGTAGACAGAAAAACCAAAAGGGGGTTAAAAATGGGATTATTCATGGATCACAGGAGGCTCCAACTCCTGCCCTCGCTGCTGCTGCTCCCAGCAGAGCCTTCTGCAGAGCTCTGGAGCTCACCACGAGAAGGGGGAAAGCCCAGATTTGGGGAAAACCCCAGGGAAAAGGCATCCTGCTGCCTGCACACGGGGATTTCAGCTCCTGCATGGAAAAATGGGCTCCTGGGGCGCCTCAGGGAGAGGGAAAGGGGCTGGGGGCTGACAGAGCCTCTGTGCTTTGGGGACTTGCAGAGGAAACCCCTTGAGGCCCCCCTGAGGAGAAGTTTAAGGTGCTATTGTGGGGTCCATGGAGCGGGATCCCTTCTGGGGAGAGGAAAGGACACCATTCCCTGCACCAGATGCCTTTCCTACTCTTTTTCTGCCATTATTTTTTCCTTCCATTCTTTGTTCCTTCCATTATTTTTTCTTCCATTATTTATTTTTTCCATTATTTATTTTTCCATTATTTATTTTTTCCTTCCATTCTTTTTTCCTTCCATTCTTTATTTTTCCTTCCATTCTTTTTTTGTTCCATTATTTTTCCTTCCATTATTTTTTCCTTCCATTATTTATTTTTGCCTTCCTTTATTTTTCTTTCCATTCTTTTTTCCTTCCATTATTTATTTTTCCTTCCTTTATTTTTTCCTTCCATTCTTTTTGCCTTCCATTATTTATTTTTTCCTTCCGTTACTTTTGCCTTCCATTATTTTTTCTCCCATTCTTTTTTCCTTCCATTATTTCTTTTTTCCTTCCAGTCTTTTTGTCTTCCATTCTTTTTGCCTTCCATTATTTTTCCTTCCGTTATTTTT
>VZTH01011736.1:21443-33885 GCA_013397815.1 Aleadryas rufinucha
TTTATTTTTTCCTTCCGTTATTTTTTCCTTCCATTCTTTTTCCCTTCCATTATTTATTTTTTCCTTCCATTATTTTTCCTTCCATTCTTTTTTCCTTCCATTCTTTTTTCTCCCATTCTTTTTGCCTTCCATTATTTTGCTTTCCATTATTTTTTCCTTCCGTTCTTTTTCCCTTCCATTATTTATTTTTTCCTTCCTTTATTTTTGCCTTCCATTCTTTATTTTTGCCTTCCATTCTTTTTGCCTTCCTTTATTTTTTCTCCCATTATTTTTTCCTTCTATTCTTTATTCCTTCCATTCTTTTTTCTCCTATTATTTTTGCCTTCCCTTATTTTTTTAATGAACCTGGAAAGAGAAAAAAAATCATCCTCCAACAACCCTTACACATCCTCTGGCAGCAGCTTTTCACTGAAAGGAGCCTTTGCACTCAATCTTTCTGTGCAAAGAAATCTTTCCCTCCCAGGTGAAATACCTGAAAGCTGGGGAGCAGGAGGAGGAAAGGAAGTGGTTCAAAAAACTCGGATTTAAAAGGAAAAGAGGAAAAAAAATACAGGCACGGGGTGCCACAAATATTGAGCTTGTTGGCAGCAGGTTCAGAGCAAAGATTATTTACAAATTCAACTGGATTTGAGGAGCCTTGGATTTGAGGAGCCTTGAAGAATTAGAAATCGATGGCAAAGAGCACTTGGAACATCCCCAGTGAGGTCGGATTTCGAATTAGGAGAAAATTCTCTCTTCCCTCTTTTGGGGTTTTTCTTTTGGCCTGTAGAGGGCTTCTCTGGATGGCAACAATTCCCTCCCCTCTTCTGGCCTCTTCAACTCCCTCTCACCATCCTCCTGATCCATCTCCTGAGGTCTCTGGCAAGCCCCAAACCTCCAGCTTCTTCCAGAGGTGTCCTGCACCACATCCAGGTGGGATGAAGTTCCTCCCGGTCAAAAAAAACAGCAACAGGCAACGAGCACCTCCCTGCCCACCAGCAAGAGAATCCACCTCTGCAGAGACATGAAAATAACCCAAAAATCAACCAAAAAGGCTCACAGGGCCTGTGAATAAAATAAAATAAATTTTTTTAGAAAGGTTTTTTTTGGTGCAAGGTGCTGCTTGGGCTGAGCACATCCCAAATTTGGGGATATCCCAAATTCTTATGGTGCTTTAGTCACATCTGGCAGCCAAAATGCTGCCCGTGGTGGGGGGAAAGGGCATTTACTGTGCTCCTTCTTCAAATATGTATTTACAGGACTCATCTTTGTGTCAAAAGCCATAATTTAGAAGCAGCGTTCACAACCTAAAACCAGCCACGGCTTCCCCCAGCCCTCCCCGAAGCGGTTACAACTTTTACTGCTCGTTACAAAAATTAGACTTTTATTTGTAAATGCCTAAAAAAACCGTGATCTCCTTCGGGATCCCTCCCCACCCCTTCTCGCCCTCTTGAAAGTCCTTTTTTTTCAGTAAGAAATAGTCTAACTGGATGAAAAGCCATCCCCTTCTGGATGAATTCCCATCGAGGTGGGACGTCTCCCGCCGATTTCCCGTCCCGGTGCAGAACTTGCAAGCTTTGGTGGCCTCTTCAAACCCTTGGGGAGAGCAACCTCCGCTTCTTCTTCTCTTTAAAAAAGAGGGGAGAGGGGAGGAGAAAAAGCACAGGGGGGGAAAAAATCCACTCCCAGCCAGGGAGAAGTGGACGAACACGGGCTAGATGGCGAAATCCTCGTGGTCCTGGGGGCTGAAGGCAGCCGCCCGCAGCATGTCCAAGGAGTTGACGAGGATCAGGGTGCCCGTGAGGTGCTTCCAGCGCTTGGTGATGGGGTTCTTCATCTTGTCCAGCCCCGTGTGCAGCTCCTGGATCACGTCCCGGTAGCTGTCCCCCATCTGGCTGCTCCACGTCAGCAGGAAGTCGTACGCCGGCTTCCACATGGCCTGGGGACAGGGGGAGAGGTGGGAGGGGGTCAGAGCTCAGCCAGCACCCCAGAACAAACACATTCCCGGGAAAACACCCCCCCAGATCCCTGGGATCCTCCAGGAAGGGTGTGCTCTGGAGAGAAACATGGAATCCTTTGGGTTGGAAAGGCCTTTGGGCCCACACTGGTGGGATTGGCAGTGTTGGGTGAGCAGCGGGACTCAAACACCTCTGAAGGTCTTTTCCAACCAAAAGAATTCCAAGATCTACAACCCGGAGGGCCCCGTGGAGACCCAGATGAGGCCCCATGGAGACCCAGATGAGGTCCCATGGAGACCCAGATCATCACGGAGGCCCCATGGAGGCCCAGATGAGGCCCCATGGAGACCCAGATCCCCATGGAAGCCCCGTGGAGACCCAGATGAGGCCCCATGGAGACCCAGATGAGGCCTCATGGAGACCCAGATCCCCATGGAGGCCCCATGGAGACCCAGATCCCCACAGAGGCCCCATGGAGACCCAGATGAGGCCNCCATGGAGACCCAGATCCCTATGGAGACCCAGATCCCCACGGAGGCCCCATGGAGACCCAGATCCCTATGGAGACCCAGATCCCCAAAGAGGCCCCATGGAGACCCCGATCCCCTTGGAGACCCCGTGGAGGCCCCGCTCTCACCTCGCTGTCCACCGTGCCCGTCTTGTCGCGGTGCGGGGCCTCGTAGGCGTCCATCTGCTGCTTGGACACCTTGGCCAGCTTCTCGGCCAGCTCCCGCCAGCGCTGGGCCACCTCCACGGCCGTGGTCAGCAGCACGAAGTCCTGGATCAGCCGCACCACCAGCCCCTGGCAGTCCATCTTCAGCAGGGCCTGGAGGGCACGGGGAGGGAAAAGCGAGCAGGGAGTCAAGGCCGGCAGGTGAACTCCCTCCAGGAGCCTCCCAAAAATCCTCCTGCTGGCGACAGCTGCGACAATCAGGCCACCAGGCTGGGCAGGAGGGTAATCCCATTAATTGAACAAAGCCCTCTGGGATGCGGGTTGCAGCCTGGGCTGGCCAGTGCAGCCCCATTCTCCCTCCCTATGGGATGTCCAGGCCCCACCTTAAGCAGTTTAAAGCATCCCTGATGGGGCTGAGGACAACAGATGCTTTTAATCCAGAGAACTAATGCAGACTCCATCCCAGAGCTGCAGGATCCTCCAGAGCAGGTCCTCGCCTCCAGTGGGCGAGGACATTTTGGGATGGGACCTGGACACCAGCCCTGTGAGGCTGGGGTGAGACCCAAGTGAAGACTCAGACACTACAGGACCATTGCTCAGCTTGGGATGCTGCTCTTCCTCCTCTCCTCCTCCTGCTGCATTATTTATTGTCCTAAAAGCCAAGATTTTCCACAAATGGTTTTGAAGTGCAAAGAGCAACTGCATCAGTCCGGGTTTTCTAGGTAGGAATGACTTAGCAGGAAAAAAAGGATGGAGTAGGGTTAGCTCCTGCCTTAAAGTGTCAAATCCCATTAAAATCCACTCAGAGTGAGATGAAGCTGCAGAAGGGGAAAAAACCCCAGGGCAGCCCAGGAAAGGGAGGGTTTAATGGCAGTGTTCAGTCTCAGGGAATAGAATCTGACTGCCAAGATCATCATCCCACTCCCCAGGGCTCCCTCAGCCTCTGCCAGAGCCTCTGGACCACAACAGCCACACAGGCAACAACCCCAGTCCTTGGGCAAATCCCACCCTGAGCCTCAGGAAGGGGTTTGGTGTTACTAAAACATGGGAATCAAGCAAACAGACCCCACCTGCTCCTTCCCAGCAGCACGGGGATGGTTCTTATGGAAATCATGGATAAGGTGGTTCCCACGTGGCCAGAATTCACCTTTCTGCCACCATGGGCCCTGACATCCTCTCCCAACACAGGGAGCTGGGAAAATCCAGGTCTGGTTTAGAGGCAAAGAAGGGTTAAATCCTCCCAGCAGAGGTTTCACTCGGGGGAGGGAAGATGGGAACATCTGAAACCACTCCAGCTGATTTGCAAAGCAAAAGCACAGCCCTCGATTTTCCCCTTATCTGCTCCCAGCTTAGGGCTGAGCTGGGCTCTAATCACAGCTGCAGCCCAGCACGTGTCTGCTCCTCCAAAGTGCTGACACCGGCTTCCTGTGGGAGCCAGGGAGGCCAAAAACCCCTCCTGTGAAACGAGAGAGGAAAATCCATTGGGAACAGCACTCATTTGCTCGTTCCAAAGATATTAGGAAGCATTTTGATCTCACACACCTGTGCCAGAAGCGCCTCCTCTCCTACAGCCCATGGATCCACCATGCTCTCTGGATCCACCACCCTCTCTGCAAGCAAGAGATCTAAAAAATCTTAAGGAAGTGGCAGACTAAACATCCTCAAAGCTGCCTTTCCAGGTAGCTGGATCTCAATCCTGGGCAGAGGGATCTAAAATATCCTAAGGAAGGAGCAGATTAAACATCCTCAAAGCTGCCTTTTCAGGCAGCTGGATCCCAATCCCAGGCAGAGGGATCTAAAATATCCTAAGGAAGGAGCAGATTAAACATCCTCAAAGCTGCCTTTCCAGAGGGATCTAAAAAATCCTAAGGAAGGAGCAGATTAAACATCCTCAAAGCTGCCTTTCCAGGCAGTTGGATCCCAATCCCAGGCAGAAGCTGGAATTTTAGGGAAGCAGGCTGAAGGAGCCGCTCTCATCTCCTGCCCCAGGTCAGAGGCAGCGGAAGAGGCCGCCCGGAGCCGGGAGCGCTGCGGGGTTGGGAAGGATGGAGCTGCAGGAGATGGATTCTCCTGCTCCTCCTGCTGCTCCAGGTGAACAACATTATTTAAGCAAGGAAAGCACCCGGGAGGCCACCTCAGCACGAACCCCAAAACCACCCCAAGCAAGGACTCCGGGAGAGATGGATCGGTCTGGAGCGCTGAGCGTCACCTCTGGAACCTCCTGATGGCCACAGCACCACCCCCTGTGCCCTGGCAGCCCCAAACACACGGGCAGAGGTGACAGGAGATGGGGACGGGCTGCAAGGCATCACAGACACCGAGGTGGCAGCCAGAGGGGGAATATTCCTGGGAACGGCAACGCACTGGGATTAGCTCAGCAGATTTAATCCTCCACTGGGATGATGCTCCAATTTTTTCCATCCTCCTCCCTCGCCCTGGACAAGCCTCCCGGGATAGCTGGGTCCACCCAGTGCGTCCCCATCCCTCAGTGTGACCTGGGCTGTGCTTTGCCAGAGCCCTCCGAAATATTTATTATTAATTATTTATTATTTATTCCCCTGGGAGCAGCTGGGAACCGGCTCTGCCAGCCCGGCAAAGAGCAGAGAGAGAGGGTGTTTGATATTCAAATCCCAGTTCAAAGCAGAAACACCTCCACTTAAAAGGCATCCAGGGGAAGGCTGCATTTACATGCCAGCTTTGAAATGCAGAATCCCATTTCCTAATAAAGGGAAGGAAAACAGCTCCCACCTGGGACTTCCTCAAACACAGTGGGGGATAAAGGCCCTGTGTTCCCAAAGACCCACGGGGTGAGAGGATGCTCGTGCACAGGCTCCTGTCTCATCCTCCTCTCTGGGATATAGGTCAGGTTTTGACCCAAAAAAGTTGGCTCTGTACAAGTGTTCCCCAAAATAACCCTTGTTTAGGCATCAAACATCTCTTGCACTCGTTTTTTGTCTGCCACCACCTCCAAAATCATCTCACACATTTAAAATACACACTCTCAGCCTTAAATACTGATTATTTTTTTTTGCCTCATACGGGCTCCATGGGGTAATTTCCTTGGACATGATGCCCAGCTGGATCTCAGCCTGCTGAGGGTGGGCAGGCCCTGGCACAGGGTGCCCAGAGCAGCTGGGGCTGCCCCTGCATCCCTGGAAGTGTCCAAGGACAGGTTGGATGGGGCTTGGAGCAACCTGGGATAGTGGAAGGTGTCCTTGCTCATGGCAGGGTGGACTGGGATGGGCTTTGAGGTCCCTTCCACCCCAAAGCCATGGACACCCTGACCTGCAGGACTTCAGGACAGCTCCAGCCCCTCCCAGCAGCTCTCTGAGCCCTCCACACACCAGGGACAAGCAGAAACTCTTGGCAGGAGACAGGCAGCACACGGATACCTGGATACCGGGAGTCAGAGCAAACAAAACAGTGGGAGGGGAAAAGAAACCATCCCAACCTCATCTCGTGTGTGACCTTTACAAGCAGCCTGGAGAAGAACAAGCTCAGAGTTTCCTCTGCACGGCTCCCTGCTGCCGTGCCAGGGGCATTCCCAGCAGAGCCGTGTTTTTCCCAGCAGCAGTGTCTGTTGGAGGGATGATAAATGAGAGTGTCTCCAACAGCCAGAGAGGGGGAAATGCTGTGTCTCAGGGCAGCCCTAACCCCACGGGCCAGGCACCAGGGGCAACGAGATCTGCTTGAATCCATGCCCAGCTTTTTTATCCAAGCCATCCATGTGCTGCCTGCCTCTGACGGGCAGGGAGGAGGGAGGGAGAGCTTTCCCTCTCTGCTGTGCTGAGTAATTCCTGAGCCACATCCCCCCGAGTTACCTTCACACTCCAATGCTAGTGCCTGATTAGAAAAACAGTAATTAAAGGTACATTACTGATTAACCAGTCATCATGACCAGGCTTTGCCTTGCTTGGCTGCTGGTGCACGACTCTGCCACTGGCGTTCTGTGTGCTCAACACTGACAAACCTGCTTCTGCTTCTCCCTTCCCAGTCCTTCTGAGGGGAGACAACCAATTTTCGGATGAAATGGCCACACTGGAGCTTAGCTCAGCTGGTTCCTCTTGCCAGAAAGCCAGTCCATTAGTTACAAATGAAATCAGATTTAAACACAATAAAATCCATTACTGCTCCATTGCCATCCCCTGAAACATCATTATTTTCTTCTTTCAGCAGGCTCAATCTAATTTCTCCATAGGCTAAGGAGGATTTGACGGCAGCGAGGGGCTTTGGAAGTGGCATCATGTTCCACCAAGAAGGGAGCTCATCCTTTATCCACAGGCTCAGTCTCCCAGAGAGCAGGATTAGAGGAACAAGGAGAATAAAACCTGCCCTGGGACTCTGCTCTCCAGGCAGCCACAGGGGAGCAGGATGTTTTCCTGCAGCTCCCTGAGCCTTATCTTTCCCTTTGTCTCCCCACCGGGGATTCTCCATGACTTACAGACTGCCTGGGATCCCTGGAAACAATGGGAACAGATAAAAGAAACACCTTTGGGGTTTGCAAACGGGTAAAGCAAACAGCACAAAGCTCCCGGAAAGATCAGCAGGGATTTCATCCCAACACTCACTGAGCCTGATGACTGAAGGAGCAAACCCTCCCTTGGGGGAAACAGCGGGGGGATTTTCCAGTCCTGGATGGGGAAAGGGTCACTGATGGCCAGGAGAACCCTGCAACAGGAGCAGCACGACCTGGAAGCTGGAAGTCAAAGCTAAAACATCGCCCCACAGGCCCCAAAGTGGCACCCGGGCACGGGGAACTCCCCGGACGGCACTTCCATAAACAACAACGGATACCACACTCTCCGTAACACCTTCTACTCAATCCCTACATTTCCCCCTTCTCCCTAAAAGGAGTGTGGGAACTGAACTCCTTCATTCAGCTCCAGCCCCCTTTGCCATAATTTCATTTTGCCGAGCTATTCCTTAATCCAATTGACATTTTAAACCGCGCTGTTCCCCGTAACTCAGTTATCCTGCTCCCGCGGGAGGGCAGGGAACGGGAGAGAGCTGCAAATCTCTTCCAGACGTTTTGCCCTGTGTTTTCTTTGGCTCACTTCCTGTGAAACGCTAGAAATGATCACGGAGACGATATTCCGTACAGGATTGACTTGCTAATGGCATCCTAGAAATACCAGCAGGCAGCGCCCTCCCAAATTCTCCTCAGGACAAGGAGCAAGCCACGCATTTCCATTCCCAATGTATAAAACATCCCAGCTCAGAGGTGCCCTTGGTTTAGCTGCCACTCAGAAAAAAAAGAATCCCCATCCCTGGAAGTGTTCCAGGCCAGGCTGGACGGGGCTTGGAGCAGCCTGGGATAGCGGAAGGTGTCCCTGCCCATGGCAGGGGGTGGGACTGGATGAGCTTTGAGGTTTCTTCCAACCCAATCCATGGTGTGATTCTGGAATTCCAAGAACCTCAGCGTGTCCCTCGTTACTGCCGTGATCCCACTAAACCAAGAGCCCGCCAAGCCCAGGGCTGGACTCACACCTGGCAGTGCCCAGCAGCCTTCAAAAGCCCTTAAGGATGGACTTCACTCTCCACAGACTGAATTAAGAAACTTCCACCTCCCGTTCACCCTGATCCCTCTGCAGAGCTGGGAATGAAGCCCCCGCTTCACCAGGCCTCGGACTCACCGTCATCAGCTCCTTCTGGAAGGATTTCCTCTCCTTGTTCTCCATGCTGTTGCAGTCTTCCTTCAGCTTCTCCAGGACGGAGGCCACTCGCTCGGGCTCGCTGTCCAGCTCCGCCCGGCAGAAAAACGTGAGCGGCAAGTTCAGGTAGCCCAGGGCGTCGGCGAAGGAGCGCCAGCTGCTGAGGTTCTCCATCAGCAGAGTCCTCACCGAGGCGTAGATGTAGGTCAGGAACTTGCAAGGCCTCAGGATCTGCTCCAGCAGCAGGCTCGTGGTGAGATCCGGCCCGGAGAAGTAGCTGGGTTTGACCTTCCCAACCACCAGCACGTTTTTGGTGTGCACGAGGCCGATTTTCCCCTGGTAGTAGCCAATGTACCACTCCTTGGTCCACAGCTGGCCTTTCAACCTGATCTTCTCCTCACTGAGGAGGGCTATGACGTCTCCCTTCTTGTACTCCAGCAAGTAGTGGTTCTTGCTCTGCCTCACCACTGTCTTCAGCAGCTTCCCGTACTTGAGGCTCAGCACCGGCCGGTCCTGAAAAACCGGATACTTGGCGGTGGCAGCCAGAGGGGAGAGGATGATCTTCCCCACCTCGTTCTTCTTGAGGAACCGCCTCTGCCCCGTCGGTTTGATGGCGCTTTTCGGAGGCGGCTGCGGCGTCTGGACGCAGAACTGGGTCAGAATGGCGTCCTGGTCATCCTTGACTTGTATCCTCAGCGTGAAGTCCGAGAGCTCGTTGGGGTCGTGGGAGGCGATGGGGAAGATGAGGCGGCTGACCTTGCCCAGCTTCATCTGGAAGCCCCGGACGATCTTGGCTTGCTCGCTGGCCTTCACCTCGTAGTTGGTCATGTTGGAGAACATGCAGAGCTTGAGGTCCTGGGGCCGGGACAGGGCAAACTGGTGCTTGCCCCAGAGCTGGAGGGCGACGGGAGCCGGGCCGTGGGACTGCCTGGTGACCTCGTTGACCAGCAGGGTCTTGGGCGCGCACTCGTGGCCGAACATGGCCACCACGGTCTTGAAGGAAGGGTGGATGTGCTTGGGGCCGTAGACGCCCACCGTGATCTTCTTGCTGATGTAGTCCCACACGGTGTAAGGGTAGAGGATGTTCTGGCCCTGCGCCACGGCCGCGATGTACATGCAGGGCTCCAGGTTCTCCAGCTGCACCTGGATGGTGTCCCCGTAGGAATAGCTCAGCTGCATCGGCGTGTAGGGCCCCTCCTTCATGTCACTGCGCAGGCACTGCAGCCCCACCAGGCTCTTGCTCATGATGTCGTTCTTGACCTCCGCCGACACCTTCATCTCCAGGATGATGAAGGTCTTCACCTCCATGTTGCTGAGTTTGATCTGCAGGACGGGGCTGATGGTGCTGCACTTGTCGCTGTTGAGCTCCAGCGGCGGGTCCAGCATGGCCTTCATGGAGATCTGCTGCGTCTCCCCGGGGCACACGTGGCCCTCGGGCACGTGGATGCTGATGTTGGTGTCCGGCAGCTGGACGGCCCCGCCGGAGCTGTCCAGCTTGCACACGATGTTGGTCTCCACCGGCTGCGTCTGACCCCAGCCGGGATTTTGGCCAAGCAAATCCAAGTCGTGGCAAGACCGAGCCAGCTTCCTGTGGTTCAGCCACGCTGTCCTAAAATCCTCCCTGCTCTGGAACTGCTCGGGGGTGGGAGACTTCAAACCGCTGAAGAAACCCGATGACGCCGGCGCGTCCGACTTGGCCTGGAGGACGGACAGCTCGGACAAGCTGTAGGAGCGTTTACTTCGGAAGAAGGGGTTGTCCCTTCTCACGGGCTGCTCCACATCCAGCCTGTTGGCGGAGGGAAACTCATCAAAAAGGTTCCCCAGGCTGCTGTTGGCGGCCGAGCCGGGAAGAGCCGACGTGGGAGCCCCCGTGTCGAAGAGCAACAAATCCACGGCGACGCTGGAGTCGGACTCTTTCTCCGAGCCAGGTGGTCCCTGCAAATTCCCGTTCAGGAACGGGTTGGTCTGCACTCCGTTCAGGAAGGGGTTGTTCTGATAGGGTTTGGCAGAGTTCCTCTTCACGTCAGTCCATTCCCCGAGCAGGTCCAACTCCTTGACGCCCTCGTCGGGGCTCTCCAGCAGGTTGTCGATCATCCCGCTGTCCGTGAGGGAGGAGTTGCGGTAGTTCACGGGCTGCACGTAGGAGGACGGGATGTATCCCATCTCCGTGGTGTTGTGGGCGTACCACCACTCCCCTCCCGACGTGTCCAGCACGTACAGGTGGTCCCCCTTGGAGAACTTCAAGGTGGTGAAATTGGTGGGACAGTAATCCTTGATTGCTACGACTTCCTTCGCATTCCCGAAGGACGTGGGATTGTCCACCAGCAAGGCACTGGGAGAAGGCACTGCAGAGGCAAGGAGAGAACAGCACTGTGAGAGATGCACAGCAGAGTCACCACTGACTTGGAATCCTTCATTCCAGGTCACCCCTCCACGCTGTTTTAAGTGATGACGGTGGTTTTGGAATCACTGAATCATTAAAGCTGGAAAAGCCCTCGGAGATCATCGAGTCCAACCATTAACCCAGCACTGCCACGTCCACCACTGAGCCATGTCCCCAAGTGCCACCTCTGCGTGTTTTCTGAACACTTGCAGCTCCACTAATTCCCTGGGCAACCTCTCAAGCCTGAAGGTTTTCAAGAAAACTCCACTATTTCTGCTGCGTTCACATTTCTCTTCCCTAAAGGGTTCATCCAAACCCAAGATAACTCTCCCTACAGGCCAAAAGCCCTCTTGCTCTGCTGTAACCCCTCTCCTGCACGTGTCAAATGTGGCCTGAGAAGCTGTGGCTGGCCCCTGGATCCCTGGAAGTGTCCCAGGCCAGGTTGGACGGGGCTTGGAGCAACCTGGGCTAGTGGAAGCTGTCCCTGCTTTCAGGTCCCTCCCAAATCAAACCATTCTGTGTTTCTAAAGGTGACCCAGTTTGAACCCTCACAGAAGCCCAGCATCTCCCTCCCACAGTGCTGTCGTGGTCCTGGCAGCATCTCCAACCTCCCTTGCAGCGGTGCCAGCAGAAAGTTGTTTTGCCAGGGGATCCCAATTTACATCCAGGCTGGGTTGAGCCTACACTGCCACCCTATTTATTGGCTTTGCTCTCATTTTCAGGATGTGTTTCTGTAAAAAAGCACCAAAAACCAAGCTGCAGATGACGTTCCATCAATGGTTAAATTGTTGTCTCCCTAGGCAGGCTGAAGAAAACAAGGAAAGCTGGATTTTCACCAACAGGGAGCTGCAAGGGAACTGGGACAGCACCTGCTCCAACGGGCTCAAGAGCTCTCTGGGAGGAAAAGGGAGTTTAGAAAACACAGGAAGCCCTTAAAATCCTGGAGACAAAGGGCTGGGAGCTCAGACTGCACATCCCTGCAGCCACTGCTTCTCACCACGGAAATAACAAGGCGAGGGAAGACACAGCTGCTGAGCAAAGAGAAGCCTTTAAATGCAGCCTGGGGATCAAATATTCAGAGGAGAAGAGTTTTGTACGCATCCTGAACGACTCATCCGCCAGCAGGCAAAGGCGTGAGGACATTTATCCCGTGGAAAACTACACAGAAACTCCAAACTGGGATTATTTTGGCAGCCTGGTAGGGTGGAAGCCGCTGTTAACTCAGTCATCCAGCAGGATGGAGCATTTTTGGGGGCAGATCAGATAGGCAAGTGGCTGTTCCCATGGCCCTCCAGCTGGGCATGCAGAGGGTTAACAGGGATGTGCTGAAACCCCTTGGAGGAGTCATTCCTATTCTTGCATTAAAACCCATCCAATTTGCAGCAAGTGTTTGATGTTCACCTGCAAAAAAAATCGTGTTTGTGTTTATTTTCGAGGCCCTTGGCGCGCTCCAGCTTCCACCTGGAGCTTTTCCTTGGGACGCTCTTCTGCCAGGGGAGCAGCAATTCCCCTCCCACCTGACCATGGCTTTTATGCTGGGCGAGGAAAACGCAGCAGGAAAAAAAAAAAAAGCAAAAAAAGNTTCCCCTCCCACCTGACCATGGCTTTTATGCTGGGTGAGGAAAACACAGCAGGGAAAAAAAAAAAGCAATAAAAGGTGGGGGGAAAAAAGGATTATTGGAGCAACCTGCCGGCTCCCAGCGCTGCGGAGAGGGAACACCTTTGTCACCGCCGTGTTGGTGTCACCGAGCCCTCCCAGGAAGGGAGGATGGGCCTTATGATGCCTTTTCTTGGGCTT
>VZTH01011737.1:0-37089 GCA_013397815.1 Aleadryas rufinucha
AGGCGCTGCGGCGGCACATCCAGCTGCGGCAGGCCCGGCAGGGCGGTGTCCAGCACCTCAGCTGGTGAGCGGGGCCGGGCGGGCGGCTCCGGAGCGCATCCCACCCCGGTCCCTCTGCTGCGGCTCCCCCTGAGTGTTTTCCCCCCAGGAAGTACATATGGAGGACCTACCACCTAACGTACGCTGGAGAGAAGCTGGCGGATGACAGGAAGAAGCTGAGAGAGTGAGTAACTGAGTCAGTGCTGGGGGCTGAGAGGAGCCCACACAGCCTCCCCACGGGCAGGGCTGAGGTGGGAGGTTGTGCCCTGGCTCAGATGGGTCCTGTGCTGGAAATTGGCTGGAAGGTGGGACAGCACTGCCCACAGAAGTGGGACAGGCAGACTGAGAGGCTCTCTGCAGATGGCATCCCCCACTGTGGCCTTGGGGGGTTCCTGAGCCACCACCATCCTGTGCTAGGTTCAGCCAGTTCAGACCACCCCACAGAACCCTTGGCCATCCATCCCAAACTCCTGCACAACAGTTACAGTCACTCAGCTCGGCAGAGATGCTGATGTAGGATAGGAAAGAGCAGGGAACTGGAACAGGTTGCCCAGGGAGGTTGTGGATGCCCCAGCCCTGGCAGTGGTCAAAGCCAGGCTTTGAGGAACCCGGTCTAGTGAGAGGTCTCCTGTCCATGGCAGGAGTGTTGGGACTGGACGGTCTTTAAGGTCCACTCCAACCCCATAACATTCTGATTCTATGAAGAATGCCAAGCAAAAGGAAACCCAGGGATATGTGTTGATCTTTAGAGATGCTCAGCCACATCTCAAAGAGAGTCTGGTAACACTGACAGGTAACTCTCACGTTTCCCTGCCTATTCTTGAGGCGAGGAGGGATGAGGCACTTCCCAGCAGTGCTGGGTCTGCCAGCCTGTTGCAAATCAGTGAGAAAAGGTGGTCTGAAGTACTAAAAATTCAGTCAAACAGCCCTAATCAAAGCTGTCCTTGGAAGAGTGAGCCTGGGTGACAGATGGTGCATTTAAGGGGTTGTTGCAGTTAAAGGCAGATGAGCAGATCCTTCAGTGCTGGCAGCACGTCCCACACACACACAAGTGAGAATTTTAATGTGTCCTCTATCAGAGCACAGCATGATTGTAGGAGTCCATCTATCCCTGGGAAATATGAAGCTAAAGGGTTTCAGAGGTTGTTTTTCCTGGGAAACTGGCATATACCAGCATAACTCTGTGTTCAGGTATGGCATCAGGAACCGGGATGAGGTCAGCTTCATAAAGAAACTTCGGAAGTAACCTGTGGGGTAAGTCCTGAATGTCCATTAAGAGCTCCCAGTTCCTCATCTTCCCCAGACCATTGTGTTCAGGCTCAGAGCTGATGCTGCTGCTCTCTGCTGCCTGGCAGAGAGAGTATTTCTGAATGTCTGCATGAGGCTGGGGCCTGTTTCCAGATCCTGGTAGTGGGGGTTGTGCTCCTCTCAGGGCAGGGGATGATAATTCAGCTACTTCAGGTAACATACACTGGGAGCAGCAGCAGGAATAACTTAGTGCTGGCCATGGTGTGTCTCTAACTATATTTAGACTCTCAATCTGCTCTTACATTGTCTTGAGACTCATTAAACACAGTGTTCCTTTGCAGCTGTGACTGGTTCTAGGACCTTGCTTTCTTTTAGGCTTTTTAAATGTCTGGAAATCATTGTCAGGAGCGTGACTGGGTTTCTAACTCATGCAGACATAATTCTGGTATTAATACTGCTATTTGAGAAAGTTGTGCACACAAACGCAAGATGTGGCCAAGACTCTCAGGCTTAGTAAGTATTAAATTATGCCTCTAAAAACACAGTCACAGTGCCTGAAGAACAGGGGTAAGAGTAGCTTGTCCAAAGCCTTGTGTTGTTGTGCTGCTCCAGGTAGCTGGGTTAAAAAATGTTCCTTTTTGACCACAGTTACCTTTTATTCTTCTTTCAACACTGCCATATTTTCAAGATCCAGTGTAATAAAATGTGTGCCCTAACAACAGTCACCTGCTCCCGGGTGCCTGTGACCAGCAGTCACCTCTGGCACTGGCTGATCCCTCCCAGACCCTCATGGCACTGGGGTGAGAAGAGCCCAGCATGCAGTAATTATTGTCACTGACAAATATTTTCTTTCTTTAACAGAGAGAGCAGAGAATCCAGCCCTACCAAGACCAGACAGTGGATTCAACACCTTCCTGGAGGAAAAGGCTGTAACACTTCAAAGAGGAACAAACTCCATAGACTGGACATTCTCACATTTTTTACAGTTGTGTTTGCGGTGTTTGCCTCTGAGCTGTATGTGGATTCCAGGGATTAAAGAGACCCTGTAGTTTTCTGAGGCTTTTCAGGCCTCATCTGCATCTGGCTGGTTTGGGTGCTCCACAGGGTACATGAAACAGCAGAAGGGAGATTAAATAACAAAGGTAGGCACAGACTACTCAGAACAATTCACAGTAGCTAAAACGCTACCTCACCGTTTAATCACCACCTTAGCAGTAGTAAACAACTCTGGTTAAAAATGTAGTATTGAAACTAGTGTAATAAAAATAATGGCAGCAGAAAAGGTTCAATACAATTGAACAAGGCACAAACGTTCTGTTTTTCAGAGTCTTCTGAGATAAGGCAAACCATGCCTGCCAAGTGCTAAGGAGACAGTTTAAATTAACCACGGGCAGGGTTAGAAGTGTCATTGGATTAGAGGCTTTGTCCCCATGGAACTGGCACAGCAAATGCAAAGACAGTCCATCTCCAGGGCCTGCTCGAGAAGCCAGTCTTTGCTGTCAGTGGAGCTGTGCATCCAGGTCGTATTTCTCGCAGAATTTGTCTGTGAAGGGTATACAAGTGAGGAACTCGCACCACTCGCACTTGATGGGATAGAAATAGAACAGAATCACCAGTCCTGAGAAGAGTGCAATGAAGATGAGCTGGAAAACTATAATTTGGCATCGTTTCCTATATAAATCAAACTTCCCAAAGCTAATGTAGGGCAGGAAGGCAAAGGAGAGGAAGAAACCACTGATAAATCCTGAAATGTGAGCGAAATTATCGATCCAAGGCAGGAGGCCAAAGGCAAAAAGAAAGAGCACCACAGCGAGCAGCTTGAAGAAAGCCCTCCATGGGCGTGCCAGGATTTGCCAACTCTGGAAGAGCTCCACAAAGAGACAGGCCAGAATTCCAAACTGGGATCCTGCAGGGCCAACCTGCAGAAGAAGAGCATTACAGATAATGTCAGGCTCATGCCACCTGCCTGGCCTCTGCAGCCAGCTCCAGGCATTAGTTACTTCTTTCTCAACTCCTTATCCAGTGCTTCTTGGGAAAGAGACTCTGCAGCTTGCAACTTCATCCATATAATGGGGTGCCAGGAATAGAGGGGCCTGGTTGGATTTAGGATCAAGGTCTGAGGCTAGAACAGACTTTGTATTTAAAGAGGGCAGATCTGGTTCAAGTTGCCAGAGAGGAGAGGCCCTTGAAGGCAATCTCCTGGCTCCCCCCACCCACCATGTAGTTTTCCTTATGAAAAGAGCTGGAAGGTAGCCCTGCAGGTCCAGCCCTGCAGTCTCCTGTGGGCAAGGTGAGCTCTGCTCTTTGCCCCTCCCCTGCCTGCCACTCTCGTGTAGAGGGTGTCTGACACCAGGTACTTGATTACCGCCTGGGGCTTCTCTCACCCCATCGTTGGACAATCTCCCATCTGTTATGAGAGGCAGCCTTTTTCCTGCAGCCTGCCCAGGCCAGTCACTTGGAAAGCCCATGGTACCCCGGGGGATGTTCCTGCTCAGCAGTTAAATGATGGTGCCATCTTCGAGCTGCAAGTGCCAAGGCTGCAGTGGTGAGCCCAGCTCTGGTGGCTCTGCCTCAGCCACAGAGGCACAGGCATGTAGAGAAGGGTTGTGTTCAGGGCAAGTTACCAGGACCCTGGGCTGCAGGAGACCCACCTCTGCTCTGTAGGGTAGAAATATTGCACTGGCAAGGTTCCCAGTGATGCCACTGAGAAGGTAGATGATAGAGATGCGGTGCCATCCTGCCAGCTTCTCTAGGTCCCGCAGGATCGTCATTTGGAAACAGACTGAAACCAGACAGTGCAGGATCCTGCCAAGTGCAGAGTACAGGAGCTGAAGCAGCAGCCACTGAAGTCACCCCTGTGCTCGTGTTCTGTCCCCAGCCTTGCTGAGAGTTCCTGGTCTGGCCTTGCCCATGCCGCTAATCCCTCCCGACAAACACAGCGTGGCAGACCTTGGCAGAGAGCACAGCTCAGCATCCCTGTATCCCCCACGAGGGACAGCCACAGCAACCCTCAGCAATCCCCGGGCTGAGGGCTCCCCCACCCCGACAGTGGAGGTTTTACACCTCTGCTTACCCAGCGTGGAGGAAAAGCGAGAGCCAGAGGCGGTAGAACTGGTCAGGGACTTCTGGATTTAGGAAAGGAAGGAGCCCACAGACATCATCCATGCAGTGCACCTAGGGCAGAAGTGGGTGTTGAGAGGGGCCCTTTTCCAAGCCCAGAGCAGGCTGCAAATAGCTCTGGAAGAGGGGGTCTCCTTTCACTTCTCTGTTGAACCAAGTCCCAAGCCTTGTCTCCAACACAAATTTACACATGACCTCATCCTTTCCCTGTGGCAGCTTTAAGCCCTCATTTTTCAGCCTAGCACCCAGAGCTGAGGCATCTGCTCGCCCACGGAGCAGACTGTGGATCCTTCTCCCACTGCTTCCAGGTCATGTGCTGGGCTTTCACAGCTGCCAGCCCAAGTCCCCAGCTGGCCCCCAAAGGGGGACAGATGGAGCCACCTCTGCCACTCCAGTCAGGATCAGCAGCTTCCCCCAGGCTCAGGGTGGGACAGGACACAGGACTCCCACCTGCTCTGCAGCAATGCCACCCCAGACCCTGCCAAGCTGCTGAGGGGACCTGGAGGGGGAAGGGCAGCCATACAACCCCCCAGCTGCACACTTACCTGAGAGCAGAGCGTTGCCTCCTCATGGAAATAGCCCCGCATAAATTCACAATACTCCCGGGAGGTTATTTCACACCTGCAGGAGGCACAAGTCGCACATGGAAAAAACAATGGATCATTCCTGTGCCCTCCCAGGCCACCCACTCTCCTTTTCTCATCCCATCCATGAGAACTGATGCCTTCAGCTGCCCCTGACATGCTGCAGTGTCTCAGCAAAGGCACAAACACATTCCCATTTGAGCCCAGTGCCACTCTCCACACACCCCTCCTGCTTCTCTCCTCCAGGAAAGCCTCCACAGACCTGCATGCCAGGGCTCCAAGACAGGTCCCAAAGCTGCTGTTTAGAGCTGGGAAGAACCACCAGAGCCTGGGGAAGCTGTGTCTCAGACTGGGGGAGTCTTGTGCCTCTGCAGCTGGCAGAGGAGAAAGGGTGGGGGGCTATGTCAAGAGTGTGCTGGTCATGACTTCCAGGCACAGAGAAACTCCTTGGGGCAGCACACATTTTTCTCCCTAGCAGGGAAAGCCAAGCCCCAGCACTGAGTTACTACTCGAGCTCAGGGATACCATGAGAAAAGCAGCACCTTGCTCTTTTGCTAATCCAGAACAGGTAATTTCCTGCCATCTCCTTTGAGTGCCCAGGGACTGCAGGCTGGGGACAATGGAGCCTGTCAGGACCAAGCTGGCCCTTCCGAAGGAAAAGTGCAGGACTCCCCAGCAGAACTGTTCAATCCCTACAAACCAGTATCCAAATCCCTCCAAACTGCAGGACCCATTGAGTGAGATACCCTGCTGTGCCACAGACTCAGGCTGGCTGTTATCTCCTGCTCATCCCAGACTCCTGCTCTATCTGAGAGACCTATCAGGGCTCTCTGTCCAACTCCCCTTCCCAGCAGGGCTCTGGGCTGTGTGTGCAATGGACAAGGAGGGTAAATGGCTGTGTCTACAGCCTGAAAAGGCCCCAACACCCCAAAACCCAGCCCCTCCATACAGGTAAAACTCACTACCTTCCCTTGGTTCCAATGCAGCAGGGCCGGCCTGTGATCACACAGTCCATGTGGAGGTGGTTGGTGTAATTCCCAGCACTGTTTTTTGTGCAGATCTGGAAAACAACAACAGGCTGCAGTCAGACAGCCACAGCTTTGCTTGCTGGCTTGGTAAATTCAAAACAGCCCCTTGGGAAGAAGCTAGATCCCAGACACAGCTCCCTCTGACAGCAGGATGCTGCCCGATACTCCATCTGCCTGAGCATCAGTTGACACCTCCTCTCCAGCCCGAGGCTGAGTTGGTTTCCATCTCCCTGTTACCCTGACAGGACCCAGGGCTTTAGCTGGCACAGGACAACTTTTGTTGGAGGGCTTTGAGCCTTGGGGGCAGAGCACAGCTGCCCTGAGCTGGTGTTTGTGACAAGCAGCAGAAGCTGCACCAGAGGCCCTGCCCTCCCACCAGCACAGCTGTGGCTCTGCACAGTGGGATGGATGCAAATGCCACATTCCAGCTGCCCATGCAGGCCCTGTGCCTCTGGCCATGCTCACCGGCCACTTGGTGATGTCATCTGGCCACTCGTGCGGCTCCATCGAGGCTGGCTGCTCACACACCCTGCAGCAACAAAGCACACATCAGCCTGAGAAATACCTTTGCCCAGCACCAGGTAGGATTTCCACACTGTGCCTGTGCCCAGGCTGCCATTCCACAGCTCCCTGTGTCCCTGGGTGGTGACACTGACACGCTAGACCAGAACAGCCAAGGCCATACTGGTGAAAGCCTCAGCCTCCTTCCAGCATGCAGAGATCACAAAGGCAGAGAGCACACAGCTGCCCACCAACAAACTTGATCCTTTCCAGGGGGACACACCCCAAGGGCAGGAATTCAGCTGGTTGCAGCTCTACATCAGCCCACAGTGGCTGTGTGCCACGGCATCCAGCAGCTGGCTGGGCTCCTGGACAGAGGTGTGCTGGGATTGTGACCGCTGCACCCCAAGCAGGGAGTTGTGCAGGGAACAGGTGAGGAGGGGAGAGGGTCGAGGAAGGCACCCACAGCACACAATAGGCCACTGTTCGGGTGGGCAGCCCACAACAGTGGAGACCAGGGGTGAGCAGAAATATGATCACACCCTTCATCCGCCTCCCCTGCAGTGTAGGGACATCATTGTCCCATACCCCTCCAGAGCACCTGCTGCCTCATCCAGCAATCCACTGGCCTGGGACTCTGACTCTACAGCAGCCCTGTCCCCCCAGGGATGGCAGCTGGGCCAGGCAGGACCTACCTGGGGTCCTGATGACAAACAGAGCCAAACTGCCTCTTGTTTCCTGCCAGCATCGGTGTGCTGGGGTGATGGGGCCACTTCACCCACACGGCCAGCGTGGACTGCAGGAGAGAGGAGAGGTGTCACCATGAAGCCCAGGGAGAGAAGCATCGGCAGAAGTGGCCCTGAGCCTGCAGGGCTGGCAGGAAAAGGACCATGGCACTCACTGAGCACTCCTCCTCCGAGGTCTGCACGCAGCCTGACTTATCGTTGCGCACGCAGCACGCCGAGTGCTTCTCCTTCTCCCGCTTGGCGCTGATGAAGCTGTGCACCTGCTGGTCCTGCCTCATGCACGGGGAGAACTTGGCCCCCAGGTGGATCAGGGCCTCCTGGCAGAGATGTAAACAGTCAGCTCAGCCAAGGGGCAGGCAATGATTGCCTGGGGCAGAGCAGGCTGGAGGAACTGTGAGGGGTACCCCCATCCAGACTCAAGGGACCAGGGACAAGCCCTGCATGATGAAGCCCAACACACACTATGCACATTCTCCATACTTGCTTTGGAGACAGGTCTGGAACAAAAGTTCAGGGATTTCTTTGCCCCTAGCCCCAGACAGGCCAGCACTATGGCTGGGAAAGAAAACTTTGTGATGTTTCCTCTTCATCTTTGTCTTTCCCAGGGGGAACGGCATCAGGAAAGCTGTCACCCACCATACAACTCCTGCATTTTTTCTTACCCCACGCTTATCTTTGCAGGAACAGGGTGCAAAGCAGGAGTGTCAAGGTCCATCCCAGCCCCCAGGCACCCCATTCTGCAGGGTGGTTGGGGTTGGGAGCACTGCTGCTCCCTGAGAGTGACAGCAGATCCCTGAGCTCCAAGCAGCAGAGGGCTCTGGTCCATGGGGTGGCACAGCTGCAGCACACAGTCCCCCATCCACCCACCAACAGTCCCACCAATGGCACTCACTGAGCTGGGGCCGATCCAGAAGTTTTCCTGCTGAACATATTTGACATTTTCATAAACCCCTCTGTTTCGCAAGACCTACAAGGAGAGAAAGCAAGAGCCCTGTGAGCTCCAGCCCACAGGATCAGCAGAGCAAGCAGCAGGGGCTGATGAAAACAGCCCCCAGGATGAACAGACATTCCCACAGCCAATGACAGGGCCCACAGCTCTCTCAAACTGGTCTTCTGCAGCACCACAGGTAAACCCCCATCAAGATGGGGCACCTTCATGTTAAGATTTCATTTAAAATGTCTATCTCTGGCTACTCCAACTTTCAAGAAATCCCAGGGCCTGGAGCCCTTGGAGTGGCCTGAGCCTGCACAAAGCTTCACACAGCTGAGCAGCACAGGCAGCACCCACAGGCAGTGCAGGCCCAGGTGCTGGTGGCAGGGCTCTGGAAGCTGTCAGATATGTAGCTGAGAAGCTCCCCAGGGCATCTCCTGCATGGAGCAGGGACATGGCTGTAGAGATATCTGGGACCTTTAACAGCGTGTGGGAAGGCTACAAACAGCTTCAAGATCAGCTCCCAAAATCAGACAAGTCAGTTTTGCTCCTAGCATGAGCAAAAGCCTGTAACTGTTGCAAAAACTTAGCTCAGGTTTGAAGCATTTCCCTGCCCTGACCATCCTTCTGGTCTCCACCAGGAGGGGAACAAGCTGTTTGGAAGTGCTGCCAGCACAGCCACCATGCTTTGTGTCAGATATAATCTGGCATCAGGAGCAATGTGGCTGCAGGAGGGACAGAAGGTGGTGTGGGGGCTCCCAGAGACCCTCCAGGCAGCCCCCCAGGGCTGGACACCAGGCACCCAGCCAAGAAGGCAAGGAGCCAGTATGCTGAAGACTGTGACTCAACAGCTGAGGGCTGAAACTCAATCGCACTCCAGGCCTGTCAGGGGGATTCACTTACTGAATCAACAGTTTCATGTTGTGAGAACCCCACAGGGGCGATGCCGTAGATGCACACAGCGAGGATGGTGATGAGTGAATGCACAAAGGTGACCCAGTAAGTAAAGAAAGGCCTGGATGGAGAGAAGGGGAAAGGCTCAGAGGCAGAAAGACAGGCATATTACATCTGCTAACAGAACAGAGGGGAAAAGCTGCCGTTTTCCCCCAGAAACCTTGCCAATATCTGGGGTACATGGCCAGGAGTGCACAGGACAGCTGGCAATGACCTAAGGTCTTGCTGGCTGACAGAACCTGTTTACTGACTCCCCCATTACACTGGACAACCACCCTTTCCCAATAAAACATCCATGAGAACACAGAAGCCTGACGCCGAACTGTGCTGTGTGTCTGAAATACGGACTCTAGGGGAATGATCAGAGGCAGGGATAGCTGAGCCTTGCTGCTCACCACAGGACAGTGGTGGTGGGGCAGACCTGCAGTCCCTCCAGGCAGCAGAGATACAGACACACTGTGAGGAGCTGGGTGAGGTCCCAGTGCACGGTGACACAAACACGCTGCTGTCGGCTGCAGCTGGCTCTGTACTCCAAGGGATAAAGACTGGTGGGGCTCAGCAGCACACAGTGACCTGAGTCCCCAAGGGCCAGCAGCAACCCCTCACTCAGCAGCTGTGCTGGGAACGCCCCGAGAGCGCAGCTCTCACCTGTGGTCATCCATGTCCTCGATCTGCCGCTTGACGTAGCTGTCGATGCGCTTGCGGTAGGTCCTGTTGGTCAGCTTGCCCACCATGCCCAGCCCGTAGGGCCTCTTCTCCTTGGCAAAGAGCTTCCTCACGGGGACGGCGATGCGCTGGCCTCGCTTCTGGGGGCTCACGCTCACCACCTCCTGCCGCAGGCGCACCTTGGGCTGCGCCAGGCCCCCGTCCTTCTGCTTCCTCCAGCCTCGCTCCAGGGGGCTGAAATCAAAAGCAGGACAGCAGTAGGGACCAGCCTTTCCCTGGTCTTTGGTGGCAGCACAGCCTCTGTCTGTCCCACCCCTTCCAGGCTGGGCAGCAGCTGATGGCAGACAAGGTGCCCTGAAGTGGGAGCTGTATTTCAAAGGGTTACACAGAGCCAGCAAATGAAAGCACAGAAGTGGCAGAAAGCAAACACACAGAAAGTGGCACAAGGCAGCCGTGCCGAACTAAGCCCCACCAAGGAGCTCTCGAGGCTGTAAAGTGTTTCAGCAACAGGCTGAAACGGGGAGACTGCAACAGGCACCTCTGCAGCCTCAGGCACGTCTATCTGCTCCCCTACTGCAATCCTCTTACTCTGCCCTCTGCTGTGAAATGGAAGTGGAGTTTAGCCCAGCAGTGGAAATACCCATCGTTAAAGCACTTCAATGTGACTGGACTGGCAAATTGGAAATAGGAGAATCCAAGCAGCTTCCCAGGCCACGAAAATGGCACTATTACATGCTTCAAGCTGTACTAGCTACCTCTCACAATCTCTCTTCCATTCCTCCCTTTATTTGTACCAATGTGTACATTTTTCACAATAAAAAAAAAAAGCAGGCTTCAACAACACAANAGGTGGTGTGGGGGCTCCCAGAGACCCTCCAGGCAGCCCCCCAGGGCTGGACACCAGGCACCCAGCCAAGAAGGCAAGGAGCCAGTATGCTGAAGACTGTGACTCAACAGCTGAGGGCTGAAACTCAATCGCACTCCAGGCCTGTCAGGGGGATTCACTTACTGAATCAACAGTTTCATGTTGTGAGAACCCCACAGGGGCGATGCCGTAGATGCACACAGCGAGGATGGTGATGAGTGAATGCACAAAGGTGACCCAGTAAGTAAAGAAAGGCCTGGATGGAGAGAAGGGGAAAGGCTCAGAGGCAGAAAGACAGGCATATTACATCTGCTAACAGAACAGAGGGGAAAAGCTGCCGTTTTCCCCCAGAAACCTTGCCAATATCTGGGGTACATGGCCAGGAGTGCACAGGACAGCTGGCAATGACCTAAGGTCTTGCTGGCTGACAGAACCTGTTTACTGACTCCCCCATTACACTGGACAACCACCCTTTCCCAATAAAACATCCATGAGAACACAGAAGCCTGACGCCGAACTGTGCTGTGTGTCTGAAATACGGACTCTAGGGGAATGATCAGAGGCAGGGATAGCTGAGCCTTGCTGCTCACCACAGGACAGTGGTGGTGGGGCAGACCTGCAGTCCCTCCAGGCAGCAGAGATACAGACACACTGTGAGGAGCTGGGTGAGGTCCCAGTGCACGGTGACACAAACACGCTGCTGTCGGCTGCAGCTGGCTCTGTACTCCAAGGGATAAAGACTGGTGGGGCTCAGCAGCACGCAGTGACCTGAGTCCCCAAGGGCCAGCAGCAACCCCTCACTCAGCAGCTGTGCTGGGAACGCCCCGAGAGCGCAGCTCTCACCTGTGGTCATCCATGTCCTCGATCTGCCGCTTGACGTAGCTGTCGATGCGCTTGCGGTAGGTCCTGTTGGTCAGCTTGCCCACCATGCCCAGCCCGTAGGGCCTCTTCTCCTTGGCAAAGAGCTTCCTCACGGGGACGGCGATGCGCTGGCCTCGCTTCTGGGGGCTCACGCTCACCACCTCCTGCCGCAGGCGCACCTTGGGCTGCGCCAGGCCCCCGTCCTTCTGCTTCCTCCAGCCTCGCTCCAGGGGGCTGAAATCAAAAGCAGGACAGCAGTAGGGACCAGCCTTTCCCTGGTCTTTGGTGGCAGCACAGCCTCTGTCTGTCCCACCCCTTCCAGGCTGGGCAGCAGCTGATGGCAGACAAGGTGCCCTGAAGTGGGAGCTGTATTTCAAAGGGTTACACAGAGCCAGCAAATGAAAGCACAGAAGTGGCAGAAAGCAAAGAAAACACGCAGAAAGTGGCACAAGGCAGCCATGCAGAACTAAGCCCCACCAAGGAGCTCTCGAGGCTGTAAAGTGTTTCAGCAACAGGCTGAAACGGGGAGACTGCAACAGGCACCTCTGCAGCCTCAGGCACGTCTATCTGCTCCCCTACTGCAATCCTCTTACTCTGCCCTCTGCTGTGAAATGGAAGTGGAGTTTAGCCCAGCAGTGGAAATACCCATCGTTAAAGCACTTCAATGTGACTGGACTGGCAAATTGGAAATAGGAGAATCCAAGCAGCTTCCCAGGCCACGAAAATGGCACTATTACATGCTTCAAGCTGTACTAGCTACCTCTCACAATCTCTCTTCCATTCCTCCCTTTATTTGTACCAATGTGTACATTTTTCACAATAAAAAAAAAAAGCAGGCTTCAACAACACAATAAAAATCCCAAGCACCCTGAGGTAAAAGAAGGTTTTTTCGTCAAAATAGATCTGATGAACATTGCACAGGTTACTGATGAATAAGAATTGCTTTTTAGGTCTCCATCACATCCACGTAGTTTTGTATTTCCTTGCTCTTAAACAGCAGTGTGAAGGTCACATCTACAGCACTGAGACCTGACCAAAATAACCCAACTACCTCCCACTTCACCCTCCTCATTGCCCAGCACTGTAGTAGGCATGCTCCCGACATGTGCTCTAGTCCACTGTACCTCCTCTGGCATCCTAAACGTCCCACTCTGCACAAAGACAGTGCTTGTCAGTAATGCTGAGAGAAAATAGCCAACAAACTTTTTTCTGAAAGATGACCAAAGCATTTGGAGAGATCATGACAGCTCTGAAGCACGGGCAAGCAACAGGATAAGGGAGAATCTGATTCTCTGCAGCCAAAATACTGCTGGAAACTTCAGCTCTTTTCATATTGCACTTTGCAGAAGATGCATTTGAATATCCCAACTTCCCCTTGGGAAGTGCTTCTCCAGCAGAAGGTGCAGATTCCACTGCAACCTGCTCTTGCCCAAGAGGTCTGGTGGTTTCTGTGTGGCAGACGTGCTGTTTCCCCGTATTTCCGGTGCTAGAAATCTCCCCGTGCCCAAACAAACACTTCACCACGTGAAAGGACACCCAACTGTGACTCTGATAACAGCTCTCTGAAGTGTGAAAGAAATGTATTTTCCTCAATAAATAAAACTATTTAAGGAGATTCAAAGGGAGCCGAGAAGACTGAAACCATCTCAGAGGAGTGACAACAAACTCCCACCATTTGTGCTTCCCCTTATGTTAAACTGAGTCAAGTTCTTGGAAACACTTGAAGGGAAAGTGCCAACACAGCAAGATGGGCTGAGAGCAGGAGAACCACAACAAGGACCTCCCTGTCTGCTCCTTGTTCACACCCAGCAGAGCTCTCTGCTGGGGTGAGCTGACTCGGAAGCAACACAGAGCAATTACTCAGTACCAGTTACTCAGGTGGAAAAAATCTAGGCATACAGTACAGCACCACCCACATATTTGTAGGGCTCTCAGCATCAGTGCCACACCTTTCTCTCATTTCAAGTGAGGAATGCAGCCCAGCTCGACACTCTGCAATGCTTCACACCGCTCCTTGGAGCATGACAACAGTTACCGGTGACTGTGGCAATGGCAACAGCTTTCTCACTTTGCCATGCTCTCCATAGCCAAAGGCTGGGCCCTCAGCATCCTCACAGCTGATTTAAACTGTCTTTTGCTTCCTCAAGGCATGATACAATCTCTGAAACACATTAGTGTGAAGCTGGAAGTTGCTGGAGTGACTGCAGAAGTGGCCTCAGAGTCACCTTTCCCATGCATGGGTAGCTGGGGCAGGAGGTCTTCAGCTGGATTTAAAGAAAACCCATCATTGCACTGCTCTGAGCTCTGCACCAAGCACCCACAGCACTCAGATCTTGGCTTCCTCCATGCAGGAGGCCCCACTCCAAATGGGTTGGCCACCCCATGTTAAGCTATGGCAGCTACCATGAAGATACTCACAGTAGTAAGTGGCTTCTTTCGAGCTCATTTTTGTCCAAGGCACCTCCTGTGAGATCTGTCTGATCTGGAGGTTTCACCTCAGCATCTTTGATTGCAGCTTCTGATGGCGACTCGAACACTTCATCCGGGTAAGTAGAGAGCTCCTCATGAAGGACTCCTTCCTGGGCAGAGAGACAGAAGTCCCATCAGTTAAAGCCAACATCCCATTTGAGACACCAGCCCTGGCAGAAAGCAGTGCTGCTCTCTGCAACACACAGTCTTGCCAGAAGCAGAGTCCTGCCTCTGGGCCAGCACCATGGCAGACCTGCCCCTCACCCGAGCGAAGAACGACGTGTCGAGCTCATCTGGGAAATCCACCGTGTCCTCCTCCAGGAAGCTGGCGGGGGTGAAGCTGCGCCGCTGGGCCCTTCTCAGGGTGCTGTCCTTCACAGAGCGGCCCTGCAGCCAGGGAAAGGGGCATGGAGGCACTGCCAGGAACCTGAACCCCCAGCTCAGAAACCCACCCCAGCCAGTGCACAGGGAGCCCAAGCACTGAGCTTGGTTCATGCTTGTGGATGGAGCACAGCAGATGTGATGTGTGACACCTTTCTGGTGAGACACACAGCTGTCACCCCACTTCTCAACCCACAGCACCCACCCCCAGGCTTGCCATGTGCTCCTCTACCACGTATTGTACAATGTGTGTGACCAAACCAGTGATGGCTGGTACTGGACGCAGCAAAAAAGGTCACTGAGCCCAGGAAAGCAGGCACAAGGCAGGATGAAGAGACTTGTATAGCAAGAGCCTCAGGTATTTGTGCTCTTCCATGACTGCCTACCAGGTGCAGACAGACCACACAAAGGTCCAGACAGGCTGAAATGGGCCTGCTAGAATGCTCTGAGGCTACTGGCTGTGGGAATCAAAGTCCCCAGGCCAATGAAGAAAAAGCAAGACCTGTACCAAAACTGAACCACCACCACCATTCCTGCTTCTTGCCAATCCTGCCTCCTGTACCCATGGCTGAAACACAACAGGAGGTGACTTCATTTCCTCCCCCCACCACGGCTGTCCCCATCCTCTCTGCTCAGCAGCTCCTTCCCTTCCATCCTTCTCCCAGGGCAGAGTCCCCGCCCTGGTCCCCGCCCTCCTGCAGGCAGTACCTTCACCAGCGCGGCGGCCGCTCGGAAGCTCATTTTGGCCACGGACTCGCGCTTGCGGCGCCGCGGGAGGCGGTTGAAGCCCGAGCGGGAGCTGGTGAAGGAGCAGAGGGACGTGGCCCCCGGCGTGATGGGCGTGTGGGGGACGCTGCAGCCGTCGGTGTCCTCGGCCATCCGGAACGCTCGCCCGCGGGCCAGGGGGTCTATGATCTGCCAAGAGGAGCAGCCCGTCAGTCCATCCACCCCCAAACCCTTCCCTACCACGCCTCCTCTCTCCTCTTGAGACCATGACAGCGGCCTGGCTCCTAGGAGTGACCAAGAACCAGGCTGGAGGGACCAACAAGCAATTCTACAATAGGGAGATAAGGAATAGCCTACTGGGTTTTCTTCTCTTTTGTTAGTATTGACTATTGTCAACCAGTCTGTTCCAGTGTTTCACGTAAGACTCCAAACCTCCTCCAGCCCTTCCTAAGCTCTTGGTTTCATTCCCTCCCCTGCCAATGAGCTCAACAGTCAGAGAATGTGCTGTCCAAACAGGAGCTTGAGAAACCCCTGAAAACAGGAATGTTCTTTCTTCAGCTAGTTTCCTTCCTGACACTGGACAGCCCAGGACTTAAGCAGTATCCTGTTATCCTCTTGAAACATTACTGTATATTTACATCTGCTTCCATTAATTAAGTTTAACAGCTGGATAAAGCAGGCAAGCTTCCAGGAGCTTCAAGCCCTTCTTTGGGACTCCTCAGGCCAATGCTCTCACTTATTCCAAACATAAGAATCAACGTAATGAAAATATTGCCTTGAGCTACAAACCTTGCCTCTGTCCTTACATCATCACAGCTGTGGTTTCCATAAGACCTCTGTGCTTTATCCCAAGGTTTTACGAGCTTTTTTAATCCACAGTTGCACACTCAACAGGAAGCTTGATGGGCTCACACCTACTGACACCACATTCTGATTTAATGTAGTCCACACAGAGCTCAGCAATATTTCTAAGACTCCTGTGACCAAAGACTAGGTGCAAGACATTTAACAGGAAAGAGGACAACAAGGTGAAATGTGACTGAAAAATGCACTACCCTCTCCTCTGCTTTAGTGATGCCACTAGACTGCAGGTCACAGACTGACCTGCTTTGGAAGGAATTGTTTTCCCACTCACCCAGTGGTGCTCACCGAAGCACAGTCATCAGCCACACCAATTACTGTTGCTGAGTGAAGCAACGGGAAAAGCTGGATATTGTGGTTAGTTCTGGTCACTGGATGTGCTCGACTGGGCCCTGCCCCCTGGGGTCACACTTAAAGGTAACGAGCACCTTAAGGAGGTAGCACCAAACCCAGGTGCCCTTTGCAGGCACTCAAAACCACTTCTGAGGACCCACGAGCAGAGCTGTAGCACCACTGATGCAAGAGACACTTCTCAAAGTCCTAAAACATAACCAGGTTTCTATGGGGACAGCAGCTGTGCTACAGCCTGCATTCTGCTTGGGGCAAGGCAAGTGTCCCGAGTGATTGCAGCCCTGCTATTGTACATTTGGGTCCAACATACTGGCTACTCTGTGTACAACATAATTCTCTCCTTGCAAAATGGCAGCAGAAAGCCTGAGCTGAGAGCTCCTGGACATGCTGCACACCCCTAATCACCATCATAGCATGACAAACATGGCTCCAAGTCACCAGCACAGCTGAGGGATCTCAGGCCAACGAGACCAGAGGGAGGCTGCTGGAAAGAGAGCTGCCAAACTGTACCTGAGACGTGAGAAGTGTCTGAGCACAGAGCCCAGACATGTCGAGGCAGAGCTGAGCCCGCAGACGGGTCACAGCTGCCAACGCGGTGAACTCACCGAGCAGGGAACTCAGCTCTGGCCGTGCCTCTGTCCCAGGTTACCCACCTTCTGCATGCCCAGCTGGCAGGGTCCCACGTAGAGCGGAGGAGGGGTCTCTGTGCTTGTCAGAGAAATATTGTCCTGACTGGGCAAGTCCATCTCCCGGATGACCTGAGGCTTGAGCTTCCCGTAGCGCAGGCTGCAGTGGCGGAGGCTCTTCCTCTGCCATTTCTGAGTAGCGTCGCTGTCTTTACTCACCCCAAACCAGTCTGCTGTGCCTCTGCAAGATGCCAGCAGACAAGTGCTAAGAAGCACGATGTTTGCTTGGACTGTGCACGTGAAAAGACAAAACCCCGGTGGTCACTTCCAGCCCACCCCAATTCAAAGACAGAACTCTTCCCCAGGAGTATCTGGCAGCTTGTCCTCAGCTGGTTTTAGCAGCCTGGCAGATGCTGGCCAGAAATGTTTGACCATCAACAGCATTCTGTCTCTTAAGACAGAAGAAAATTGACAGGAGAGATTCGCTGTGGGTAAAGGACAGTTTGTTCTGAGTTTTTTCTAAAAATAAAGGAAAAGAAATAGTACAGAAATTCAGAAAATAACTTGGTGAAAGGTGTTTTTTTGCTTTAAAAACCATCTTTTGCAAACACTTACCTTCAGGCCAGCCCTAGGTCCCCATTGTGAGACTGTACTGTTTCATAGCTCTGGAGCTTCTCCCAAAAGCCACCAGAAATCACCCTTGTCTCCCAGCCTCCCCTCCATACTCCCAGAATCTCCCTAACTTCTCCATCTCATGCTGCAGGATTCCTAACCTCCTCAAGGGCAGCATTAACAGCAAAACTTGCTGCAGTTCTGGTCTCTGCAAAGGCAGACACGCAGTTCCAAGCTGCTGGTTGCAGAAGCAAGGGCACAAGGTTGCAGCCATGAGGCAGGTTTGCTGCCAAGTGGCTGCTGTCACAGAAGAGCAGTGGATCAGAAGCAAAATCCCAAGGAAGGCAGGGAGGGATCAGGATAAGTCAGACTAAAAGCCTATTTCAAATCCTGCAGGACAGCTGGCACCCTAAACTTAGAGGGTTCATGGCAGCTCTGCCAAGCCTTTCCCACCATGGTTAATCCATCCTCAAGAGATGACAAGCTGTCTCAGCCTACAGCTGACTGGCCCAGGTGTTGAGACCTGAAAGTCCTTCCAAGCCAAAGCCAAACCCCTGGCCTCAGCCCCGCTGCTCAGGGGCAGGATCTCCAGCTGCTGAGAAGCAAGACCTCACAGATGACAGAGTGAGCATTAAAATATACACTGGAGTAAAGGCTGGGATAAATCTGGAATTAGGCCACACAGGGGAACTGAGACAGTGCACTGGAGACAGGAGATTAGTCCTGTGATTTTGCACCCTACCAAACAAAAACCCCACCAACCAACAGGTGAAGGTGCTCTGCCACCATGTCAAAAGCTGTGTTTGAAATCCACAGCTTTGCTGGCTAAAACCTTCCATATGCAACCACCACGCATTTTCCTCAGCCCTCCCTGTTCTCACAATGATACAGCACAGACCCTTCAGAGGTCATGTGGATCATTGCTGGACCTCACTGACAATTCACCTGACCTCACTGACCCAAATGCCACCAGCAGGTCAATGTGCCAGCCTTCAGAGATGGGGCTGTGTGCAAGTCTTGGAGCACCTCTGTGCTCCCACAGACCCACATCTCCTTGAAGCACTCTTCCTCTCCATCCAGAGCAAAGGGCCCAGGGCCAGCCCCTGCCCTGACAGACTCCCCAAGCCCATAGCACAGAGGTCATGTTGCCAGCTGCTCTGGCACAGCACACACCACAGAACAGTCTGACAACTCAGAGGGCTCCCCACAGATGGCTGTAACCAGTATTTCAACAGCAAAGTGACCTTGGGTGACAAGCCCACACATGAAGCCTCAAAGGGAGAGGGGCTGAGGGTCATTTGGGCCCATATGAGCCTGCTGGGGAATGGCCCATTGCACCAGCAGCAGCCTCAAAGCCCTCCAAAACCGTTCTCCACTGGAAGACCAAGCACCACCACAGCTGTCAGGAACACTCCAGAACTGCCCAACACCACTACTGGTCAGGGCCAGGGTGAAGAGCTGTCCTACTCCCCCATCATAGCCAAAATAGTCCACTACGGAGTTTAGGGCATCTGGAGCACCCTGGGAAGATGCTGAATGCCTCTGTCCAGCTGGGGAACTCCATCACATCCTACAGAGTCCCCAGGGCACTCTAACATCAGAGCCAGCTGTCACTCTTCTGTCATGTTGAGCCAGCCAGCCCTGAAAGCTCAAAGCCAAACACAAGCAGCCCCAAAGGTGGTCACAGCGCCAGAGTGGCAGCTGGCCAAGGGCAGCAGTGAGGATGGCAGGACAGGAACAGAGGGCATTAGGTCCAGTCCCTGCCATGCACAAAGTCACACTGTCTGTGTGATTTAAAAGTTTCCTGAGCTCCAGTCTTGGGGTGATGGTCAATGGGCCATTGTGCCCTGGACTCCTGGAGTGGCTCATCTCCTTGGTGCTAAGTAAACAAAGACCTCCACCTCAAAAAGAAGACAGTCACATTTGCATTAGAAAAAGCCATGATGCCAACAGGGAAAGAGTTGATGCTTTATTCCGTTCACAAGCTCAGAGCCCCTCTGGACCAACATGCCAGTGTCTGTTTGGTGCTGTTTCCTCTCCTTCCCCTCCTGCTCCAAGAAGGCTTTGGGGCCAACATATGCTGCACTGCTGCCAGCAAAGGCAGGCTGGGCTAAGGCTGCCCTGGGGAAATATTCCAGCTATGGTGAACACCAGGAGGTTGACAGCTTGTTAGGAAAGGCAGGAGGGAGTGAGGCTGGTGGGTGGACAGCTTGTTAGTCCATGCTACTTATTGACAGCTGCCTACACATTTAGTAGGAGTGACAATTGTTTTTTGTTAGAGGCACACATGAACTTTCTCACTCCGCCTGTCTGTAGGCCTCTCGGACAGTCCTGGGAAGGCAATGTGATCTCAGCAACAGCCAGACTCTGTGCAGTTCACAACAGCCCTGGCACACACATGCAGGGGTGGGTTTCACACTCAGTGCTACCAGTACCTGAAAAACGATCGGGGCAGGGACTGCCGCTTTCTCAGGGAGCTCCTGCCCCCCCGGTGCCCACGAGCGGGCAGGGTCTGACTCCTTTGAAACCGAACCTGTCTGCTGCAAAGAAAAGAGAGCTGAGGGGAAGGAACCTCCAGGGCTGTGGAGGGGAGCAGCCACTGCATCTCCTTCCATAGCCCCACGGGCAGCAGTCATGCCCCACTGCATGTGACAGTGGCCTCCAGCTGAGAGCAGGATCTAAGAGAAACAACCAAGCTCGAGCCACACGGCAGCATCTTTGAATCCAGGAGGCTGCTGAATCCTCTTGGTGCACCTGCATCTCTTGATGTGTGTCTCCCATTGCTCAGGAGTACTGCAATCCCCCTCAGCTCCCCCTCTACGACCTGCCTTCTTCAGCCCAGACACTCAGCTACAGATTCCAGGGCTGGCTTTGGACACTGGTGTGAAACCATGGAGGTGTCAGCAAGCTGAGATATGATCTGCCAAGAGACAGGTGACTGATGCCCTGACAGGATCTTGCCTACTGCACAAGATCTGTGCCACATCTGCTGCCTTGCATGGACATCTCAGACACTCTGGGAGACTGGAAATGGTGTTAGATGCTTTCATATGAATCACTCCCATGCCATGTTCTGGACTATACAGGCTTCACTTTATGTTCACACTTGATCTGTGTCCTCTGGGGAAGATGGTATGGAGTCCTGCTGCAGTTTCACATTCTGTGCATTCTGAGGGCTGTGTTAAGCAGAAAACTTGGCAGTCAGTCTTCCTGGACTCACAAAACAAATCCCAAGACACATTTAGGGATGCACAGTCTGCATTCTCCACTGCATCCCTAGCTCTGCTAGATGGAAAACAGGGGTTTAGGCCTTGGTTCTTTCCAGTTCCCTGGCCTTGTTTCTGATCCACTCATTTCATGCTTTTACTGCTGGTGTTGTGTCATGTGTGCATCTCCTGCAGTGCTGCTCCTTGTAAAGTCCTTCCCAAAGTAAATTTGCCACACCAGCACCAAACCAGTTCACAGTTCCTCACTCCCTTACATACAAACTGCATGTTGTGAGGACTTCTGGGGAAGGTTACCCTGGCCCTTCTACCCAATACTTCTTGTCAGGGCCTCCACAGCACCCTCCCAGGATATCCCCTCATCCTTGACGTGCTCTTGCCTAATTGTCCTGGCAAGGAGCATGCCAAGGGCAGGGAGGCAAGGGAAGAGACAGTGTAGGTGTGCAAGGACAGCCCACAGCCCTGAAAAGAGCAGACGCTGCTTCATAGGCTCAGCCCTCCCAACCTCACAAGAAGCAGGATCAGAGTGGGCTGATGCAGGAGAGCTTCACCACCAAGGCAGCTGGGGAACATCTGAGGCAAAGGAAAATAGTGTGTGGGAGATCTCCCAGAGCTGGAAAGCTGCTCCTTTGTGAGTGGGCGAAGCCTGGCTGGCTGAAAGTACCCCTGACCCACGGAGCTCCAGGGATGCTCCTGGGATCCAGGCAGGCCTGACACACTGCCAGAGATAGAAACAAGTCATCTCGGGAGAGCAGCTGGGAGAGCCACTCCCTCTGGGCAAACCGAGATAAGCCTCTGCCATGGTGAGGGAAAGAGCATCCAGCTCTGTGTGGCTACGTCTCAAGAGACTCCTAATGACAACCCTTTGTAGGAGTGGGACACAGGCCCAGAGCAGCCTGCCCCTGCTCTCCACCACCCCTCAGAGCCATCTCAAGGACCTGCCAATGAGCCAGTGCTAGGAGCCAAGCTGCTGAGAGCCCTGCACTGCTCAGATGGGCTTCTGCCTCTCCCAGCAACCGCGTGCTCTCAGACACTGCACCAAAGCACGCCCAGCACACCCCATCTACAGTCACAGCCAAACATCAGGGCCTGAGACATCCTGTTACTGAAAAACAGCCCCACTGGGGCATGGGGGCAGCCAAAATCTGTCTGTAAGTGGCAAACACCATTCATTTCCCTGCTCACCAGCATCTTCCTCCCAGGACTTGTCTCCTCACGTACTACAGACAGGCTAAACAGCACCACTGGGCTTCTACATTGGGGACCAATCTGCACCCACCCACCCATCTTTCCACAACCTCACGAGGTAATGAGGGAGTCAACCTAACGCTGCTTTGACAAGCAATGGGATGAGCGGAGCAGCATAAACCCACAGCTCCACGATGGCACTGGATGGCAGAATGCACTGCAGCAGGCTCCATGAGCTCCGTGCCTCACCTCTTGATGGTCTGGGTGATTGAGGTCTGTCGTTGTAGCACCGCTCTCCGGGCAGGGTCGTGGGGCAGGGACGGCACGCGGCTGTTGTCGGCCGGCATGCTCACGCTCCGCAGGAACGCCTGGCGCCGCGTCGGCTGCCGAGGGAAGCAGGAGGGAGTCAGTGCTCTGGGACTGAGGCCCCACAAGGCCAGCCAGGCTGGGGAACAGTTACCAATTCAACATGTACTGCATGAGCTCCTGCAACACACCCTCCTGGCTGCTGCTTACCCAGATCACACTCTCCTAAGACCACTCCACAAGGTCAAGAGAAGCACAGTCAGTGGGATTTGCTTCTTAAGTGGCTCTGGATCTGCACTAAAAGCCTGTGAGAGCTGTGGGTGGGTCTGTAGTGGCTGCCTGGTGCAGCCTAAGCAAGCTGGGAAAGGCTTTGTTCATAACCTAATTGCCTGGGCACACTCACACATCTTGGCTAAATGTCACCTACCAAATGTGACACAACTCACCAGGCTGTTCTCAGCTCATAGAACTGCCTTCCCAGGGCTGCTCTGGATTTATCAGCTCAGCAGAGACACCATCTCCCATTTGTACAGGGCAGGCTGAGCAGACTGTCCCTCTGGCAAGTGAAGCTCTGATCAATCCTCTGGTCAGACACTGTCTCTGCCTCAAGACTACCTCAGCCTCTCTAGCCCTGAAAGCTAATGATTTCCACTTACGTTATCAGCAATTTTGATATTTTTTATGTAAAAACAGTGCACAAATAATCAGGTCATAAGCCAGAGGACCACATAATGCACTCTTACCCTGACAGCCTGGACTGTGTACACGAGACCCCCAAAGAACATCACCTCCACCTGCTTCCATCATAAGCACAGAGTGCGTCTCCAGGTGCCCAGATGGATTTAGAGATTTCAGATAAAGGAAGATCCATCAAAGCCTTAAATAATTGATTGAGAAGGTTTCAACCTGCACTGGTAAAACCCTGACTTTTAATCCCTACAGACTGATGCCCAAACTCTTTCCTTCTAAGGGAAGACCAGAACCAAGATTTACCTGCCAGGAGCTGTCACATAAGTGAAGTGCATTTGAGTCCCTGGATCACGGAATGGCGAAGAGGACAGTTCTTGCTGTTCCAAGTGCAACAGAAGTTCCCTCTTAAGCTTGTCCTCAGCCTCCTCCAGGGAAACTGTATAACCCTCCATTTTTCTGATGACTAAACTTTTTTCACATAAGTGACTGAACCCAGGCCCTGTACCCACACATGGAGCAGGGCAGCAAGAACCCTCTGGCTCTGCCTTCAGTGCACAAAGTCTCTGTTTCTGCAGCAAGGCCACACAAGCAGCCAGCATTCATATCCAGGCCTCACCCCTACAGCAGTCTTTAATACCCTGTAGCAGGTATTCCTGATATTCTTCCTATTCCCTGCACAAATAAGGATGTTTTACTCTCATGCCTTGCACGGTTCCTATTAAGCTATCACCTCATCTCTACTTCAGCACTCCTCAAAGTTATGTATTTCTCATCCCACGTGGTTCTCTTATGTTGCTCATGCTGGTAACAGCTTTGTGTTGCCAGTAACTGTTCTTTGCTGTTACTGATGAAAGTCTGTCATTATCTTGGCTATTCATAAGTCAGATTCATACGCTGCTAATTCCAGCAGAAGCTCCAGCACTTCCAGGCCCTCATGTTTGTCTGGGAGACTTTCAGTCCTCCAGTCCCCTTAAAAATGCTTTTTTGAATACCTCACTCTCATATCCCAGCCAAGACACTTTTCACAATGCCCACATCGAAACAGTCACATCCACTGATGTGAGCACATCAGCCACCCACCCTCATCCCTCCCACATCCCCTTCAAGGGGAGTTAATTACTGATCATAAATTTACTCAAAGGCTCTGCCCCTTCTTATGTGGCCTCATGACCTGCCATCACACACTGCCTTTCCCTCAGCCAGGACTGATGGGGACTCCAGGCACAGGGATGCTCCCAGCACATCCCTCCCCAGCTCCACAGGCCCTCTCTCCTCCCCAGCACCTGTACCTGCACGGGCTGGGGGGGCTCTTCTGGCACGGACATGGGCACTGGCACCGGGATGTCCAGTTTTAACCATGGTGGCTTCTTCCGCTGTAAACTGCTTGTGCTGTCGTGTCGCGCCTCCGACATCGTCCCACGCTTGTCCTCAGGCCTAGGGGAGAGGAGACACCAGAGTCAGGAGGGAATCTGGCTCATCCATCACAGTCCATGCTGGCAGGGCGAGCAGAGAGTCCTCCTCCCGGCTGTGACTGATGGGCCCCAAGCCCCACGTGGGATGAATTCCCAAAGTGCCTCAGGAGGGCTCAGGGGTCACAGCTTGTGCCCACACTGGTCATTCAGGACCTGACACTCGGAGGACACGGAACATTGCTCAGGGACACAGGACCTCAAGCCAGGTACGGAGACTGCAGTCACAAGTTTGAGTCACCTCCCATTAAGATTTTTGCTGAGACTACTGTGAGATCCAGATTCCTTAAGAAAAAGCCATGAATTAAATCTTAATGAGATCTGGATCCAGACCAACCGGCTAAGTAACTGCAGTATCAAAAGCCACTGACCTCCCTCTAAAACCAGCTTGTGACTCACAGACACCCTTTTTTGCCCACCCAAAGCCGAGCACCACACTTTCCAACCTACCTACTACGTAGCAACTAACAAGTGGCCGTTTCTCATTGCTCGTTCTAATCTCTTTTAAATGTAGCGATTTTTTGGAAACACAACACGGCACACAGAGCAATACCAGTATAGCATGAACATTAGAGAACTGGCACTAATCCTGAACTAAGAGTGGTTTTCATACATAAATAATAATGATACGGTATTTAAATAAAAACCGCTGTGTAATCAAAAGGCCGCAGTGAGCAGAGTGCCTCGCTGTCATCTTGCCCACTCTGCTGCAGTTTTCCCCTCCTGTTTGGGTCACACACAGTGGGACACAGGGACCATAGGAGTCTTTCAGGCTGGCAGAGCACCCACTTCACTGTGCACGCTCAGAGAAAAAATTCAGAAAGTAGATTTCACTGGAGGCAGATCAGCTCAGATACCTCCACAGGTACTTTCCAACCTAAATTATGCTAAAAGTTTGTATTTCTTCCTCTCCTAGCACACACACAACTTCAAGTGAACAGTGGGAAGCATGTGTGAATGGGACAACAGATTCCATTCCCTCCAGGCTCTCTCCTTGCACTGCCCTAGCCTGGCCTATGGCCCTTAGCCACAGGGGACAAAAATAATCCAGTGGCCCAGCCTCTTCACCACAGTGGACAGATGGAATAAGCAACCAGTTAAATCAGCAGGCACACGTGCTTTGAAAGGGAGTAGGAGAAAAACTCTGTTGGAACACAGCCCATTTATTTTAAAAGCAGAATTAGTTTAACATGTAAGGATTCTTCCTTGAGAGAGGCCAAGTCCTAGGCCAGGACCAGAGGCAGAGGGATCTCCACCCTCGGAGACATTTGGCACCCAACAAAACAAGGCCTTGAGCTGCCTGAATTATCCCAGCCTTGCAGTGGATGAGCCAGTCAACCTGCAAGGGTACCTCCCAAGCTAAATTAGGCACTGGTTCTCCAAAACATGCGCTGCCTTGCAGGGCATTTCCACCATATTCCCACAGCTGCTCTGCAAAGGGAACTGCACACACCACTGCAAAAGATACAAGGCAGGGGGGCAGACGGGGGAGAAATAGGTCAATAAAAGGGAGTGGAGGATGATCTGGACTGGGTTAGAAGAGAATCTCATCTAAAAGGAGCTGAAGGCCAGCTGCTGGTTCAGTCGCGCGAGCTGGGCCGGCTGCCAGGAGCGCTGTGCTCAGCTGAGCCGGAACGACAGAAAGGGAGGACTCAGCTGTAGGTGGATGAAGGTTGGGTTTCAGCAAATACCACAGGCCCCCAAAAGTCTGGGAATTCTTGATCTAGCCTGTACAGACATGCCCTTCATACATGCACCACAGTCCTGTTGCACAGATGCAGTGCTGTGCATGAGAGGGACACAAATCCTTCCTTCCCCCACCGCCGAGCTGCAGGGGTGGCTAAATACAACTGTTCCAACTTCCTATAAGATAAGAACAGTGAGAGTATTAGGGGAACTCCTGCCTGTGCTTGGTATGAGTAAATCTGCTATGAGGCACGATTTACTGAAAGGTCTTGCAAATTTGTCTTCATGGTGAGGTCAGAAAGCAAAGCAGATTTCTCATACCTGAAATACTCCAGCAAAGAGCTCCAGCATTTACCCCTGAGGAACACAAACACCACGTCTCCTTGAGGTGCCCTAATCAGAGACCAGCCAAGAGAGACAGAGCCACCACTCTGGCACAACCAAACACAATCTATTTCACACAACTCAAGAGCCTCCTTCCTGTGCCTTCAAGGGCAAATTCAGAGCCTCTGAAGCAGCAACTCTGCTTTTTGCAGCATCTCACCACTGAGCCAACATCACTCAACATCCTTCCTGTCTACCTACAGAGCTGCCTTTGTGAGCAGGAGCTCTGGGTGTAAACAATACAAACGCGTAAGATTTGCAGCTTTATCAATCAGTGAGGCCAAGCCAGGAAGGCAGAGGATGAATCACGCCTGTATTGCCCGAAAGTTGCTGCAATAACATGAAACCCTGTGAAAGACATCCAATTAAATCTGTTTTCAGTTTCCCTTCCTAAATTGCCACAGACCATAGACAGTGATGTCCACGTATCCTCACTGGCTTCCTTGCCACCCTTGCAGACTAGCACATGGGATCTCCAGGGTGTACACAATGCCAAAGAGGACAGGGCATGCACACACAGGGGTCAAGCCTGTGGCCTTACAATTACCCCCAAAGTTCACTCAACTTTGTCCTTTAGGCAAGGTGAAGATCTCAAGATGTAATTCACATCCTGAGAGAGCAACGGATTGCTCTGCTTTCTCCCAGCTTCAGCATTTGAAGAGTTCTTCAGATAGCAAAGCATAAAAATGCATATATGATAATTGTCTAAATTCATTCAGTATTTAAACCCCAGGTGAGTTTCAAGGGTGACTGCAAACAGAGTATGTAGAAGCAAATCCCTCTACCAGTTCAACCTTCTTTACTCACTAACAGGTTCACTTCCCAGTTAAAGAGTGCAGTGAAGGCAGAGCTGTTCAGCATTCCCAACTCCCTGTGTGCAGTTGGAGTGGCCAAAAATAAACCTTACGAACACCTGAGACTGGATCAGGCCCTGCCAGGGCAAGCACTGTGAATTCTGTGTGAATAGTCAGCCACAGCACAGATCAGGCAAGTGCCTCTGCCTCAGGCACAAAAAGGCCTGGGGTATGGTCATGAGGGACAGGTCTCCAGGGGATTAACGGGGAGACTGAATGTGGATCCAGCTGAATATAAAGATATATGGACTAGATGAGCATCAGTTTATGGCTGTGTGCATGGATGTACAGCTACACAGTCAAACAGCCTTTGCACGGCAGGTAACACCCCTTATTACACCTGGCCCTCACTCCAAGTGCTGCTAATTTCTATCTCAGCATTGCAGTAAAAGCACTTGCTGAGTTTCACACTGACCCCTTGGTTACTTTTAGGGGTCAGTGTTTCAGGATCCAGTGTCCATGTATTTCATCAGGCCAGTGGGCTTTCTTTAAAGTTGACTGCACTGATACACAGTTTGTTTGAATGGTCCCATACCATCAATCCCAATTTCTCAGTACTGTCAAGAGGCCACCAACAGCAGCAGGATGGGAACACACACAGCACAGCCATGCAAGGCCAGGCTAAGTGTCCCCCTAAAGCCTGTATCTCATTTCCAACCGAGGATGCTTGGCACGGGGCAAGAGTACAGGATCACTCAACAGTCCTGTCTCCCAGGACAGAGCCATGGCACGTGCTATGAATAATTCACAGACTTCTTGCACCAGAAATGTCTTTGCATGTAACAGTTCTGTATCCATCTCTATATCCATCCAGTGGTTATTATTCCAGAATTTATCCAGCTCATTTTTTAATCCAAGCAAACTTCTAGTATCCATAACTGCACACAACAAAGCTCCAGAGCTGAAACACATGCTGTGTGACAAGCCTGCTCCAGTTCGTCTGCAAACCTGCCATTTCCTGGGTTCACTTGTGCCCCATAGTTCTTGGACTAGAAGAGTGATCAGCTTTTCCCTGTCCTCTTTCTCCGTGCAAGTCCTAACCCTACAGATCTCTTCCATGCTGTTCCTACCATCCCCTCTTCCCACACCCACATCCAGCAGCTCAGTCCTTGTACAGGGGCTGTTTCAGACCTCTCGCCTGTGCTTGCTTAGTTTGGACTCTGTTCCACCAGCATCAAAAAACTCAGGAATATGGAAACACAAGGCTGAATGAGAGGCATTTGCAGATCCAGCTTCTTCTAACTGATCAGCTGGTAGCAGCATAAAAATTATTAATAATGTCCATTCAATTAAAATAAACAAACAAAAGACAAAAATGTATCAATTGCAGATATTCATCTGCATCTGGGAAATTCATCTTCAAAAGGTGTGTGCCAAAGCAAGGTCACAGAACCAGAACGAAAGGCAAATCCAGCTGTGGGTCAGGCTAAGAAAGGGGGAGAGCACATTAAATATCAGAGCTGGCACATGATCAAGGAAAGCTGCCTAGTGAAATCTAGTGACCCAAAGAGCAAAGGAAAAGCTTTGTCCAGAAGCTTGAGCATGTCCTAAAACTGACAGGCATCCTAAATACATTTAGAGACTTGCACAGTCATTTCAAAGACAGACCATCCTTCCATTTAAACAGACAACTGAATCTATTCCCATGTTGATTTCTTTTCTTCTAAAATTTCCATTTTACCAGCATTCCCATTTAAAATAAAGCTGGCTTTTTTCCCCCAAGAAACATTCCAAAACAAAACAAAAACCAAACCAAAACAAAACCCCAACTTAATTCAACACCACCACACAAACAAACAGCATCTGCTTTTTCCAACACCACAGCTCCTCTCCAGCACAGTGTGTGCATGTTCCTACAGACACCCCCAGGAGGTAACAGACACCGGGGTTACTCTGCTGCAATCCGATCACCACGTTCCGTGGTCAGACTCCAGCTGTTTTCCTCCATTTTTCAAACCCCATCACTGTAACAATTTTATTTATAGTGCCTGCTACACAAAGTCCCAGGCAAGCCCCATGTACCTGAAGGGGTCTGCCCACGCAGCTGTTCTGGCTGAGGCACAGGAATCCAGGTGGACACAGCAAAGAAATCAGGATCCTCAATGTGTTCTCCAGACAGCATGAGCCAGAGGAGACAGAGGAGACAGCTCCTGGCTGTGCCTCTCTTTCCAGGAGGATTGCTGCTGGCATAGCAGGGAAAAGGCAGGAAGTCCAAGGAGAAGAGGAGCAGTGGGGTTTCAGTCTCGTGGCTGCCAATAAAACCATCTAGCATGGATCAGACCCAACGAGTTACAAACAATATCCCAAACACCAGGCGTGAGCCAGCCCTTTAAAACAGGCCAGATGGAGGGGCTGAGGGCAGGCAGGGATGGGGAAGGTGGAATAGGCCTGTGGCCCTGCACTCTCAGGGAAAGCTGTTAAGGGCACAGCAACACCCAAGCTTTGGCTGAGACCACCACTACTGCCCACCCTAAGAAAACACTTGAGAAATGAAACAAGGCCATCAGCACTGCCCAGGGCCCTCTCCTGCTTTCCCAACCCTGGCTGCTGAGCTGGGAAATGCTGTAAGGCTTTGCAGACCCACAGGCTGCCATAGCAGAAGCTGGGTCTGAGCAGTCCAGGCACCTCTGAGCACAAGCGTGGCAGAGAGCTGTGCAGACACACTGCCCTTTGAGCCCTGCCCCGCAGGGAGCTGGCAGCACTGCCATTCCCACACACATCCCACTGTCCCTCTTGCTGCTCTCTGCCATGCACAAGCTCTGCCTGAGTGCTGGTAGAGGCTGACGCTGCTTCCGAGATCCTGCACCAAATCACACAGGCAACAGTTCCTCAGGGTTCTGGCTTCTGCTCGCAAGCAAACCCATCTGGCAGCTAGCTGCTGCCCAGGGAGCAGGCTTGCCTTACTCCACTGAGCCACTTCAAGGTGTTTTACCAGCACAAACTAACCCTAGTAAATTATTTCCTGTTGATCTGGCATCCTGAAGAGGCTCAGACAATTTCAGATAAGCCCTGTGCAACCTGGAGAGGAAGGGTAGGACCAGCCTATTCAGTGATGGCTCAGCATGACAGCAGCTCAGGTGAGACATCAAATACAGCTTCGAGCTGTTGTCCCCTGCTTGTGTGAAATTGTCCTACTCCATTCCCACTGGGGATCTCACCATGAACCACTTAAGTGAATTAGCTGAGAAATACCAACAGAAACTGCCTGGTTTGGAAGAGGCCAGGCAGACCCCTAGACAGGAAATGGGAAGTTACATTGGGTCGGTATTTCATGTAAAGCCTTGCAGAGTGATAGTATTCAAGAGGCACAGCAGAAGTGCAAAGCTTCAGCTGGGACCCACTGAACTTGGAAAAGGTTCAGCTGCATACAGAGACAGAGGGTTTTAAGTACAGGTAATGAAAACATCCACCAGTGAAGTCTGAATGTATGTGAGCCAGTCCCAGGATCAAGAAAGCAGACCTGATATCCCTTTGAGCAACTGATTTTCTTGATTTTCAGAAAAACATGAAGGTCATGATGGAAATCAAACAAAAATCAGTTCCTACTTGAACACCCACATTAAAAGCTTTCAAAGCAGCTTCAACTGGGACCTGAAGGTGTGGTGCCCTCATCTAGAAGAGAGAGGAAAAACAGGAAGCTCAAAAACCTCTTCTGATTTCTGTTAGTCCCCAGATCTGTAGTTGAACTCCTTCAAATACAGGTTAAAAGATGACCCCCAACTGCAACATGCAAACAGTCAAGCAACAGGCTGATCTTCAAGGTCCTTTTGCTGCAGAGGACAAAGGGCAAAACAGTAACAAGAACTTGGAAACCAACGCTCAAAATTCAAGCTAAAAAGATGTCACAGACACTTGAAAGAGATGCAAGCCAACAGAAGCAGTGACCCAGCCCTGTGTGCTGCCCTCCTCCTCCTGCTGGCACCAGCATCCCCACAGCTGTTGGGTGATCCACACTGGGAACCGACCCACATGAGCTCAGCAGGGAAAATGGCTCGTCCCAGCCCCAGCTCCTTCCCACATGGCTCCACAAACACTTGTGCCAGCAGAAGGAAAGGGGAAGAAGCAGGAACAAACAGAGCAGCTGGAGCCAGATGGCTGGACTGCTTCTCAAGGCAGTATAGTTTGAAGTGATTGTTGAAAACATGGCCAAAACCTCAGATTTGTAGCACTGTGGGAAGTCCACAATTATCCCAGGGATCCGGTGGGTTCAGCATCTCCAAATAATCTTCTGAGAAGTGCCTTCAGTGCAGGTGTTGAGTGCAGCAGGAATAAAACACTGCTGTATCAGCAGAGGCAGAGTGAGTTTTCTGGTGGGGTCATTAGATGGGAAAACATCCAAACCATCCAGAGATTTCTCCAGAGCTGACAGCCAAGCCTCATGCACGGGCACCTTCCACAGAGGGGCTCCCAAGGGAGGAGTTTCCCTTGCTCACCCATGGAGCACCCACGGGGAAGGAGGTGGAAGGGAGCCAAGCAGAGCAGGCTGGGCAGAGGGGCCTTTTCCATCTCCTCAGCATGTGTGGCAGGTCCCCAGCACCAGCCAAGCACACCCAGGGCCCACGCAGGGCCCGGGCGATGAGCGATCACCAAGTCCACCATCCAGGGCAAACCCAGCCCAGAGCCATCTCCAACCTACTGAGATACCAGCAAGGGCAACAGCCTGCACATAAACCAACCAACAACGAGGGGGGAGCAGTGGAAAACCTTCTGGAGCACTTTGGCATCTTCACCCTGTTTATGTTTCTCCTGTGAATTCTGTGAACACACCCTGTGGCTTTGCCACCATATCCAACAGCCACATTTCCAGCAGCCACATCCTAAAAGTCTGGTCACAGCCTGTCACTTACAGGCTGCACCGGGGCACAGCACGATGAGATACTTGCCAACAGCCCCAGTGATGGCACACCAAGCTCTGAGCAGCATTTCCATTCCTTAGGGAAGCCAGCAGGGTCAACACTGCCTGGTCCTCCAAAGGAGCTGTTTCCACCAAGAGATCCATTACCAGCCACCAGAGGAAGGATCATCTATGCAAGCCTTGTTCCTGCACCCTGTTTGAAGGAAACCACCGCTGCCTGTTGGCTCAGTGGTGCCTGGGCTCAGCCAGCAGAGCCCTTTGCTCTGGGGTCCTGAGCAGCCTCAAAGCACAGTTGTCTCAGTGCTCTGCCTGGGTCTGCACCTTCTTCAGGAAAGAGTGATTACAGAAACTATTTCAGTGCACATTTAACTCATTTAAACAATTCAGTGGGGCTTCAGTTCCAGATTTATTTCCATTACTAGTAAAACAGATGCCCGGTTAAGTTCTGGCTGACCCACAAGTACCATGGGCACAGTCACTGCCTCAATTATATAGCAAGGTGAGAGTCACAAAAATGCTTTTGTCAGTGCAGTCATGACCCCACATTAGGAAACGAAAGACAAACCCAACAAAGGTATTACTTTCACTGAAATTCTGCATTTTGAAGGTTTTTTTACCAGCTCTCATATTTATCACAAGTATTTGTAGTGGTTCAGGACACAAGGAAAGCTGGGAATACAGAGCTGGGATGACACTCAGGACAGAAGGAAACACTGGCTCTGGTTGATTTTGGAATAGCTGCTGCCTGTGCACCCACCTCAAGAGCAATTTTCTTGGTAATGTCTCTTAGTGATTACAACACTGTTCATTTAGAAAATACAATATCAATAAACAATTGATGGAAAAGCAACTGCCAAAACCAGCAACCTCCCCTAAAAAGACCACAATAGGCCAAACCAAAAATTATGTTAGACCAAAAGCCACTCATCCTCTACAGAAAAGACTCTGGGTACTAAAAGCAGCTAAGAATCACTGTTTGTTGTGCTAAATAAAAATGTTTCAATGGCAAAAGAGATCAAAACTGCCACAAATGACAACATTTCCTATGGAAAGTTACATAAAACCACACTGAATAGCAACCTAAAATAATCTTAGAGGAAATAACAATAACAAACGCTGGAGCCACCAGAAGACAGACTTTATATTCAGGAAGGATGGACGCCACAGGCCGTTCGGAACAGCTTTCTTGGCGTGTTCCTTTGAAACTCGGAGCATCCTCACTCCCCACCACACACCTGCTTTCTCCAGCACCACCACAGTGCTGCTCACCTGGGTACAAGTGAGAGAACAAAAAATGCCCACAGCAGTGAGGCCCAGTGGAGATCCTTCAAAGGACCAGTGAAACAGCCAAGGACTCAGAGCAGAGCTGGTTTGGCTGGAGTCGCTGTTCCTCACCGTTAGCTGATGCAGCCAGGGACACAGGAGAGCCACTCTGATGCTCTAATTTCTCCCCTGGCTCATGCTCGACAGCCAGGCATACACCGTCTCCTGCTGTGTCCAACTGGAAACAGCTGCAGGAAGAGCTTGTCTTGCTCTGCAGGTGTGTGCACACCTCTGCACATTCATTGTGTGCCCAGTGTAACAACTCATTCATTATGCAAATAGAAGTAATCATTCTTCTAACTGTGTTTAATTAAAAAAAAAAATTAAAACTCTAAGTGTACCACACGTCTTCAGTCTGAGTGAATGGTACATTCTTGCTCACTGTTCTCCCTGAAATTACAGTCCCAGAACAGCCAGAGAAAAGGAAGGTACACTCACACTTTTTGGCAGAACTACTCAGTTTTCTACAGTTCACTTTAAGGCTTTGAATTTAAGCAACAGAGTAACAAACCTCCCCTGTGCTGATTGCTACAGGGCAGTAACTCCCGAAATACAGAAGATGCATTTGTCAACCCAGCCGTCTGAGCCCTCCAGATTTTAAAATCCAAGCAGCTCTAACTTTCGCTGAGCCAAAGCCAAGTAAGTGCCAGACCTGAAGGACTGTAAATGCAGCGTCCTGTGCAGTTTCAGGATGACCTCATAGGGATTGTTCCTTTTTAAAGGAAAGAAAACCTTCAAAGCAGGGATTGCTGCTGACCAGCAGAGCAAGGGGCTGGCTCTGAGCAGAGTGGAAACAGGAAGGGGAGGAGGCGGCAAAGGTAGGCTTTCCAGAAAAGGCAAGATGAGGCATGGCTTGCTATCTCTTCTCCCCCTGGGAAGGCTCTACCGTGCCAGGGAAGTATTGTGCAATGATACCTCAGACTTCACTGAGAAGAAATTACATTTCCTTTAATAAACACTGTGCATTAGAGATGCTCTGATTACTAAGGCAAGGTCTGTTTGTTGCTGAAGGCCCCAGAATTTAAGAACGTATCCGCTGCTCAGGTCGGTATCACCACAGTTCCAACATTTCTTTGGTAGGCAAAAAGGAGCTGTAATTATATTTGAAATAAATTGTTTACCTAGATAGTTGAAGAGTGCATACAAAGGAAATTACAGCAAAAACAAGCCCTATGTCAAGCTGACATTTGCTGTCTGTGCAGCAAGTGGAGCACACAAGCAATGGAACTGCACCCTTACAGCTTTAGGAGATTTGACAGCTAAGGTAAACGTGAAGAATAAGCTCTCTGTCTTTACCCAGTGGGAAACAGACACTGTTACTCAAAAGGATTTGACCATAGTTTGGATGATTTGGTCAAAAACTCAGCTGCTAATTTGCTCTTTGTGGCATCATCCCAACACACATTAAAAAAAAAAAAATCCCACTTCCTCATTCCTACAGCAGCATGGACTGAAACAAGGATGAGAGGTGTGATCTGAAGCTTCAACCAGTCCTGGACAGCAGCAAGATGAGTAGGACCAAAAAAAGGAGCAAACAGTCGGAAATCCCCGAAGTTCAACTCACAAGGATATGACAATAGGCAATCTCAGCACAGACGCAATTTCCACTTCTCCCTGTGGAAACCTCACTTCCCAGTGGCACAGACAACCTGTGAAAACAGAGAGGTCGGCAGGCTAGCCCTGCCCACCTCAGGGTGCACTGGAGGGAGGGTCTCCACGACTCTGTGCAAGCAGGCCTGGATGGTCTGAGCACTCATCACACACCAAATTAGCTTGGGGTTCTTCAAGGACATGGAAACAGAGCTGCCAGCATGACCATGGGAAATGCTGCCAAACAGATCCATTTCCTTCCAAGGTTAAATTTTGCCTCTTGCCTGCCTAATCTCTTGGGACTAAGAGCTGCAGGGCTAAGACTGTCCCTTTTAAACGTTATTCTCTCAGAGAGGAATTATTGAGGACTAGCAGAGTAAGCAACCTGATGTCCATTCAGGCCTGTTAGTTCGGAACAAGGCAAAAAATAAACAAACAAAAAGAAAACAAAACAAAGCAACCAACCACAAAGCTAAAAAAAAGCCTACCACTGGGGGGAGAACTACCTGCACAACACTGGACACCAGGGCTTCCCCTCCTCTGAAGAAAGAAACCATCTTCATCCTACCTTCCAGCAGCACTGGGATGTTTTACCCACAAGCCAGACACAAGTCCCATGAAATTCAGGCTGCAGCACCCACAGCACACACTGAGATATTGTCACACAGCAGAGAGGATGCAACACAGCTCCCAGAGCAGGCAGGCAACACATGCATTCTGTGGGTTCCTTAAAACTCCAACATGTACATACCCAGCAGCTGGGAGGCAACCTCACAGCAACAGTGTGAGATCTGCACATTTCATGTCCCTTTCCTTCCAACTAGATGATGATAAATTTTAAACTTGGAGTCCAGAACCTCTTCAGCTGAAAAGAAAGGAAACTAATCCACGTCTGAGCTCAGGGAAAATGTTAAGGAAGGAACTCATCCTTGAGTTTTAAGTATTTCTACTGAAATGGGTCATATACAGGAGACAGGCTGGTGGCTGCAGGAACAGCAATTAATAGAAGTGTCATGTCAGGTCACAATTAATGCTGGAACCTCTGAGAAAGGCGCATGTTCTCCACAGGGTGCCAAAGCCTCCAGAGACAGCTATGGAAGAAAGGCAGCAACCACAAGGGAAGAATCTTATCAAAGACTCTTCTGCTGGATAAAAGCTGTAGAGTGACAGACAAAGAAATGTCAGGATCTTCAGCTGACAGCCAGTCCTGCTTGGCAGGCACATCCCCAGCAACATGGCGTTCACACAACACACACTCTGCTCAACCTTTTGCTGGATACACTGAATGGAAGAAGAAAACAAGCTGGTACTCCTGGTCATGTTGCCCATCTCAAGTCTTCAGCACTAACCCGGCTGTGTTTGCACTGCAGAGAGATCCAACACACTGAAGAGAATCAAACCTTTACTAATTATATCTGAGCATGAGGGCTCTGTGCCCAGAATAAACTGTCCTATCATGCCACACGCAGCAGACCCTGCCTCTTCCAGAGGAACATGTTGGGACTTGCTGGCTACTCTCCGGGGCTGGATTCCAGAGGAACAGGACTGATGACCCCAAAAGGAATTCCTATTCCTGCCTGGCGACCTCACGCAGCTGCAGCCTTATTGCAGTCCCCACCACGAAAGTGAAACGAGCTGTCTGCCAAGTCCAGTGACGAGATGCTGGCCCTCTCTGAGGGACATAACTCCTGCCTGAGGTGACACATCAGGGCCACATGGTCTCAGCAGCAGGACACAGTGAGGACAAGCTTGTTGGAGAAGAGGTGTCTGCTTTGCTTTGGAGGCCAGCAGCACTCTCCACATTCAAAGCTCATCCCCTCGGCTGAAGCCTACCCAGCACAGAGCAAGACATTCCCAAGACCAGGGCCAGCCCATGGCTTTCCCCAGAACCTGAAAAGCCAGTTTGTAGGCAGATCTCTTGCAAGTGGATTGCTTACAAAAAAAAAAAAAA